>CM066173.1:22359965-22849965 GCA_033629205.1 Lithocarpus polystachyus | reverse complement strand
ATCTTGCCATCTTGGATCTCTTCGGAATCCTCTACCACGCCTTTCGCCCCTTCGCGCAAACCTGCCCCCATTGTTCCACAATACTTGATCCTCTTCATCTTCAAACTCATCTTCATGGTAGTCATCAGAATCATCCACGCGCGCATACCTTTCTTGCCTTCTAGCATTAGGGGTTCTTTGGGGACGCTCCTCACGCAAATTAGTAATATCAGTATCTTGCCTGTCCAACCGATCTCGAATCTCATTAAACACCACATTCATGTGTTCAAATTGTTGTTGCATAGCCTGCAACATGATAGATGACTCCTCCCCTCCTTCCTTGTTTGATGTTTCACCCCTGCAAGAGATATTTTTAAAACTACAAAGAAATGTTAGAAATAATTCCTCACAACACTCCCTTGCGTGTTTGCACTCAGATTATGTCACTCCCACTCGTGTTTCACTCTTAAATTGGCTTTTTCCCGATATTAGTCTCACACTCTCTTGCCTTTTTCCACTCGTAGCTTCCCCCTTTCAGTTCTGCAATAAACTAATAAACTTGATCAAGAAATTCAACTTGTAGTATTTAAACAAATACCAACGGCAAGAAAATATGACAGAAACACAAATCAAGTAAAATAGGACAAAAGAAAACAATATATTTGGTTTGAGAGAATTGAAACTAAAAACAACTTTTTTTTTCACGTTTTTTTTTTCTACAGTCTTTTTTTTTCTGCAGTTTTTTTTTCACATTTTTTTTTTTTTGGAACTCAGTGCACAATTTTAACCTAGTGCACGTCACAAAACAAGAACAAAGAACAAAAACGGAACAAGATAGGAAGTTAACAGGAAACAAAAGACAAAAGGATAGAAAACTGGTTTTAGAACCTGAGCTCTGATACCAAATGATATAAACCTCAATCGACTCGCTTTGAGACCCAACAAACAATATTGGAATATTGCCCAAGAAAGCTAAAATTCAGATTTGATAGAAACCCTGACCCAACGTTTATAAAAGAAACGCGAACCAAAGGTATAAGTAACAGACTTTGACCCAATGATTATAATGGAATCACGAACCAAAGGTATAAGTTTGAACGCTACAAGGAAGAATCCTTGATAAGTTCACAGTTCTTGAAGAACCAAAGAGAAGAGCAAAGCCTCACCTTTTCTGATTTTTATTCAATAATCCTCTATTACAATGAGTGCATGCTATTTATAAGGCATGACTGAATGTAGAAAAATATAAAAAAAACGTACTAAATAATAAAACCCTAATTAAAATCTAATTTGGTCTGAAAATAGCAGATCCAAAATAGGAAAATAGCTAAAAAACGTTCTAAATAATAAAAGCCTAAAATTAAGGTAGATCTGGTCCAAAATTAGAAGATCTAAATTAGGAAAAGTATCTATTAACTGATTTAGAGCAGGAAAGTCAATCAGCCATAAATCCACGCTATAAATAACAACCAATTACGTTAGATCAGCCCTCAATAGCTTGGATTAAATTTATTACGCCTTCATCTTCCTTTGGGCCTAGCTTGGAATGTGAATCAGCCCAAATTCCTTGAATCAGCCCATTAAGTGCTTCTTTGATCTTCTTGGATCTTGCTCTAGTAATAGGCCCAACTGGAACTTGCATTGGATCCTTGAATGCTTGTTGATTCTCATCATTAGAAGCATAGTTTATTTTGAAGTCAATTTATGCATAGGTTTTTTTAAAGTCTGCATCCCATTTTTTTCATATGTACAATCTTGAATATTCTTATCTAACTTATTTTTAAATCAAGGGGATCTAGTAGAAGCTACATTCAGAATGGCATAAGTGTGTCATATGAGGCGACAAGAGAACAAACCAGCACATGTATTGGCTCAATATGTCAAGAGTGTTGCTAATTTTATAACATGAATAGAGGAAAATCCTAACATCATTAAGTTTTCATTGACTCAAGATGTATTGAATTTCTCTTATTTTTAATGAAAGTTAGGTATTTCTTAAAAAAAAAATTTAAATAACTAATTTTAAATTATGACTTACAAACGCTATAATATAAGGGCCATGTTGAAAGATTGGACATTAGCTTAATATAAATTGAGTCGCACGTATGCTCAAAAAGAAAAGTGCTAATTAAAGAGTGCAATAAAGTTAAGAGGAAGGAAAAAGGGTCTTAATTAGCTATGCTATTCCCAGGGTTAATGTTTAATAAACAAAAAAGCAATAAAAATCATTGTTGAACTCATATTCCATTCTTTCTATGCATGTTTTGAACTTGATTATATTTTTGTCAAAGAGCTTATCATAACCAAATTAAAACTACCCCAGTCGCTAACTCACGATTGAAATGATAATAAATATTTAAATATTTTTAATTAGTTATGTGAATTAATATATATTAATAATTTTATGAAAGGTCACATAATACATTGAAGGAGATTTCATTATATGGTTTTGAAGAAAAATTTATCAAAAAAAGAGAATTAAAGATACTAATGTTACTGTTTATTGTGTGTGGTGTATGAGCAATGTAAGTTATGGTTTCATAGTTCAATATATCAAAAATGTCACCCATGTGAAATATTAAATGGTATTTCAATGTTAGAAGGCCCATGAAAGATAGTATATTATATTGTATTTATTATTATTATTTTTGACATTTGAATAAGTTGAATTGTACTTTTTTATACATATCTCCAAACTATTCTATTTTACCATCTCAAAACTCACTTTATCATTTATACTACACCATTTTACACCACTCCCAACATCCCAACTTTTATTTTTCTATTCTACTCATTAAAATAATATTTCTATACAATAAAATAATATTTCTACACAATAAAATAATATATCCCTAATTACCATCATTTGTTCTTTCTTTCTCATCCTTTCTGTTCTACAACCACAAATTTTACAGAAAATACCATCACCACATGCCCACCACCACTGCACTATACAAACCTAAGACCACTACCACCAGCAACCATAATCTAGCATTAACACAAAAAAAAAAAAAAAAAAAAAAAAACACACACACACACACACACACACACAAACAAAAAAAAAAAAACCAAAACAAAACCCAGACCAACAACACCACCTTAAGGGTCATCAAATAGCCCACGGCCCACCGCTCAACCCAGAAACCCGACAGCCCACCGGGCTAATAGACGGCCAAGTCCGATGTTATTGAGGCCCATGAGTAGCCCACTAGCCCAGTGGATTAAGTCGTGGGCTAGTTTTTATGTCCATAGGTACCCGGTGGGCTAGCCTAGTAGCCCAACTCGTTGCCCAGCCCGTTGGCCTAGCCTAATAACTCATAATTCATAACAAAAATATATAGGAAGTGTATAAAAGATTGATCTTGAGATATTATAAAGAAGTTTCTTAAGAGAACTCCCTTAACCACTAAGATACTCAAAGTAATTGTGCTAAACTTAGTTTACTAAATATATATTTTTCTAGTAGTCTAGCAAATTTGAATTAACCATTTGACATTTTTTTTATTAAAGAAAAAAATAAAAAACTATTTAAAGCCTTAATAATAAAAATTAAATAGGTTTCCATCAACAAAACAAAAAATTAAATAGATTTGACTGTAAAAAAATTTGTAATTAAGTATTAAATTCTTTAATTCTTTCTTTTAAAAAAATAGATTGATTATTCCCTTATAAAAAATTGATTCTTTTCTTATAAAAATAATAAAATAATATGCTAATACAAGCCCATGGGTAGCCCATTAAGCCTAACCCAATAGCTCAACTCGCTAAAGACAAAATGGGCATTGCCCATGGGCAGAGTCATGGGCTGAGGTTTTCTCTTTCGGCCTAGTCCGACCCGGCCCGTTAACTAGTAACTAGCCCATTATGCCCAGCCTATTGCGCCCATGGGTCAAGTAAAAATGGGCCGGGCAAGCCCGACCCAGCCCATTGATGACCCTTACACCACCCTCTCCGACCATCAACACCACAAAAAAAAAAAAAAAAAAAAAACAGCAACCTACGGTCCCTACCTCCACGGCTCCTCACCACACCACCATCACACCATCACCACACCACCACCAAACCAACCAATCCGCATCGATCAACCACCATGCCCCACCGCACGTATCAACCAATTCGCATCGATCAACCAGCACACCACCACCACACTCGATCAACCACCACGCCAAACCCAAACCCACACCACCACGCCGAACTCAAACCCACACTACCGCACCGATCATCCACCACACCACCACTACACTCGATCAACCACTACACTGAACCCAAACCCACACCACCACACTCGATCAACCAATCCGCACTGATCAACCACCACACTCGATCGTCGCCGTCAGCCAATCGATCTACATCGAGAAAGAGAGAAGGAAGAGGGCAGAGAAAGTGTACTGTACTTGTGGGTTTTGGGTTTGAAGAGAGAAGGAAGAGAGAAGAGTTTACGAGAGAGAAAGAGAGAGAGAGAGAGAGAGTGTGTGTGTGTGTGTGTGTTATCATTTTTTAATAAAAAGTAGGAGAGAGAGAGAGAGAGAGAGAGAGAGAGATAATTAAATAATAGTTTTTAAGTTTAGAATTGTGCTACAGTGCAATTCTAAAGGTAGAATTGCATTGTAGCACAATTGCAAAGAAATTTGCAATACTTGACTTTTAGCAGTCCAGATGTTGGGGAGATTTTGAGCAAAAATGTTAATGCACCCTACATATGGCATATGGCATGCCAAGTGCGGATGCTCTAATGCATTTTTAAACAGTGTTAAGTATTTTCTTTTAGTCGACAATATTAAGTGTTGCTTGTGTTTGAGAAGTAAATTAAATATTTTTTAAGAGTATTGGTTCTACCTCATCAACCCAAACATCATAATTAATGATTTTTGTATTTTATCATTTCCTTTTATACTTTTTCAGCTATACATGTCGTATAATAAATAAATATATATATATATATATATATATATATAAACATAAAGAAAATCTAGAAATCAAATATAAAATAAAAAAGAAAGTATAGGAATGGGGGGGTTTTGGTGGGGTCAGGCTTGCATCAAATGATCCACAATTGATATAAAGATTACTAATTAGATTTATTTTCATTTAACGTAGTAGGTTTTCGTGGGGTGGGAAAATTGTGTAATATATAGATGGAGATGGTCACTTTTTGACATGTGGGAATTGATTGAGTGGACCGATTTTTCTAAAGAATTATTCACAATTCAATTCAGCTCCCCATTTGGCAGCCCAATCTGACCATCACATTCTATGCTTAATTCTTGACGATGAAAATATATTCCTCTTCAACGACTTGGAGATTAGCTTTGCCCCCACCTAGCTATTACTAATTAAATTCAGTTCACACTTCGCAGGATGTTTTTGGTTGATTAATTTATCACATGGAGAAGAAATAATTTAATTAAGATTAATAAGTCTTAGGGTGAGTTTTTTTTTTTTTTTTTTTTTGAGTAAAAAGTAATACTTATTAGAACACATACGAAAATAGTAATACTAGTATTTAAAACCGGGTTTATAATATATTATATAACCAGAATACAACTACAAAAGGTCCTAACTTTTATAGTTGTAGTCGCGTAAAGAGAGCTACTTAAATTTATTATGTAAAAAAAATCATTTGCTATATATATAAGAATAAAAAATGAAAATTTAGTAGCCATGAAGAAACGTCAGCTATTCCATTAATTAATGACCTCCCATCGCAAGTAATGCAACGTGATTCGTTCCCTAAAAGCAAGTTATAAAAGGGCCACGCTCGATTCGAAGGTGTCCAAACCAGAAAGATGAGCATTAAATCAACAAGAAAAAGTCGGGCTTTGGGGTAGGAAAATGGGGGTGATGGTGATGATTAACAAGTATACACTTGGAAGAGGACTCAAAAACTACCACTACTAATATTTTGACAAAATACCTTTAACTTTGATAGGGATAAATTGTCTAAGTAAAGCTGACAGTCCTGTATAAGCTGACGGTCCCGTATAAGCCGACGGTCCTTTTTCAAGTTGTAGAATGCGCTATGCATTGCTCCTCGGGTACGGAGTTAGGGATGGCAATGGGGCGGGGCGGGGCCGAAGGATGGGGTCTTCATCCCCGCCCTGCATAATTTTGTCTTGCCCCATCCCCGCCCCGCCCTGCATAACGGGGAAAATTTTATTGCCCCATCCCCGCCCCTTGGGGCCCCGCGAAGCCCCGCCCCACCCCGCAAAACTTTATTTCTTGTTGATTTGTCCACAACTATTACATTTTTTATTTAATTAAAACATATTTCATTAATAAAAATATATTTGAAATTACAAATAAATTCATCCCATCAAATCAAACTAATTTTTAGTAAAAACTAAATAATATTATCCAAGTGTTTAACAAGACAATATCACAATAAAAACAAAAATCTCATAGTACAAAATCAATGATTCAATGGAATATAAATTTTTTTCTAATAAAGACAAAAGAAAACATTAAAATTGGTACCTTATTTCAAACTTTGTTAGAGAGAAAAAAGTGGCATAGAACCATGTTAGGTAGAATTAAATAAGTTGATAATATATTTGTTTAAATAGTAGGGTTTTAGAGTATGAAAAATTTACAATTCAACCCTTATCAATGTGGGAGGGGCGGGGATGGGATGGGGCGGGGCGGGGCGGGTCTAAAAAGTCTAAACCCATCCCCGCCCCGCCCCGTGGTGCGGGGCTAAAATCTCACCCCATTCCCGCCCCACCACCTTTGCGGGGCGGGGAAAACCCGCGCGGGGCGAAGCGGGGGAGGGGCGGGGCAAGCGGGGCGGGGCGGGGCAAAATTGCCATCCCTATACGGAGTAGAAACAAGACAAAGGACGCCAACGGGAAGAGGAAGTGACAGGGTAAAACTGACAGGATAAAGCTGAAAGGATAAACATAACTTGCTTTATACGCTTATATTTTAGCAGACACCTTGTTCAGCACGCTTACTCATAAAGAGGTATCTTGCACTCCTCGCAAAATCCATAAAGAATGGTTCTAGTAAGGGAAAAGCTTCGTAATGGAGCACGCAATAGAGAGTGGCTCTGGCAAGGAAATATCTTCTTAAACACGCCACGGATGTCGACTCTACACCACTATAAATACCCCCAAGCCCTCAGAAATGGAGGTACGCATAACTTTACCCAACTCTAGCACTCTAGGGTTGTGAACATCCACTAACTTGACCTTCGGAGGGTTATTGGCCGGTACCACACTGGTACTCCTCTTAAGGTCTGTGACCTTTTTGTTGTGCAGGCACTTCATCGGAAGCACGTGGGGACCGTGTGACTAACTGACGATCTTCGGCATCATCAAACTTAATCATCAAAGTGTCGTCGTCGGTCATCCCCACAACAACAAAGATTAATTCTTAGGGATTCTTGCAGATATATATATATATATGTGTGTGTGTGTGTGTGTGTGTGTGTGTGTGTTAACCTGATACTGTCACTCATCTAGGCTCAATCGATCTTCCATCATCCCAGCAATAGCAGTACTATAGTTGAATGTGGTTTATATTGGCTTGAAATCGAGATAACAAAGGGTATCATTTATATATATATATATATATATATATATTAATGGATACACTCACCAAGGACCATGGTACAAGGGAAATTCCTACCTGTCCTATAAAAACCCCTATGCTCTTGCTGATTGTTGGGGAAATTATTTCAATAATCAAATTCTTGAGGTTATCCAAAATATTTGGAAAGATTACCATTTCATGGGAAATACAGACCGAATTACTATATTTGGCCTTAAACCTTATGGAATTGCTACTCAACACCTTTCTATTGCTGATCATATTAACCCAAAAAGCTTCACCAATCCCTTGAAGAAATCTGTTTATGAGCATTTGTTATATTGTGGTTTCTGCAATCAATATACCACTTATCATGAACATGACTGTAACTCTGATCCCCCATGGGATCCTTATGATGGCTGTTCAGACTATTGTGACACAGACTAGTGGTATGATGGACTTTCCCACTAGCTGCCCCCCATGGGAATCTATATCTACTTTGTTAACTACTTTCGGCACAAGACGCCAAAATCTTTTCTCCTGGCTTTTAATAAAGCTTCTGCTGTCCCTCACGGACCCTGATATGAATAGTAAAAAAGTCACTGTTTATTTTACTATTTACTGTTGAACTTTTGCTTTATTTACCTATATAAGGGGAGATGTCCCTTGTTGTTAACTCAGAACTTTCTTTGATAAATTTTCTTCCTAGAGTGAGTTTAGAGATATTAGAGAGATTCTCTCCCCCTCCTAAACCTCTTCAGGAATTATCATTGTTTGTAATCCGGTAACCACTATTGTAAGTGTGCTACCACTATTTATCTTGTTCATCTGTAATCTTGTATATGTTCAACTATTTTCAGTATTAATTCAAGTACTTTCATGTTTATCTATTGTTTTAATGCTATACTGCTTGGCTGGTTCTACTGCCTTAATACTTGTTTAAATTATTTTCATTATTAATAGCACTACCGCCTTCTTGGCTGGTTCTACTTGTTTTTATTATTATTATCTCTGTGCTTCCGGTGCTTCCGCCCCTTTGTGCTTGGTCCCCCTCCTTTGTTGGTATCAAAGCCATTCCTTCCTTGGCCGCCGATAGTGTTGTTGTCTCTTTGCTCCCTTGTTCGTATCTTTCTGAACCTTTGGTGCTCCATTACTGTTTTGCTTCTTGCCGTCGTTGGCGCCCAACAAGGGAGGGGGACCAAGCGCAAAGGGGCGGAAGCACCGGAAGCACAGAGATAATAATAATCAAAACAAGTAGAACCAGCCAAGAAGGCGGTAGTGCTATTAATAATGAAAATAATTTAAACAAGTATTAAGGCGGTAGAACTAGCCAAGCAGTATAGCATTAAAACAATAGATAAACATGAAAGTACTTGAATTAATACTGAAAATAGTTGAACATATACAAGATTGCAGATGAACAAGATAAATAGTGGTAGCACACTTACAGTAGTGGTTACCGGATTACAAACAGTGATAATTCCTGAGGAGGTTTAGGAGGGGGAGAGAATCTCTCTAATATCTCTAAACTCACTCTAGGAAGAAAACTTATCAAAGAAAGTTCTGAATTAACAATAAGGGACACCCCCCCTTATATATGTAAATAAAGCAAAAGTTCAACAGTGAATAGTAAAATGAATAGTGACTTTGTTACTATTCATATCAGGACCCGTGAGGGGTAGCAGGAGCTTTATCAAAAGCCAAGAGATAAGATTTTGGCGTCTTATGCCGAAAGTAACCAAAAGTAGTCAACAAAGTAATCAACAAATTCCCGTGGAGAACAGGGAGAGCAATAGCTGGTGGAGCAATATTTCAAATATCTCCTTGGTCTAGAGAATCTTCATCTTGACCAAAAAGTCTTTGATCATATGGGAAGTAAGGGTTGTTAGCCACAGACTCTTCGGAAGAAGCACTTGACTTTTCTTCTTCAGTATTTCGGTTAGCAACAAGATCTTCAGCACATTTGAGAAGGGCAAAAAGAGCATCAGGATCTTTTCTCAAATCATCAAGAGGAGATCCTTTCTTCTTAACAGGAGGTTTAAGTTTAATATTCTTAATGGAAGATGGGGAGGGTGCATCAGCTTGCACAGGGGTTTGTGCTGGTGAATAATTCTTGTCAATAGGATGAGTAGCAAAACTTGAGAACTCCTTGTTGATGGTAGCAATAATATTTTGGGAGTGAGGAAACTTATCCCACCATTTAACATACCAATGTCGAGCAAGGGCATTCTCATCATTGTTAATCTCGTATTGCCATTTAAGAATCCAGGGGACCTTATGACGTTTAACAAAATATAACAAAGCAGGAAACTTAGCTTTGGCATTTTGGGGATCAACTCTGTATCCTCTTGAAAATAGCTTGAAGGCATTCATTAATGGTGCAGGCAGTAAATCAGGAATAAGACCAAATAGGGACCACCAACGAGCAAACCAATAAGGTAGATAGCCAGTGTAATGCTTATCAAAATTAACAAACCAAGAATGAGTCATGGTATCATTTTGGTGGAGCATAAATCTGAACCAAGCCGTGATGTAATCATGATAGGAATAAGGGATGGGGCAATTTGGCATCTTTCTGGTTTCATTTGGGGAAGATCCCCATTTTTTCTTAGAAATAACATTAACAATATAAACACTGTGGTAAATAATTTTGGAAGTATCAAATTTATTAGCAATGGTGTTAATAGTGATGGATTTCTCATGACGCAAGAGATCAGAATAGTATTGCAAATTCTTTTTCCCATGTTCAGGGATCCAATGAAACTCATCAGGAAAATAACTTTTGGCCAGCTGAAGGGGATCAACAATGGAGGATCTATTAGGTTCAATAGAGAATAGATTTTGGAAGTATTGTTTCCTAACATACTGGGAAGTATTTCTAGGAAAAGATGTCCTAACAGGATGGTGAACAGGGGTTATGGAATAAGGGTCATAAGAGGATGTTACGACAGAGGAATAGTTGGGTTTAGGTATGGTTCCTAAAGTAGTAAAACGGTTAACAGTTTGCAAGGAGGAGGTAGGTTCTCGTTTAACAATTTGGTTTTCATTGGCAAGGCCTTTGTCTTTCGACTGCCTACTTGCCATTAGTGAATTCTGCAGAAATTCATGAGTAAGGAAATCAGGGATAGTGTTTTGGGAACCTTTAATATAATCAATATCAAAATCAAAAACACTTAAAATAGCTTGCCATCGGGCAAAAATATGTTTAGAAGCAATATTTTCAACATCCTTTTCAATAACATACTTAGCACTTTTACAGTCAATACGAAGTAAAAACTTTTGGTTTAACAAATCACTTTGAAATTTTGAAATGCATAGTACTATAGATAAAATTTCTTTCTTAATAGTACTATAATTTAGCTATGCAGTATTCTAGATTCCTAAATAGAAGCGAACAATTTGTTCAGATGAATCTGGTGAAACTCTTTGTTTCAAAATTCCTCCATAACCTATGTTAGAGGCGTCAATTTCAACAATTTTGAAAGCATTAACAGTAGGAATACCAAGACAGGGCAGAGTCTTGACATAAGATTTAATTTGTTTAACAAGAGCAGTGTGGACATCAGACCAAGGTGGAGGATTGCTTTGTAGCCGATCAAAAAGGGGCTTACATTGCTTCCTCAAACCTTTGTAAAAATCAGCGACATAATTTAGAGAACCAAGAAATCTTTGAAGCTGAGTTTTATCAATGATAATATCAGGAAACTTGTCAGCAAATTGAATAGCTCTATCAATAGGATGAATTTGTCCTTCAGTAATATCGAAACCAAGAAAACGAACTTTTGTTTGGAATAGTTTGATTTTCTTAGCAGAGACAACAAGACCATTTCTTTTGATAGTATCTAGAAACAAATTCAAATGTTTCCCGTGTTCATCAATAGATTTAGAGTAAACAAGGACATCATCAATGTAAACAATGGTGAAATGGCTGAATGAAATGAAAATGTCATTCATAATATTCTGGAATTCACTAGGAGAATTTTTGAGCCCGAAAGGCATGACATTCCACTCATAATGACCAAAAGGAGTGGTGAAAGCAGTTTTGTATCTATCATCTTCACTAATCTGGATTTGCCAAAACCTAGATTTCATATCAAACTTAGAGAATACCATCGCCTCACTCAATCTATAAACTAAGTCATTTTTGTTTGGAATAGGGTACCTAATCCATTCTAAGACCTTGTTCAAAGGTTTGTAGTTGATCACTAAACGAGGGGTCTCTCTCAATTTCAGCATTTTTTTGAACATAGAAAGCAGCACATGACTATGGGGACTTGCTCTTTCTAATCAGTCTTTTATCAAGTAAATCCTGGATTTCTCTTTTACAATACTCTACCATCTCAGCATTCATTTGTATGGGTCGAGCTTTAGCAGGGATGTTTTTCTCATTAAAATCTTTAATATAAGGCAGGTTAACAATGTGATTTTTCCTATGCCAAAAGGCATTGGGAAAATGAAAACAAACATTATCAGTCAAGATTTTCTGAAAATTATTAATTTTTTATTACAATAATTTATCAGAAAGTTGTACAGCAATTTTTCTATATAACTTCTTGTTTAAAGAAGTTAAGATGATTAGTTTTTGCATGAATCAATTTCAGAGCATGGTCAATATCAATTTCATGTTTTAAAGCAAATCTGAATTTTACTTTCTGTCCAAAAGGATCAGTGGTAATACCATCATGTTTAACAAGAAAGGGATACAAAGCATTAATAAATGGTAACCCGAGAATCACCTTATCATGCATATTTCTAACAAGAACAGAAGGAATCTTGAAACAAACATTATCATGGCAAACATGAGCATTGTCCAATTCATATTTGATTCTCATTTGAGAACCATTAGCAGAAGCAAGCTTTTCAGTGGACTTTTCAAAATATCTTGAAGGAATCAGTCCTTCTTGAATACAGTTCAAATCAGCACCAGAATCAATCATAGCAATGACATCAAAATGATAATCATGGGAAACAACAATTTTTACTTTAGTAAACCATTTTGGAGGAAGTATTTTGTGAATAAGAGTGATATGAAAGTCAACAATATCAGCAATACTTTGGGTTTGGTTGTCATTATCATTTTTGCATTTGTTTTTTAATTCAGTTATTTCATGGTTAACAATAGCAATTTCTTGTTGGAGATCATTAACAGTTAATGTTTCAGATTTCTTTTTATCAAGTTTTTCATCAGTTTTAATAAAAGAATTATTAAAAACATTTTTTGCCCTAATAGGAGAAAATGATTTAGAATCTGTATTTTCTTTAATAACAGTTTCTTTACCATTTTCTGAAATAATAGCAACAACATTAGAAGTAAAAGTAGTGCCTTCAGTTTTGACTTTTAAATCAGAAAGCATTTTTTCAACGATGTCAAAGGATTTTGACTGAGAGGTTTTAAAAGCAATTTTTTCTCTTTGACTAGGTAAATCAATCAAAGGTTTCTCAGCTTTTGTAGAAACAGTTTGTTCAACAATTTTTTCTTCAATACGGTCAAGCAGTTGACCAATAATATGCAAAGATTTATTAGTAAAATTACATTGTTCAATAATACCAGAAGCAGGGGTCTCTACATCAGCAATTTTGAAAAGAGAAGCTTTCACTTCCGTCTTTTGACAAGTTACCAGAATTGTTTCAAGAGGAGGATGGCTAGACCTAACAACAGTTTTGTCTTGTTTAACAAAATTTGATTTCTTGATTACGTTCAAATGATTTTGTTGAATAGGATCTTTTGAAACATAGTGATTTTCAAGAAAATCAAAAAACAGAATATGCCTTTTTAAAGCATGCATTTTTTCTTTCCATTTCCTTTTAACATGATTTTTTTCTGATTGAGAAAAAGTACTTTGGTAATATTTTCTTTTATCCTTATTTTTAGCAAGAATAAATTCATCAGCTAAGCCAACTATATCAATTTCAAAATGTTGATTAAGAGAAGTTAAAACTCTTAATTGATTTTGATAAGCAGGATGTTCAACAGTTTGAAAATTAGAACCAGAATGAGACACAGATTTTGTCTCTTCTTCTTCTTCTGTAGATTTCTCATAAGGAGAAGAAATTTCCGGTTTAGTTGAATAAAAAGCAGTGCTAACTTGGGAGTTGTTACTTGAAACTCCTTTTAGCTTCAAATCAGGTTTAACAAAACTTTTTTGTAAATAATCAGCAAGATCTTAATCTCTTTTGGAAATACTTTCAGATCCAGCAAAGGAATGTCTTCCTTCGTAGATCTTTAAAGGTTTTTCATCATGAAAACTTATTTTAACAGTTCTATTAAGATATTGTTGAATATTTGTAAGATCAGTTTCATGGTAAATAGGTTTAGCAGGTGGTGAAACATTTTCCAATAACCATTCCTTAGGAAGGTTTACATCTTCCCAACGAATCATTTTTGGAACTTCAATTTTTGCATCTGAAGTTGAACATTGGATTAACATGGTTTTACTAGAAGGATCTTTAATATGAGCGGCTCAGGGATTCAACTGAGAACCCACAAGTCTGTAGTAAATTCGGTAAATAAGAGCAAAAGGTTTACTACCTTTATCCATATTATAACCAGAGGTTAAAACATTTAAAGTCAAAGCTTTAACAATGTTAGGATCATCAAGAGCAAGACAAATATCGAGGTAAACATCAAAGTAAATAGGACCATCATACAAGGAAGCAGTAATCATGCCAAGAATGCTATCTTTAAACTTTCTAAATCTAGCATCTCTTAAACACATCAAAGCAGAAGCATTAATACCTTTTCTAGTAAGAGGTTTAACAGCAACTTGAACAAGACCAATATGCAAATATTTCAATTTTGTGGCAAGAAATTCGTTAATATTCTTTTTGGAAAACAAAAAGCATTTTTCATGATGTCTGGAAATAGAAAATGTTTGTTCAACAGTTCTTACTCGGTATTGAGAAAATCCAGTATTCTCATGCCAAGTGGTATTGTAAATAGTTTTAATATTAACCTTGGGGATATTCCATATTCGAAAATCCGGAATTTCTTTCTCTTCAACCACTTGATCTTCTTCATTAATGATATCAGGTGGACAGTCAGTCCTGGAGCTAACAGAGGAGTTGGACCTCCACATCTTATCCATACAATCTTAATTTTAGCACTCAATTATCATGTTTTTCTTACAACCGTTGCATTTCGTAACACAGACCCTAAATAACCCTATACCTATTCTCATGCCCTACACGCCTTCTCTTTGCTCCCTTGTTCGTATCTTTCTGAACCTTTGGTGCTCCATTACTGTGTTCTTCTTGCCGTCGTTGGCGCCACTCTAAGTGTAAAGTGAATTCCCAGAATCAGATCTCAGTAAGGCCCGTTTGAGCTAGAGAGGGCGTGTAGGGCATGAGAATAGGTATAGGGTTATTTAGGGTCTGTGTTACGAAATGCAACGGTTGTAAGAAAAACATGATAATTGAGTGTTAAAATTAAGATTGTATGGATAAGATGTGGAGATCCAACTCCTTTGTTAGCTCTAAGACTGACTGTCCACCTGATATCATTAATAAAGAAGATCAAGTGGTTGAAGAGAAAGAAATTCCAGATTTCCGAAGATGGAATATCCCCAAGGTTAATATTAAAACTATTTACAATACTTCTTGGCATGAGAATACTGGATTTTCTTAGTACCGAGTAAGAACTGTTGAACAAAAATTTTCTATTTCCAGACATCATGAAAAATGCTATTTGTTTTCCAAAAAGAATATTAATGAATTTCTTGCTACAAAATTGACATATTTGCATATTGGTCTTGTTCAAGTTGCTGTTAAACCTCTTACTAGAAAAGGTATTAATGCTTCTACTTTGATATGTTTAAGAGATGCTAGATTTAGAAAGTTTAAAGATAGCATTCTTGGCATGATTACTGCTTCCTTGTATGATGGTCCTATTTACTTTGATGTTTACCCCGATATTTGTCTTGCTCTTGATGACCCTAACATTGTTAAAGCTTTGACTTTAAATGTTTTAACCTCTGGTTATGATATGGATGAAGGTAGTAAACCTTTTGCTTTTATTTACCGAATTTACTACAGACTTGTGGGTTCTCAGTTGAATCCCCGAGCCGCTCATATTAAAGATCCTTCTGGTAAAACCTTGTTAATCCAATGTTCAACTTCAGATGCAAAAATTGAAGTTCTAAAAATGATTCGTTGGGAAGATGTAAACCTTCCTAAGGAATGGTTATTGGAAAATGTTTCACAACCTGCTAAACCTATTTACCATGAAACTGATCTTACAAATATTCAACAATATCTTAATGGAACTGTTAAAATAAGTTTTCATGATGAAAAACCTTTAAAGATCAACGAAGGAAGACATTCCTTTGCTGGATCTGAAAGTATTTCCAAAAGAGATCAAGATCTTGCTGATTATTTACAAAAAAGTTTTGTTAAACCTGATTTGAAGCTAAAAGGAGTTTCAAGTAACAACTCCCAAGTTAGCACTGCTTTTTATTCAACTAAACTGGAAACTTCTTCTCCTTATGAGAAATCTATAGAAGAAGAAGAAGAAGAGACAAAATCTGTGTCTCCTTCTGGTTCTGATTTCAAACTGTTGAACCTCCTGCTTATCAAAATCAATTAAGAGTTTTAACTTCTCTTAATCAACATTTTGAAATTGATATAGTTGGCTTAGCTAATGAATTTATTCTTCCTAAAAACAGGGATAAAAGAAAATATTACCAAAGTACTTTTTCTCAATCAGAAAAAGATCGTGTTAAAAGGAAATGGAAAGAAAAAATGCATGCTTTAAAAAGGCATATTTTGTTTTTTTGATTTTCTTGAAAATCACTATGTTTCAAAAGATCCTATTCAACAAAATCATTTGAACATAATCAAGAAATCAAATTTTGTTAAACAAGACAAAACTGTTGTTAGGTCTAGCCATCCTCCTCTTGAGACAATTCTGGTAACTTGTCAAAAGACGGAAGTGAAAGCTTCTCCTTTCAAAATTGCTGATGCAGAGACCCCTGCTTCTGGTATTATTGAACAATGTAATTTTGCTAATAAGTCTTTGCATATCATTGGTCAACAGCTTAACCGTATTGAAGAAAAAATTGTTGAACAAACTGTTTCTACAAAAGCTGAGAAACCTTTGATTGATTTACCCAGTCAAAGAAAGAAAATTGCTTTTAAAACCTCTCAGTCAAAAACCCTTGACATTGTTGAAAAAATGCTTTCTGATTTAAAAGTTAAAACTGAAGGCACTACTTCTACCTCTAATGTTACTGCTGTTATTTCAAGAAATGGTAAAGAAACTGTTTTTGAAGAAAATACAGATTCTGAATCATCTTCTTCTGTTGATGCAAAAAATGTTTTTGATAGTGGTCTACCAGAAATTAAAAGATATGTTGGTACTAATCCCATGTCATTTACAAAAAACTGGTATACTATACCTACTCCTCCTGATATGCAGTTTGAAGAAAGGATCTTTCAATCCCAATTCTCTGTTTCTGCCAATAAAGTTTGTGAATGGAATATTGATGGCCTTTCTGAACAAGAAATTATTAACAAAATGGGTCATATGTCTATGGTTGCCATCACTTATATGAACAATCATAGCCTTGATCATCCTGAAATTGTTGAACTCCTTTCTACTGGTTTTTCTGGCACTCTTCGTGGATGGTGGGATTCTTACCTCACGGAAGATTCCAGAGATTCAATTAAACATGCTGTTAAAATGAATGATGATGGTTTTCCTATTTTTGATGAAAGAAGGAATTCTGGCATCCCTGATGGTGTTAAAAATCACAAAAATATTCATCATAAAAGATACAAAACCAACTTTGTTAAACCAAATGACTTTTATGAGAAAAAGAAGAATGTTTCTAAGAAATATGTTAAACAAAATCCTACTAAAGGTAAATGTTTTAATTGTGGAAAAACTGGTCATTACAGTAAAGACTGTAAAGAAAAACCTAGAAAATTGAAGAATAAGCTCAGTATGTTAAACATCAATGATAAAGATCAAGAAGATCTATTCCGAATCCTTGAATCAAACAATTCGTCTGATTCTATGGAAGACGATTATCTTCCTCATCTGATTCATGCTATCACTCTGCTGATGAATCTTCTAATTCACCTAATATTAAACTTGGTTGTAGAGATTCTTGTTGTAATACTATTAAAGTTATTAACACTCTCACAAAGCATGAAGAAAATGAGAAATTATTAATTACTTTAATAAACCAGATTCAGAACCCTGAATTGCAAAAGGAATATCTTGATAAATTTAAGAAAAATTTAACCAAAGATGAAAATTCTAAAAAACTTAAATCAACAATAAGTTTTGAAGAAACTTTGGAAAGATTTAACAAGAAAAAACCTAAAGAATTAACTATTGATGATCTAAAACATAAACTCAGTATTGTTGAACAAGATATTGACCACCTAAAACATGAGTTTAAAATTATTAAAAATGACAACGCTAACATAAAACAAGAATTGTTATCATTCAAAATTGATAAAAATCTTGATAACCAACAGTCTGATAATGAACAAGATGAGCGCAAAGAAAGAGATGATTCCAGTCAACAAGCTCTTCTTTCTGATACAGGTATTGCTGACACTATTAACTCTCACACCAATATTGTTAATCACACTATTCCTCCAAAATGGTTATATATACTAGCCTCTGAGCACGCGCTAACGCGCGTGCTCAGAGGCTCTTCTATTTTTTTGGTAAGAGTTAATTTAGAGCATTTATTATACTTTGGGATTGCTACATTTTTCAATCACAAAAAAAAAAAAAAAAAAAAACTTAGGTGTGTGATAAGTGTTCTGCGTATTGTGGATAACTACACGTTTAAAAAATTTTATTCAAAATTTTAGCATTTTGAACATTAGTATTTTACTTGAGTATTTTCTTTTTTTTTATTGAAGAGTTTTTTAAACGTGTAGTTATCCACAATGGTTTTTTTTTTTTTTTAAAAAGGCCAGAGTAGGTTTTTATTATTATTTTTTGTTATTAAAAATAATAATTTTTTTTGAGAAATTATAAAAAATAATAAATAAAGATGAATTGATTTGAAAAAAAAAAAGGTGAAGGGAGTATGAGTGAGGAAACGTGAATTCAAGAGAGAGAGAGAGGAAAAAAAAAAAAAAAAGAGATAACGGAAAAAAAAGTGAAAAATAAAATAAAATAACCAACTTAGGGGAAGTTAGACATGGGTTTAAAAAAATGAAATAGATAACAAAAAAAAAAAAATTAAAGGATAAACCTTAATAAGAGGGTAGATAACTTTTTTGATAGAAACGATAATTTTTTTTTTTTTTCAATAGGTTTTCTGTTTTAATAAAAAAGTTAAGAAAATAGTTTAAATAAATTGTAATATATATCTATTTGGTTTTTTTTTTTTTTTTTTGGATAAACTTGAGGATGGTTTTTAAAAAAAATGATTTGAAGAAAAAAACGTACAGTTGCTTTGAAAAAGTGGTTAGTGGGAGAGTGATCCTATTTTGTTGGCAATGTTTTAGTGGAAGTTAAAAGACGTAGTTTTACCAAATTATCCTTTAGTTTTGTCTCTACTTAAACCTAGGGAAATAGGGGTATTTTGGAAAAAAACCTAGGGAAATAGGGGTATTTTGGAAAAAAAAAATCCGGTCTAAACAGGTGCAGCCCCTTAAATAATAGTATAGATATATATATATATATATATATATATATCACAAAATTTTTAGGTGCTCGGAACAGTCGTTATCAATATAAGTTTGGCACTCTCTCTCTCCCTCTCTCTCTCTCTCTCCTTGCCATGTAGCATGAAAATAGAAACACAATTGGTTTAAATCTTTTTAAACAACATATAAAGCACGTAGTCTTTAGGATAGTTTTGGTCGCCCGGAAGTCCTTGAGAGATCGAGAACAAATTCTAGATTTTGAGCAGTTTTTATTTTATAAAAAATTCCTGGATTTTACCAAGGAAAAGAAAAAAAAAATCACGCAACATAATAATAATGTTATTGAAAGAAATTCAGCCATGAAAGGTATAACATAAAAGCTCATTCATTGCACATGGCAAACATCATTAATCAGGCCTCATGGACCGACCAGGAATTGGTCCAAGTGAAAAGTAGCCATAATGAGTGGGGCCTCGTTTGAGAAGTTGAAGTTGAAGTTGAAGTTACAATGATAGTGTAATTAGCTAGGTACACTTATGGCCTAATGCAACCTCCAAATATGACTGAACAAAAATGTGGCCCTCCAAAGACAGAATGGATGAGGATGACATTAATTGGTTTGTGCCTTGGAGGGGATGCACCTTAATTTACACCTCTATAAGAGATTCTGCTAGCCAAGAATGCTAGCTAGTCTAGTCATATGTGCTTCAAACTTCAAAAAGATTATTGAAAGTTATAATTAGTAGTCCTCAGAATCGCCTATATAATTCAGTGTGACCTAAATACTCACGGTCGGATTCAGCACAAACCTACACCACAAACATTTGAATTATCTGCTGTTTGATATGATCATTAGGTACATCTGTACAACATAAATGGAGAGGCCTCGTGTTTTTCCTACCCTAATCCACCCCTCCATGTTAAATGGCTTAATTTTCAGAGTATATGCCGTAAAGAGTTGATTTTTGAGAAAATTGGGTTTCATATATTCACCTAATTCTTAAAAAAGCTTAGAAGTTTTTTTTTTTTTTTTTTTTTTTTTTTTTTTTTTGAGAATCAGAAGTTCAAGAAATTGTTAGGTCCATCGGGAGGATTGCTGAAGTGGTCCTCCTGATTCTTCAAATCAATAAAATGCTGTTATTTATGTAAAAGCGACATCATCTAGTTTTTTTTTTTTTTTAATTATTGTGCTGATTAGAAATCTGACTCACATATTTACATAAGTGACATTGTTTCATTAGTTGGGAGTATCACTTCAGCAATCTTCTTGGTGGACCTAATAATTTCTTTAGAAGACATGTTAAAAAGTTAACAAAACATTAATATATTACAAAGACAGTCAATCAAACCAATTTCCTTGAAAAACCAATAGATCATGCATGTGTTAATGTTATGATAAAGAGGTGAATTTAAACAAAGGAAATAATTTAATTACCTTTTTGTCACAACCAGTAAATAATGCATGTGTCATGATAAAGGGGTTAATTTAAACAAGGGAAACAAAATAATAACCTATTTTTGTCTTGTTGGTTTGTCCCAGAACAATGACTTGAGTAACTATTACACCTTCTTATTTCTTTTAACAACTGTAATAATTTCATATAAAACTCAATTTGTTTGGTGAGAGGATAAAATTCAAGTTTGCATTTGCCCACCTCTCTTTTCAATAACTCTTTGCCAATCTACCTTGCTTCATGTGCTGAAAGCTCTAGAGTCTAATCTACGCCGCATGACCCGCATCTATGCCCATATTAACATCAACAGTCGACTCATCATATGAGGTTTTTTTCTGCAATCAGTCAACTTTCTCGAAAATTACTCATTACGTATTGCAAATCTTAAAATTATGTTGCACATTTTGTGATTATCAATATCTTGAGTAATGTTTGGGATATAACATTTTTTTTATGACAAAATTTTGGTACAGTACCTTTAAGTGCTCTTCCATAGGTTCACCTTTTAAGATTTAGCCATATGACTATTTAACTAAAAAATACGCTTTTAACCCATTAGAAAAAATCCACATAACAGAATATTAAAAAAGGAGCCTAAGGAACAGCATCTAAGTACTGTACGTAAGTCTTGCTCTTTTTTATAACTTTCTTTATTACTTACTAACGTAACATGGTTACTTGTAATTGGAATAACATCATTTTTATATAGAGATATCAATGTTTTAGCTCTAAACTTATATATGCATATTTTTAATAATCATTTTTTGTTGCTGCTATCATTTTTTTTAAAGTAAATAATATTACTGGTGTTGGAATCAACCTGATTTTCTATATAAAATTAAAATACCAAATATTGAGCAAGGGGAGAAATTTTTTGAAAACCTTAAAATCACTGTTCATGTTTCAAATATTTCAAATCATGTCATGATCCTAAGTAAACATCATCATATAGGAGCTCAATTATGCTAGATTGGAGTCAATAACTTTGATTGCACACAATCAAAGTAGCAAGGCACAAAAATGAAATCAAAGGACGGAGACACTCTCATTGTAATTCCCTCGTAATTGCACGGTTCAATATGGCCTGCACAAACAATTATCACATCTTTAACAGCATCAAACAATTAGTTAGGTAGCCTTAATATTGTCGGCATAATCAAACCAATTTTAGCAATTTCCAAGTGAATGCATGTTATTGTGCACACATAGTGTTGGAGTTTATACCCTAAAATCCAATTTATTGGCATGTCATAAATAATTAAATTATTTAATTATATGAAACTATCTATAAATGATCTAATGGAACATTATCTTAGCCCATGAGATGCATAGTATGTGATTTATGTGATTTAATCACTGAAGATATAAATTACAAGTTCTTTAAAAACTCAAAATTTTAGTTCGTAGTCGGTCATGAAATTAGACATTTCATCTGTGAAGATTATAGCATATCAACTAAGATGATTTGTCTTGATCATGTAAGTGGAGACTTCTAATTGATATGTTTTAAGAGTTAAGACATATTGAATTGGACCGCTTTGAGATTTATTATTCTCTTGACGACCGTCAAATGAATAATAAATCTCACGACTTCTATTTATATCAACTTTAAATCCTGAGAGAATAATGGACCTGATCATAAAGTGTAGGTTGCTTTGATATATCAGGAGTGAGAATTATAAGTCACGATCAAAATCTCAGTATGTTGTGCAGCCACATTTAGTGTTAATGGAACATATATTCTCAAGATGGAATTCATAATCTCTTAACGACTGTCAAATGAATAATAAATCCCATGACTTCTATTTATATCAACTTTAAATCTTGAGAGAATAATGGACCTGATCATGAGGTATAGGCTGCTTTGATATATCAAGAATGAAATTTATAAGTCACAATCAAAACCTCAGTATGTTGGGCAGCTGCATTTAGTGTTGATGGAACATATATTCTCAAGATGGAATTCATAATCACTTAACGGAGATATAAAATATTCCCTTAAGATAAGTTTAATGGATTTGATTATTGAGAGTATTGGGCATAACCACTTTAGTAAGGAATTACTAAGTATATATTTATGGAATTGGATTTTATAAATATATGATAAATAACATAAAGGATTAAACTAGGTACTTAAGGATTAAGATGTAGTAATCTTCAAAGTGGCAGTCTATATTTATGACTTTATATTACTATGAATATTTTAATGAAGGGGTTGCATGTATAATAAAATCTTGGGATATAATTTATTAATAAGGCTTAGAGTGCAATTATATTCATACAATGGTATTGAATATAATTAATGGTAACTTTGGACTTGTCAAGAGTTGACAGAAAAGCTCAAGGCCCATTGAAGCTAGAGTCTTATTTGTTCCCTTTTGGTCCCACTCTAAGCCACATACTAGAGTCCAATTGGAATGACCCAAAAGGCTAGCCCAATTAGATAATCAGTTATATATAAGGAGAGAAACATATAGAATTTCAAGAAGGCTTTTCATAAGGTTTTGATTAAGATCACATATGAACATGAAATGATTTGTGTGTGAATATTGGATATTCTCTTATTCACTCCTTGAAAACTAATTGAGAGACCACACTTCTTGGACATTAATTGGAATTGAAGTGAAGATTAAAAGTTCACCCAAATACTTCTAATATTTTGTTTTGAATTTCACCGCACCAAGGTACGCTTTCTTGTTCTTAAATTCTGAAACTCACATAGTACATGTTATCAATTGCGAATGAAGTAGATTTGTTAATTTTCCACTACGTATGTTTTGTATGTGGTACAAACATGTATTTTTCCAACACATAGCTCGTTAAATTCTTAACCATGTAGCAAGATCACGCGAGTACTAGTCAAAAAGAAGTGTGAATGCAAGCTATACAATTAAGTTTAAGAGAAAAAAAAACACACACACAAACGACAAACCCTTCAATTTCTCTTCACCAGTGAAGTCTTCCAAATATTGTTACCATCAACTCAAAAGTATGAAATGTTTTTTTTTTTTTTTTTTCTGTTTCCTCAGATGAATAGTATTTTACTACATCAATTATCAGGTACTAACTTCTTTGCTTCTTGATGTACAATGTTAAATTTTTAATGTTGATAATTTCTTGTAGGGTCAAATGGTAGGATTTCTATCACACATTTGTTTCATAAGATTCATATGAACAAACAATAGGTCAAGACCCTTATGGCAAGTTTTACAAAAATTAGTCTGTTAAGAATCCATAACCGACTCCAAAATTTTGGAATTAAGGTTTGATTGTAATCGTAGTTGATAAGTTTCACAAAATAAAAGCATAATCCTCCATCTACTTCACATAAACATAGGCTATACAACTTTAGAACAAGAACTAGGCTTAGTCATAATTCTCCATCTGCAATCGTTCTAATATTAGTATAGAACTCATAACAACCTTTTACATACTGAAGTTGTCCATTTGGATTTTCGGGCCTTATTTACAACAATCGTCTGTATATCATGGCATTTGTATATGTTGCAGCATTCTCAGGTATTCTACTTCTGAATCAGTGTTGTTCTTTGAAAAGGATTTTACAAGCGTGCAGAATGTAAATTTTATTGTAATGCAGTGAATGATTCACTCATAAGGATTTACTGTACTAGAAAGTCACAAAAATTTAGCACAACAGTTGATTCTCCATGTGGTTTATCCATGTTTCAATATTCAAATTAGATGGTAACCCACCAAGGGCTAAATCAAGAGTACAAAATCTCAATACTCATCATAGCCTCTCAAAAGAGGCCTAGATTGTCTTTATGATACCAAAAAATTCAAGCCTTCCACCAAGCTGTTCCTTTCTGACCATATGAGATTCCCTCCACAAGTGAGTGAAGTGTTTACAATAACTTAAAACAGTACTAATTGCAATGATTGAAATCCTCTGAAATGTTGCTATATATCTGAACCAAATGGACTATAGTGTGGCAGCAAAGACTGCAAATATATAAATTCAACACTCTTGAGCCTTAGGTTTAGTCCTCAACCAGCTAACAATCAATGAATGCATAGAATTTGGCTGAAGAAATGTTGGAAAAATAGCATAGAGTGAATAAAAAATTGATTTTTTCTATGTTCACTTAGATGTTATTAAAAGTGGTAAAAATTATGAGTCCCACATAGGAAAGAAAATAAATAATATATGAGTTTATATGCACATGAGTTGGACACTAGGTTGGGCCTTTGGCATATGTGGACTGGGCCTACTTGTAAAAATAATAATATTTCATTATTTTAATTTTGAGTCAGTTAGTTTGTGCACAGCAGTTATCACTGAAATAGAGTACCTATTCAGTAACGTATATTTATTCATAGTTCCTCATTCACGAAAACTAATTATTCTCTCTTAGAGACTCTTAGAGAGAATAATTTTCTGCATTTATTTTGTGTTAAAGAGAGAGAAAGAGACATTGAGTAGTTCGCAGAGCACAACCTTGTGTGCTTCGTTTTCGTGTTGTAGATCATTTTATCCTAGGAGGCAAACGTCTACGAGTCTCAAAGCACCACAATGATTGTGTGAGGGGCGAAATTTGCTTTAAGGAGATTGTGTCAAACACAAGACTTGATCTCAATTATTCATCCTTTCACGCATTTGGTCTGTGAGTCTTTCAATTATTTGCAGATTTCTTCTTATTTATATTAAGTATTTTTTTTATTACTTTTGCTTATCATATCTATTTGTGTTATTGTTAATTTTAGATCTGTGCATTTTTCCTTTTACTTTATCGCAAAAGTAAATTGTTAATATATACCCAACAGTCTTAAAGCAGAGTTGTATTATAATTTGCTCTTGTGATTTTCGGTGAAAGGTATTCTGTGTTTGTAGAAATGCGTTAATCGGAAATTGTTATACAAGGCAAAACTTGAATACTGGGTTTGGAATTTGTAGGTTTATTGTTTATCGCGAATATCTATCTTTAACTTGTAAAGTTAATCTGCGATATTTGGTTCTCTGATAACGTCAGTTTTCATGATTGACCATTAAACCTTTTATTTACTGGTTTGTTAGTATAGATTCCATAGACTATTCATGAATTTGCCTTCTTGCATATATTTCATTATAATAGGCTAATTTGTCTTACTTGAATCAATGTTTGGCTGAGATTTGTTTACTTTTTGTAAGTTCGTTTAGACCCCTTAAACCCAACAGATTAACCTAGAGAATTAGCCAAGTGATTAACTTAGGTAATTTAATTAAAACTAGGTTAACACAATTAAGAAAAAATAACAAAGCAGCGGAAAATAAACAACACAAAGATATGATGACCTAGGAAACCACACCGGTAAAAACCTGGGGAGGATTTGACCTAGCTATCCTCAAGGTAAACTGAATCCACTATGAAAGAATTGAAGTTTACACAATAGACTTAGACCACTAACATCTTATTGCTACCCGAGTGTAGGAAACTTACTACCATGACCCCATGATAGCTCCGAGATCCACGGACTCCTTCTTTCCGGAATTCTTCAACAAATCCACAAGCGCACCTGCTTGTATATCTTTGTGTTCTCTTGATTCTGTAACTGTAACGATCTACACAACTCTTGACATAAATCTCAAGTTTGTAAACCCTAAGTGTATGTGAAGGTAAACACCTCTAGATCTCACAGAGAGATTCACAAACACAGCAAAACAGAACTCTAAAAACGTGGCTAGGGTTTTCCCTTTTATACTTAGGGCAAAACATAAAACCCTATACATTAAAACGGGCTTGGGCTGAGTTGGAATTTTCTGCAGAAAAACGTTCTGCACGATTTTCGATCGATCGAGTCTAATTTTTGATCGATCGAGTCATACAGAAAGTGAACAGTACTTCTGCATGAAAACTCGATTCCAACTTTACAATAAGACCCATACTTTGAGCAAGTCTAACACACGACTCAACATTGTTTTGATCATGGTTTGCCAACATACAAATTGAAGTTCTAAATGCATTAGTTCCTAATCTTTAGAACCTAACAAACTCCCCCTTTGGCAATCCGTGACAAAACACAGACTTAACAAAAAGCTCAAAGTTTACAAATTGAAATAGCCCATTACAATAAAAATAGCCACTTAACAATTCAACCTAGACTACTATCTAACAGTTGCAAGGTAGACAGCAGCTCGACTGAAAGCAACCTGTATATTCCTGTAACACTTAACAAACACATAAACGCATGTGTGGAAAAAAACAGGAAATACATAAATAAAAATTTCTTAATTTCACATGACACAAAATAAAGACATATATCATGAATAACATCATCAATATAAATCAATAAGCAGAGTAGTAGCATAGTGAAATAAGAAACAAATACATACAAATGTATCTCAACAAAATAAATCTCCTAAACAAGAGCTAAAAATGAGAATACACAGTGAAGCATCTAGATACAATCTAATAACTCCACAAGCTCCGCAGTATCACTACCAAGTAAACAAAAAACTCCCCCTAAAATGTAAATCTCCACAAAAAATCTCCTAGATACAATGAACTATGTACTCCCCCTTTTTGTGACGAATTGCCAAAGGGCACTCACTCATCATCAAAAAGTGGTGGAGGAGATCGACGAGAGCTCGCCAAATCCGCTCGCAACGCACGTAGCTCATCAAGGATGTCCACCAAAAGCTGACCATGAGCCGCCTGAACGGTCACGGCAGTATCAAGAGTTCGACGAAGGTCAGAAACCTCATCAAACAGTGGAGGAACATCAGCAGCAGCAGCAGCAACAGCAGGATCAGAAGAAGTCCCAGCTGCATGAGTATCTGTAGAAGAAGAAGGGGGTGGAGTGACATCGGAAGGCTCTACCCTAGAACGCTTAGAGCTAACTCGACGTTGAGCAGCCCTTTGCCTCAAAAAGGTAGCACCAATAGGAGCGACAACATGTACAGGCTCAGAAGCAGGATACTCACCAAAACCAAGAAAAAGGAGAATCCGATGAATAAAAACAGGAAAAAACAAAGCATGAGCCGCAGAACTAGATCGATGAACCTCGTTCAAAGAACGAAGGAACAGATGCGGAAAACTGATAGGAGCATCAGTGACCAAAGCATACAAAAAGACACACCTCTCAAGAGGAATGGTGTGGACATGCGAAATAGGCCACAAAGAATGACACGCTATCCTAAAGAAAAGATAGTGCAGCTCAGACAGCTCAGCAGAAGTGATCCGAGGATCAAAACCCCACTGGATAGAAGACCCAGTGATGTATGACAAGACGTCATCAAGGGGAGGAGACTCCTCGTAAGGAAAAACGGGATGGTCCACAATGGGCACCCCAAGAGCATCAGACACTACCGAAGGGGTAATGCGATACTCCACACCACATAACCACACCTTTACTAAGGTGTCGTTATCATAGACATGAATAGAGAGATTCGAATAGAATTCTCTAATCAAGGTGGCAGGAGGAGGAGAATGCTCATACTCGAGCAAAGGTAACCAACCACGACGCTCAAAGTTACGTCGCACCTCAGGATCCAGCTCATCTAAGATAACCCTACGCTCAGCCCAAATCTGACGCCTAAGGTTCAAAGTCTCATAAGTGACTTGGTTTGACTCACTAGGGAACCTCTCAGTGTCAAAGGAATGAGAAGGATCAGAAGTCCTATGGGCTCTAGTTTTCCTAGGCATAGTGCTAAGGAAAAGATAGACACAGAAGGAAAAAAGCAAAAACAATACCAAGGGCAGACTGCAAGTTAGCACAGCAAAAAAAAATAGAATATAAAAATTCTATATGATGCATGAGCATGAACATAACATGATGCATGTACTAATGCAGTGACATGTTCAATTGTGATCCAAATTAATAAAATTGGCTTGAGCAAGCAATATTTATCAAAAATACCCAATTTGAAAAACCCTAGTTTTCAAAACACAACAAATTGATAAATTGATCAATACAATAGTTAATTAACACAATATAATGATCAAATTAAGCAATCTAACAAGCCAATTTCATCAATTTCAATCAAAGTGAACAAAACCCCCAATTTGCTCAATTTCAAGCCCTAGAATTTCAAATTTCCTTCAAACCACCAAATAAACCAAATTAAACCACATGATGTGCTTAGGTAAGGTGTCCCCACAAAAACCCATAAAGAATTTGAGAAAGAAACAATAAAAAACAATCCCAAAAATAGAAAATTCCTAAATGCCGAAAATACCCAAATATGCATGAAAATAATGCATGAAATTAGAAAATAAATGCAAAGGAAAGGGTATAAAGGACTTACCACACTTGGGAGAGAGAGATTGTGCAACAGAATCGGAGAAAAACGACAAAAACTCCAAGAGAATCGTTGACCGGTTGGTAGGAAACCAAAAGAAGTTTTGAAAAGTTTGAAAAAGTGAAAAGACACTTGAGAAACTCCTTTTTAAAAAATAGCCGGCCCGATTTTCGATCGATCGAATATTACATTCGATCGGTCGAAAACTTATTCGATTGATCCAAAAACAGCTTGGATCGATCGATTCAACCAGAGAGTTTTCTGAACATTTTAAAACATTTTCGATTGGTCGAAAATCAGTTTCGATCGATCGAAATTCTGGAAAAATCATATTTTTGAAAAACCAAACATTTTAGATCAAAAACTCCTCAAAGCAACAGATTTTAAAATCCAAATGCATGAGTATGAGATGAGATGATTTCCAAAAAACACATGTATTCAACCCAGATTTCCCAAAGCATAATTTTCTCTCAATATACTCAAAAACAACAAACAAGCAAACATGTTTTGCATCAAATTCCCAAAATTCTCAAACTTGGTTGGTCAGGCCAAAAACACACACAATATCATGTACACAATTCTAGCAAAGAATAGCTTGTGTAGTGTGTGCAACTAGCAAAAGCTTGAGAAACATGTGAGGTGATATACACATAGAGATCAATCACAATATCTACAAAATCCATCACATGAATTTGAAAGAGACTATCCCTTAAAGAGTTACATCATATAACTCCCACATCTCCTAGAATAAGAGCTTGCAATCATGTAAGTTTCTTGATTTGCCTCAATATTCAAATTTATTGATTAGAAACTTAATAAAAGCCGGGATAATGTACACACCAATTTTATTTGAATTTGTAATATTATTATAGTCCAATAATGTACACACCAATTTTAATTAGAGGCTACACCTTATGTTCTTTTTGTGCATGTGCTACACTTTCTCGAGCACAAAATCTTACGATATGCACTAATGTGTTCATGATTGGCTAATAAACAATGGTGAGATGGTTATTTATGCCTTTCTCAATAAGTTCAAGTCCAACAATCAAAGACATAAGACTTCAAGATCAAGATCATGTGATCAACAAATATAGCATCTTCCCACACAACATGTACAACAAGACTTTAGCTAGTAAAGTGCAATAAAAATAAGTGCATCAAAGCTAAACAAGGTACATACATATGACATGTAAATTTTGATTGACCAACCTTGTTTTCAAATTCAAAGAAAAATAGCAAAAACACAATTTGCAAAAAAATATATATATTTTTTTTAACAAATAAACAAACATCCTAGAATGAAATGCATGAATGTAATGCAATGAAAATCCTAGAAACAAAGGTCACAAAAGATTGAGCAATGAAGCACAAGGACCATGTCAGACAGACTCAATTAGATTGAGCCTTTTGCATCCAAGACTTCTTAGATGCAACTCTTGCATTGGAGTTATGATTCACATTAGAATTCTGAGCAACTCCAGGATTGGAATAAAGGTTTAACGCCTTTACCAATTCACCAATAAGTACCATAGGATCATGTGCTTGAGGCACAGGTACTTTAGTTTTATTTGCTCGCTTTGCAGCTTGCAACTTAAAACAATTTGGACGAATATGTCCAGGTTTTCCACAAAAATGACAAACCCATGCAGGCTTATCATGCAATTTGCCCTTAGTAGAAGTAGACGCTCTAGAATGAGAAGCATGAAGATCAACCCTAATCTTTCTAGGTGGAGGAACATTTACAGGTTTGACAGGTTCACTCACCGAGGGTTTAACAATCTCACTCTTAGAAGGTTCAGAAGAAGGAACAAATTTAGTGGAAGAAGGTTCAAGCACAGAAATACTTTCCTCATAACCTAAACCAGTTTTATCAGAAGGAGACTTTTGAATACTCAGCATGTGATCAAGTTTGGAGCTTGCAGACCTATTAGTTTGTTCTCTAGCAACAGATAAATCAAGTTCCAAACATTTAACTTTATCAAGTAAGAGCATGTTCTCAGTTTTCACATTATTCAAAAGCTCATTTGCATCAAACAATTTAACAAGTAAATTTTTCTTTTCAAGTTCAAGAGATGCAATTTTCTTCAAGCCTAACTCAACATTCATGGCATCCTTTGCAGCAACTTTGCAAAGTTTATTGTAGGCTTCCTGTAAATCTGCATCCTCAGAGAGTTCCCCATCAGAAGGGTTCTCTTCAACAGATATGCTTTCATTGACTACAGTGGTAGCAGTGAAAGCAATGAAGTTTCCATCCTCATCACTGGCGGATTCATTGTCGGAAACTTCGTCATCACTAAGGGTTACAGCCATAGCCTTACCCTTAGACCTCAAATAAGTAGGACATTCAGACTTTAAATGACCATACCCTTGACAACCATAACATTGTTGTCCCAAAGAATTATTAGAAGATTGACCTACTTTTTCCTTAGGTTTTTCAAAGTTATTAACCTTAGTGGGTTCATTCTTCCTAAAATTTTTAGGTTCAACAATGTTCTTGCCTCTTGCCCTTCTGTTATTATTTCTCAGAAAGTTTCTAAAGTTCTTGGCAAGATAGGCAATCTTTGTAGCAGAGAGATCATCATCAAATCCATCATCATCAACATCATCAACAGACTTAAGAGCCATTGATTTGGATTTGTTGGTCTTGGGGAGGTCTAACTCATAGGACTGAAGAGATCCTACAAGCTCATCCACAGGGATGGAGTCCACATCCTTACTCTCAGTGATGGCAGTCACTTTGGGTCTAAAATCTTCTGTCAAAGATCTAAGAATCTTCCTAACAATTTTAGGTTGATCATAGATTTCACCCAAATTATAAGCAGAATTAACAATATCATTCAATTTAGCATAGAATTCATCAAAAGATTCATCATCATTCATTCTTATGCTTTCAAATCTAGAAGTTAATTGCTGCAACTTATTAATTTTAACTGCCTTCGTGCCTTCATGCACAGTCTGGAGGATTTTCCAAGCAGTATGAGCAACCTCAACATTAGAGATTCTCTTAAATTCCTCCATGGAAACAGCATTAAAAATAGCATTCATAGCTTTGCTATTAAAAGCGGCTGCCTCCTTCTGAGAAGTTTGCCACTCACTCACAGGAGTAGTGGGCTTCTCCCATCCGTATTCAACGGAATTCCAAACTCTCTCATCTATGGATTTCAGGAAAGCTTTCATCCTTACTTTCCAATATGCATAGTTGTTTCCATCAAAGTGAGGTGGAACAACAAGAGAGTGTCCGTGTTCCATGACAACAGGGGTCAAGGATCAGCTTAAAGATCAAAGGATCAAACAAAAAAGCTACCCGCTCTAATACCACTTGTAAGTTCGTTTAGACCCCTTAAACCCAACAGATTAACCTAGAGAATTAGCCAAGTGATTAACTTAGGTAATTTAATTAAAACTAGGTTAACACAATTAAGCAAAAATAACAAAACAGCGGAAAATAAACAACACAAAGATATGATGACCTAGGAAACCACACCGGTAAAAACCTGGGGAGGATTTGACCTAACTATCCTCAAGGTAAACTGAATCCACTATGAAAGAATTGAAGTTTACACAATAGACTTAGACCACTAACATCTTATTGCTACCCGAGTGTAGGAAACTTACTACCATGACCCCATGATAGCTCCGAGATCCACGGACTCCTTCTTTCCGGAATTCTTCAACAAATCCACAAGCGCACCTGCTTGTATATCTTTGTGTTCTCTTGATTCTGCAACTGTAACGATCTACACAACTCTTGACATAAATCTCAAGTTTGTAAACCCTAAGTGTATGTGAAGGTAAACACCTCTAGATCTCACAGAGAGATTCACAAACACAGCAAAACAGAACTCTAAAAACGTGGCTAGGGTTTTCCCTTTTATACTTAGGGCAAAACATAAAACCCTATACATTAAAACGGGCTTGGGCTGAGTTGGAATTTTCTGCAGAAAAACGTTCTGCACGATTTTCGATCGATCGAGTCTAATTTTCGATCGATCGAGTCATACAGAAAGTGAACAGTACTTTTGCATAAAAACTCGATTCCAACTTTACAATAAGACCCATACTTTGAGCAAGTCTAACACACGACTCAACATTGTTTTGATCATGGTTTGCCAACATACAAATTGAAGTTCTAAATACATTAGTTCCTAATCTTTAGAACCTAACACTTTTGTTCAGTCTTTGTACAAGTTATGCCTGCATTTTGGTACTTTGTATATTGGTTGAATACAATATTATAAATGCTTATGATCTTTTAGTGATTCTCGTGGCTCTATAATCTCTTTTACTGTGTTGGCTATGTATTGTCTATTCAACAAAAGTGATTGTCTGACTTTGATTTGTTTTAGTGCAGATTGCTTTTCTTTTGACTTTTGATTGTATTTCGTTGGTACTGTGTAGAATATTTTTACTTTTAAATATCTTTTGTATATTCTGACATTGCGCAGTGACTAGTTGGTTTCTTATTTAATATATGTTTTCTTCTACTTTAAAGTTATACTTGAATGCTATGACGTGTCTATATATTTTGGTTGTTGTGTAATGTAAAACACTACTTCGGTTGGATTTTGAGAATTCAATCTAATGGAGTTTTGTTTTGACAGAAATGTCGAATCAAACTGTGCCTGTTGCTGCCCCTATCACTGTTCTCGTTATTCATGGAGAAAAGCCAGAGAAATTCAATGGTACTGAGGTTAAGAGATGGCAACAAAAAATGTTGTTCTATCTCATGACCCTGAATTTGGCAAAATTCTTGTATGAGAATGCTCTAAAACTCAAGGAAAATGAGACAGATAGGCAAGTGGTTGCTACCGTGGAAGCATGGAAACATGCTGACTTTCTCTGCAAAAACTATATTCTGAATGGATTGGACAACACATTGTATAATGTGTATAGTTCAATCAAGACAGCAAAAGAATTATGGGATTCCTTAGATAAGAAATACAAGACAGAAGATGCTGGAACTAAAAAGTTCATTGTGGGCAAACTTCTGGATTACAAAATGGTGGATTCCAAAACTGTGCTTAGTCAAGCGCAAGAGCTACAGGTAATCTTACATGAAATACATGCTAAGGGTATGTATGTAAGTGAATCTTTTCAAGTGGCTACTGTCATTGAGAAACTGCCTCCATCTTGGAAAGATTTCAAAAATTACCTGAAGCATAAGCGCAAGGAGATGCGGCTAGAAGACTTGATTGTAAGATTGAGAATTGAAGAAGACAATCATTCTTTAGAACAAGCCGTGGGGAATCACTACATGGAATCTAAAGCAAACATTGTGGAGCATAATAAGAATAAGAGGAAGTACTTTGGTGAAAGCTCAAAGCAAGGAACTAGTGGGGTAACTTTACAAAGTTCAGCGGATAATGCTATGTGTGTGGCAAGATGGGGCATCGTGCTAAGGACTACCATAAGCGTCAAGATCAAGGGACCAAGAAAGGCTCTTGATAGGGATAAAATTTCCACTAAGGCGCCGGCACCCTACGCGGGGTGACGGTGCAATGTATGATGACGGACGATGGACCCTGACAACGCGACCCTCGAACGGGGTGACGGGGGAGACCGTCGACGGAGGGAGGCAAGGGGCACTAAAGCCTATCTTGCCATGCACGCTACCCTGAGAAAATGAGTCTTGTCGCGCACGCTACTATCTGGGCAGATATCTTGTAGAGTACGATTGTTCCCAAGGGGGTGTCTTGCCCAGCACACTGGATTGTCCCAGAAGTATCTTACGCTCCACGCTACTCGGGGGCAATTCCGGTAAAGTGATATCTTCTCCAGCACACCTTGGCCAAGGGCTCCTACTACTACTATAAATACTTCCACGCCCTCCAGAATCGAGGTACGCATGCTTCTACCCCGACTCTGGCACCCTAGAGTTGTGAGCAATACTAACTTAACCATCGAAGGGTCGTTGGCCGGTACCACGCCGGTACCTCCCTTTGAGGTTCTTTCTACTTGTGCAGGTTCGTCCGAAGTACGTGAAGGCCTTGCAGCTTACTGAGTTGATCTTTGGCATCATCAGTTGGCGCCGTCTGTGGGAACCGGCACGTAGACTGTGTTTCGTGCTTTCCGGACAAAAGAGTTGCATGGTACTCACACGTTCAAGGGCAACCACCATGAACGATCAAGGTAATGAACAGCGCACCACGGCACTCGAGAGGCAGGTCCAAACTCTGGCGGCCGCAGTGGAACGCCTCACAAAGCGTAACAATGACCTGGAAGAACAGCTACAACGGAGGAATACGACGCTTGACAACCAAGGAGAGAACCAGGAGGACAACAGTGCCGAGGAGAGGAACCATGGAGGCCCTGAGGGAAGCAATGCCTTGAGTCGACCCGAAGGACAGGAGACGAATCACCCGTCTTCCGATGGCCATGTCCCGCCCAACGTGGTCGCAGAAATGCAAATAATGAGGGAACACATGGATCTCATGATGAACGCCCTCAAAGGACAGGTATCCAACGACCTCGACAACCTCGTCCAAAGCACGGACTCCCCCTTTACCACACCGGTCATCTTGTTCCCCACACCGCCGAAGTTCCGCATGCCCCAAATAGAAAGTTACGATGGGTCGAAGGATCCGCTAGACCACTTGGAGTCCTTCAAGACATTGATGCACTTGTACGGCGTACTGGACCAAATTATGTGCCGGGCCTTCCCGGCGATGCTCAAGGGCTCCGCAAGAACCTGGTTTGGTAGGCTGACGCCCGACTCTATCAGTACCTTCAGAGAGCTGAATGCTCAGTTCGCTACGCACTTCATCGGGGGACATAGGTACAAAAAATCCACCGCGTGCCTGATGAACATTAGGCAACGGGAGGATGAGACGCTCAGATCCTACATAGCCCGCTTCAACAAAGAGGCACTTTCAATCGATGAAGCAGACGATAAGATACAGGTCGCCGCATTCACAAACGGGCTAAGGAAGGGTAAATTCTTGTTCTCTCTATACAAAAATGACCCGAAGACTATGTCGGATGTATTTTACAGGGCAACAAAGTACATGAATGCGGAAGATGCATTACTGGCCCGGGAAGAGAAGCCTCGCAGGAAAAGGGAGAGACAGGAGGACGCACGACAATATAAGGGGCGAAAGGCGCCTCGGACAGGAGAAGGCCAAGACAATAGACGCCTGAAGCCACCAGCCGGGAAATTCACAAACTTCACCCCGTTGACGGCTCCGATTGATCAAGTCTTGATGCAGATCAAGGACGACGGGTCCCTGACATTTCCGGGAAAGCTGAAGGGGAACCCACACAGACGTCCCAAAGACAAATATTGCCGCTTCCATCGAGACCACGGCCACGACACCGCCGACTGTTACGATTTAAAGCAGCAGATTGAAGCCCTGATTAGGCAAGGGAAGTTGCAGAGGTTCGTCAGCCGAGAGAGAACAGAAGCACCTCAACAGGAACAAGTTCCCCGCCAGGACAATGAGCGTCCCAGACCACCTATAGGGGATATAAGGATGATCGTTGGGAGTACACTAGCCATCGATTCAACCAAGAAGGCTCTGAAATCCCACCTCAGAGCAGTTCAGAATGTTCAGGCTGCGAGCTTTGCCCAGAAGAAGCCATGGATCAACAGCCCCACTATGGAGTTCACAGAAGAAGACACCCAGCACCTTCATCATCCGCACGACGATGCCCTTGTTGTCAACATCCGGATAGGAGACTATAACACATTCCGGGTCCTAATCGACAATGGAAGCTTTACGGATATCCTTTACTATCCAGCGTTCCAACAGATGCGGATCGACAAAGAACGCTTGGTCCCTACCAAGGCCCCGCTCATCGAATTCGGGGGGATGAGAGTATACCCCCTCGGCTCGATCACATTGCCTGTCACTGTCGGGGAATACCCTCGGCAGGCCACTAGGGATGTTACCTTCCTCGTCGTTGATTGCTCCTCCGCCTACAACGCAATCATAGGACGGCCCACCCTCAATGCCTGGAAGGCTGCAACCTCAACCTATGCCTTAAAGGTCAAGTTCCCTACCGAGCACGGGGTAGAGGAGTTATGGGGAGACCAGGTGGCCCCGCGAGAATGTTACGTCACGATAATAGAAATGAACAGCCAACTACAAACAATGAACATAGAGCAGAGAGCGGGGGCAGAACCTGTGGAGGAGCTCGAAGAAGTGATACTCGACGAGTCCAGGCCTGACAGAACCACCAGGATCGGTGCTCTCAACAGCCCTGCGGCTCGCCAGGCGCTCGTGGCTTTCCTTAAGGAAAACCAAGATGTATTTTCCTGGAGTCATGAAGACATGCCAGGAATCGACCCGTCGGTTATGGTACACAAGCTGAACGTGTCACCAACCTACCGACCCATGCGACAGAAGAAGAGGGTGTTCGCCCCAGAGCGAGACCAAGCGGTAGTAGAGGAGGTCGGCAAGTTACGAGAAGCAGGCTTCATCCGAGAAGTATACTATCCTGACTGGTTGGCCAATGTGGTGATGGTCAAGAAAGCTAGCGGGAAGTGGCGGATGTATGTAGACTTTACGGACCTAAATAAGGCGTGCCCTAAAGACAGCTACCCCCTCCCTCGAGTCGACACACTGGTAGACTCTACGGCCCGGCACCAGCTTCTGAGCTTTATGGACGCCTTCTTAGGGTACAACCAGATCCGAATGGACGAGGCAGATCAAGAAAAGATCTCATTCGTCACCAGCCAGGGACTATTCTGCTACAAGGTAATGCCATTCGGACTGAAGAATACGGGCGCCACTTATCAAAGACTCATGAACAAGATGTTCGCCAACCAAATTGGAAGGAATGTTCAAGTATACGTCGACGACATGTTAGTGAAAAGCCGAAGGAAGGAGGACCACTTGAGGGATCTCGAAGAGATATTCGACACCCTCCGCTCCTACGACATGAAACTCAACCCGTCAAAATGTGCGTTCGGAGTGACTGCAGGAAAATTCCTCGGCTTCATGGTGTCCCAGAGAGGCATCGAGGCCAACCCGGACAAGATTCAAGCCATAATAGAGATGGCTCCCCCGAAGAACGCAAAGGAGGTACAAAGCTTAAACAGAAAGGTGGCAGCCCTGAACAGATTCGTATCAAGAGCAACGAACAAGTGCCTCCCATTCTTCCGCATGCTGAAAAAAGCCTTCGAGTGGACGGACGAATGCCAGAAGGCGTTCGAAGCACTGAAGGCCTACCTCTCCTCACCTCCATTATTGAGTCCTACGCAGCCAGGGGAGGAACTCTTCCTCTACTTAGTTGTCTCCCCAGTGGCCGTCAGCACGGCCTTGATTAGAGAGGAAGACAGGCTCAAAAGCCAGTGTACAATGCCAGCCGGGCGTTTCAGGGAGCAGAAGAAAGGTATCTGCCCATGGAGAAGCTCGCCTTCGCCTTGTTTACTGCGGCACAAAAGCTCAAGCTGTATTTCCAGGCCCATACCATTGTCGTTTTAACCGACAAGCCTTTGCGGTGGATGATGCACAATCCCGAGGCCGCCGGTCACCTGGCCTTGTGGGCGATAGAGTTGACCGAGTTTGACATCCGGTACAGCCCACGCACCGCCGTCAAGGGGCAGGCCGTCGCAGACTTCATAGCCGAATTCACCAGCGGAGACGACAAGGGGGCAAGCGACTACCCCACATGGAGTGTACATACAGATGGGTCATCAACTAGACAGGCCGGTGGAGTAGGTGTCGTGCTTCACTCCCCCGAAGGAGATCGAGTCGAATGCATGATCCGCCTGGACTTCCCTACAACCAACAACGAAGCGGAGTATGAAGCTTTGATAACTAGGTTGGACCTCACCAAAGCAGCAGGAGCAGCTCAAATGTTAGTCTCTTGCGACTCCCAAGTCATCGTCAACCAAGTAAATGGAGATTACGAGTGCAGAGGCGACAAAATGAAAAAATATCTCCATCAAGCGAAGAGAAGGTTGGACAAACTGAAGGCAGAGATAGTCCAGATCCCCAGAGAAGAAAATGAGCAAGCCGACCGCCTTGCCAAAGCCACCTCGTCGGAACATAGGATCACCACTAACGGTGTGCTCTCTTTTGTGCAGGTTTCTCCGCTAATAAACTCTGTCGATATGTAGGAAATAGGCTCCGAAAGCGATTGGACTACGCCCTTAATTTCCTACCTGAAGGATGGCGTCCTGCCAAGCGAAAGAGAAGCCGCAAGAAGGCTGAAGGTCCGAGCGGCAAGGTTCGTATTAATAAAGGACGTCCTGTACAAAAGGGGTTTCTCTCGCCCATACCTAAAATGCCTGGGATCCGAAGAGGCAGACTATGTCATGAGGGAAGTCCATGAAGGAATCTGCGGGAATCATTCGGGATAGCGGTCACTATCGCATAAACTGATTTGGGCAGGATACTACTGGCCGAATATGCAAAGAGACATGCAGGCTTATGTCAAAGCCTGCATGTATGTCAAAGCCTGCAACAAGTGCCAGAGATTCAGCAACATCATCAGGCAGCCGTCAGAAGAGCTGACCCCCATGATGGCCCCGTGGCCATTCGCTCAATGGGGACTAGACATCATGGGCCCATTTCTAACGGCTATGCGACAACTGAAGTTCCTGGTGGAAGGCATAGACTACTTCACGAAATGGGTAGAAGCTGAAGCATTAGCCACTTTTACAGAGAAGAACATACGGAGCTTCGTCTGGAGGTCCATCATATGCAGGTTCGGAATACCCAGAGTACTAGTCTCCGACAACGGGAAACAATTTGACAACGGTCCCTTCTGAGAATTCTGCTCGCAGCTGGGAATAAAGAATCATTACTCCTCCCCCGCCCACCCACAGGCCAACGGTCAGGTCGAAGTAACGAACCAATCCTTACTGAAGATTATCAAGACTCGGCTCGAGGGGGTAAAGGGGATATGGCCTGAAGAGCTCCCAAGTGTATTATGGGCATACAAGACGACAGCAAGGACCCCCACAGGAGAAACACTGTTCCGGCTAACCTACTGAAGCGAGGCAGTCATCCCTGCCGAAGTAGAACTCACAAGCTACAGGGTGAACACCCACGATGAAGGCAGGAACAACGAGGTCTTGCGCCTACAGCTCGACCTAATCGACAAAAATAGAGCAGTAGCAGAGCAAAGACTCGCCCGGTACCAAGATCGCATGGCTAAACACTACAACTCCCGAGTCAGACACAGGGAATTCCAGGTCGGAGACCTCGTCCTAAGAAAGATCATGGGCGCCACCAGAGACCCCGCCCAAGGAAAGCTCGGCCCCAACTAGGAAGGACCTTACCGGGTTACAGCATGGCAAAGGAAGGGCACCTACTATTTGGAAACACTGGAAGGGCAGAAGCTACACCATCCATGGAATGCCGAGCACCTACGAAAGTACTACCAGTAAGAAAGAATGGCAACCCCCTACTTGTAACCTGCTTTAATGTATTTTTGGTACTCAAAGGGCATGTTTTCCCCCTTTTTAAAAAATTATGCAAGACACAGGTTTGTCCAAAGTCTCTTCTATATTTTGTTAAGTGTTGAACATCCAAACTGGCGTCAAACAAAAATCTACAAGGCATAATAGTGTCAAGCATAAAAGCTGACGGCTTAGAAGCCACCAAAAATCTACAAGGCATAAAAGTGTCATGCATAAAAAGCTGACGGCTTAGAAGCCACTAAGAATCTATAAGGCATAAAAGCGTCAGGCATAAAAGCTGACGGCTTAGAAGCCAACAATCTAAAAAGAATCTACAAAGTATAAAACTGGTCAAGCATAAAAGCTGAAGGTTCAAAAGACGACGGCATTCAAAGGGCGACGGCCTAAAAGACACAGCAATTTCCTAGAAGTCAATGGCCTAAAAGTCTAAATGACGACGGCGTAAAAAGGCAACGGCCCAAAACCACGACGTTATCTTAAAAATGGCAAAAGACAGGAGCCTAAGTCTGAATGACAACGGCCTAATGTCGACGGTTCAAATATAAAAGCCTGGTAACATTGCACATGACGGTTGTAAATCCAACACAAGAAGCATCAAGGATCCACAATCAAGCTACCATGAAGAAAATAAAAGAAGAAAGGGAAACCGTCCACAAAGCTTGAATAAAAGCAGGCAATACACACAAGAACAAGTATGAAATAAAAAGTGCATTAATAAAAATGCCTCAAACGGCAACATTGTTCACGACGGTAAAAAATTAATACACATTAAAATGCCTTAAAAAGCAACTGTTCATGACGGTAAAAAATTTTCTACAAAAAATTACAAGGTCATTAAAGGGGAGAATCAACAATCTTCACATCAGCTTCGTGGTCTTGAACTTGAGACTGAGCGCCAGTGTCTGCCTCGTCACCCCCTTCCCATCACCTTTGAGATTCGAGTCCTCGTCAAAAAGACGCTCCGTACTATCAGAGGCAGTGGGGAGGACGGACGTCTGAGCCTGGGCATCGTCAATACTCACATGGGAGAGATCAAGCTCCGGGTGCAAGGCCTTCACTTGACGAAGGGCATCATCAAAGCCATCCACGAAGGTACTACCCAACTCCATCAGGTAGGCTTCGAGGTCACGATACTCTCTGATAGAGTCCTCACCAGCCTGACGGAGTTGGTCCTTGACGGACGAAATCTCCGCGTCCTTGTCGGCAAGGACCTTCTGCAGCATACCCATCTGCTTCTCCAGCTCGGCCCTCTCTTGCTCGGACACGGAAAGCTTCTTCTCAATGTTCACCCTCCAGGCCTTGTATTGTAAAAGCTCATCCTCCGTCTCGGCTGCCTTAGCCCGTAGACGGCTTAGGGCCGTCTCCTCACGAACACAACGGTCCATGAGGCCTTTCATCATAAGGACAACCTGAAACAGAGAAGTGTTGAGTCAAACATGACAATAAAAAGAAAAGAATGATGATGAAATGATGACGGATAGAGGATTTACCTGAGCAAGATTAAAGAGGCCCGTTTCACCCATCGCCTCTGTCGCGTGATTCCCCAAGTCTTCATAGTCTTCTGCCGTCATTATGGAAGACAACTTCTCTAAGGCGTACTTGGAATCCTCGCGAAGGAGGACGGGTGGCTTCTCAGCATGAGGCACCGGGCCGCCCGTCATCAAGCCCTTCCCCTTGCCATGCTTGACGGGGATCTTCTTCACCTCCGCCTCCAAGCCCACAACGGTCTCGGATGCGACCTTTGCCTTCTTGGCATGACGGTCCGCCTCCGAGCCGGGTTTTCTCTTTGTAACGGACTGTTTGGGCGCGCCCGTCCCCCCTGCCTGTGCATCCTTCTTCTTGGCAGCAACTTATTGCCTGATGAAAGCCCTCCTCTTTGCTTCCTCCATTTCTGCAAAAGTAGACGGTACGTGAGTTAATGACAAAGAATAGAAACTTGAAATTCAAGAGAACGGACTTACGTGCTCGAACTTGAATCTCGTACTTTAGTGCCTCCTCGGACGGTTCAGGCCCATCACAATGCTAACAGATTGTTTTTAACGTCATCAACATGGCCCAAGATCTTTCGGTCAACTCAGTTTTTTGGAAAATCTTCTCCAAAAAAACTCCACTGTTCAAGAGAAACTTGTGGACGGTCCTGGGCTGCAAAAGAAGACGGTCAGAAATCGACGGTGTTTACAAAAAAAAAAAAGAATGTGAACGGACGCATGTTGTGTCGACGGGCATAAATTCGGTCTCCCCTGGATGACACATCCACTCATCCCCGTCCATAAAAAAAGTACCTAGACTTCCAGTCCCTATTGGAATCTGGAGTATCACTCACTAACCTCAACAACGGGCTCCTAGCAACAAAGCTGTACATCCCTCGTGATTTTACAATCTCTACCGGACGGTAGTAATGGAAGAACTCCTCCAATGTTAACCTTTTCTTCCCCTCGGACATTGATCCGTACAGTACCTCCACCCCAAGGAAAACCCTCCAAGCATTTGGAGAAACTTGGTTGACGGACAATCCTAAGTAATGAAGGAGATGACGGTGCAGTTGAGTCAAGGGAAATCTCAACCCAGCCTTGAGCATTTGCTCGTAGATCCTGACACCCTTGGCGCCATGGTAAGAACACTTTTCTAACTTATTGGGTAGACGGATGGGTATATTGTCAGGTTTCTGGTACTTGCTCCTAAGTGTTTTGAAGTGCGACTCCTTTATTGTGGACGTAAAATCATTCACCGTCCATAGCGAGAGCATGATGAACTTCCTCATCCCATCAGTGCCTATGACGGATTAGATTTGTTGTTCACCTTCCCCTAGTCCATCACTAAGACTACTCTCCGTCCTACCACTACTCGAAGAAGAGGAGGAGGTAGACGAGCTCTCTTCACTTGAAGTTGTAGGATCCTTTGGACCCGACGGATTAACTTTATCATAGCCCGCTCCCTCGCGGAAAAACGATTGATTACTGGACGCGCTAGACATCTATACCTACATATGACGGAAAACCCTAAATTCAACTGTCCTAAAGATACCTGACGGTGGTAAAAGTGAACGAGGGAATGATAAGTACTTACCGGTCGATTTCGCTGCTGAAGGGTGTAAACGACGGTTGCGAGAACGTGACGGGCAAACAGGTTAACGGATCAAATGCTTTTCTGGCCGAGTGAACGGATGAGCTCTGATCGCTTGATTTGAGTGAAAATTGAAAAATAAGGCAAAAGAAGAGAGGCTTATATATAGGGATAGCACGGAAGGTGAGGGGGCGCCTCGTTTTTGGCACACGGACATTAAGTCGACGACACATGCCCTGTATTAATTACCCCGCATTAATTACTGAATGACAGCCTATCTATTCAGCTCTCTCATTGCGAATGGGAACCGTCATCCCATTACTCCGTCTCTTGTGCGTTCACGGACTTGTCGCGCACGCTACTATCTGGGCAGATATCTTGTAAAGTACGATTGTTCCCAAGGCGGTGTCTTGCCCAGCACGCTGGATTGTCCCAGAAGTATCTTGCGCTCCACGCTACTCGGGGGCAATTCCGGTAAAGTGATATCTTCTCCAGCACACCTTGGCCAAGGGCTCCTACTACTACTATAAATACTTCCACGCCCTCCAGAATCGAGGTACGCATGCTTCTACCCCGACTCTAGCACCCTGGAGTTGTGAGCAATACTAACTTAACCATCGGAGGGTCGTTGGCCGGTACCTCCCTTTGAGGTTCTTTCTACTTGTGCAGGTTCGTCCGAAGTACGTGAAGGCCTTGCAGCTTACTGAGTTGATCTTTGGCATCATCAGCTCTCAAGCCAACATTATTGAAGTGGAAAATATTTCTAAAGATGTGAATGATATAGACCTTTCTACAGTGATTTCTGAAGTGAACTTGGTAAGAGGAGATACCAAGGAATTGTGGATGGACATTGGTTCTACTTGCCATGTATGTATAGTTCAGAATTTTTTTTCTTCATACCATCCTATGGACAATGGAGAAGAAATATATATGGGGAATTCCTCAATGGCCTAGATATATAAAGTGACAAGCTAGAGAAGTAAGATCTTTTAATATGCTTAAGTAGCCATGTGAACTTGTAATATAAATATAAGCTAGTATATTACTTTAACCTTTATGGACATGATGAATGGATTGGTCATCAATTGTAAACAATATTTTGTGAAATCGTTTCTTTGCAAAAACTATTTGTTGATCCAATGCTATATTATGCATTTAATGAACATATGTGATTATGATCATTGATAACATTGAGTGGAATTGAAATGGTTCTGTAAAACAGTATTGTGTGGAGTGAATGGTGCAATCCATTTGGACAGAATAGAGGAGGAATGAAAGAAAATTTGTAAGACACCATAAATTATGGAAAGGTCAAATAACCTTTTATAATTCTTTAAATGTGGGGGTGTCTTCTTAAAAAAAAAAGAGTGTGGCTTATTTAAAGAGGTTTTGATTGAGATACAAAACAATGACATGAGAAATATGCTACCTATTTCTAAATGTGTAATTATCAATTAAATGTCTTGGTAATACACATAGTGATGGTAGGTCTTGACATATTCGTCAGAGACACATTACCATGAGGCAGTTGCTCTCTAATGGAAGTACTTTCAGATTATAAAATGGATTCGTAATCAATTTTTTGAGTGGAGAGCAAGTAAACTGATCATCAAAGGGAATGGGGTTAAAGCCTATTACCTAAAAGTTTCCGAGATGGCAACCCAACCTAGCTAACTAGAGATCCCAAGATCTAGGTTCAAAGGGACAACCAAATCTTGGAGACTATTTTTTATCACTATGGAGATTATATCTCCCACCCATTCCTATGATGAAATAGTGATACCTGTAAGCAATGTTCAGGGTAAACTTTGCTTTTAATGATTCTTATATCTTGGAATTCTGAGTGGGATATAGCAGGATACTCTTAAAAAGAATCACCTATATGAGTGTGAAGTGGGCCGCTTCCATGAGAGTTTTTAAGGCTGAATTCTCTAAAGCATTTCATAAATTTACCAAGATGTGTTCAGGGCCGAAATGAACACAATTATAAGAATCGAAAAATGTCTGAAAAGGAGCTGTGTGAATTCTATTGTCTTGGTATACACAAATAGTTGAACAGTTCAAGACATCATGTTCACTATTTAGCTAGTATATCCGATAGTCTTTCACAAAGAAAAGTTCAAAGCCATAAGCTACTTCTCCCAATACAGTAACTTTTCTTTTACTCTCTCTGTGTCTGCATCATCATTTGCATCGTGTTTATCAATTTCTATTCATATGGGGGATTGTTGGAAAAATAGCATGGAGTGAATAAGAAATTGATGGTTTCTATATTCACTTAGATGTTATTAAAAGTGGTAAAAATCCTGAGTCCCACATAGGAAAGAAAATAGATAATATATGAGTTTATATGCTCATGAGTTGGACATTGGGTTGGGCCTTTGGCATGTGTGGACTGGGCCTATTTGTCCAAATAATAATATTTTATTATCTTAATTTTGAGTCAATTAGTCTGTGCACAGCAGTTATCACTGAAATAGAGTACCTGTTCAGTAACGTATATTTATTCATTGTCCCTCATTCATGAAAACTTTTTTTTTTTTTTTGAAAAAACCTCTCTTAGAGACTCTTAGAGAGAATAATTTTCTGCATTCATTTTGTGTCAAAGAGAGAGAAAGAGACATTGAGTAGTTCGCAGAGCACAACCTTGCGTGTTTCGTTTTCGTGCTGTAGATCATTTTATCCTGGGAGGCAGACGTCCACGAGTCTTAAAGCACCACAGTTTTTGTGTGACGGGCGATATATGCTTTAAGGAGATTGTGTCAAACACAACACTTGATCTCAATTATTCATCCTTTCACACATTTGGTCTGTGAGTCTTTCAATTATTTGCAGATTTCTTTTTATTTATATTCAGTATTTGTTTATTACTTTTGTCTATCATATCTATTTGTATTATTGTTAATTTTAGATCTGTGTATTGTTCCTTTACTTTATCACAAAAGTAAATTGTTAATATATACCCAACAAGAAATTCAACAAACTATAAATGAGTCCTTGATGATTAATGATTAAATAAACCAAGATTTCTGGTCCAAACCATACAGTACACGGTGGGCAAAGAGGGTCAATTCTAATAATTGTGGACATTGTCCTTATGGGTTGATGATTGATCTCTAGCTTAAAGACAAATGCTACACAGAACACAAAGGAATGATATGCTGCTAAAATTTTGTGTTGTTCTATAGCATCCAATGCATGAGATGTCAGACAAAAATGATTGGCTAAGAACAATCCAAATTTATGGCCAAACCAGCAAGTGAATCAAAGACCACATTCAGGTTTTTTCAATGCTTAAGGAAAGAAATGCCAAAGTCTCAATGCAAACTTTGTATTTAAGAAAATAAGTTGCTGACAACTAGGTTGAGGAGAACTCATTATAGATCCAGCATGCATGAAAATCTCAATGCTACTGTCCTTTCCTTTTCATGCTTGAACTTTCAAATTCACACTAAAAAATAGATCCAGCATCAAAAGAGTCCCTCCCTGATCCATCAAACTCGATCAGTGTTCACACTGAAAATCCACCGTGTCTTTCAATGACTTTATCACGTTTCAAAAAGGAGAAGCATGCAATCCCTTATTACCCTTATGTTTGTTCACATTAGTTATTTCACTTGTAACAACTATGAAGTCAGCTTGATGTTGAATATTTCAGTATACATGCAATCAATCATACTAGGAGCTCACAAATCAGGTTTGCCTCGGAAGTAACAGCTAATAATTTTAGAACCCCACTCATTCAGATTTCCCTTTGAAAGCATAATACTATTTGAAGCACATGCAAAGTTTTAAATTCTTTTGCATATCATTTAATGGATCACAATAAAAGTTAATAGGAGCAAGGAGTTCCACTAGAAAACAGTGAGAAATTTAATGCCCAAGGCTAGAGAAGTGTTCACATATAAAATATATAGTTTGATAGGACACAGAAATTAAAGAGACTAATGGAAATGGCATTTGAATCAAATTAACTATATATATATATATATATATATATATATATATATATAGCAGCAATGCTATCAGTGGATTGTCTGCAATTTTAAATGGATAAAAAATTGGCATGTTTCAATGGAGGTTCTTGAATACTACACGCACACATGAATGTATCTATGTGAATTAGGAAGGTGGTTCAAAACTAATGAACATATTCAAATCCTCTAATCTCAAAATTAAAATAGCCCGCAAACTAAAAAAAAAAAAAAATCAAAATCAAAATCAAAATAGCTCAGGCCCTTTGAAGCATCGTGTTTGGACCTAAGGTTTGGGCTTGGGCTTGGGCTTTTGTCGGCTGAGTTCAAATGGCGGTGGGTAGTGCTTTTAATTGAATGATGTCGGAGTCTGGGGAACGGTGTCGTTTCTCTGGGAGTTCAAATGATTTCTATATTGGGCGGGCCCGTTCACTGTAGTTTCCTTTCCTTTTTGCCATCACATCCTTTAATGGGCTGGGTCATGATTTGGTCTATTGGGCCTCCTCTTGTATGATTTGGGACCCAAACCCATCACCTCTATTATCTCTTGGGCTATTGTTGTTGATGGGCGGGTTCCTTAGATACCCTTTTGCCTCTTCTCTATAATATTATTAATCATTAATTACTCCCCCCCAAAAAAAATAAAATTGTTCCACTTATTTTTTAACTAATATAAGCTAATGAAAATAAATTATCTCAAATGGTCCCTTCATCACGTTGCAATTCATTTTTATATGGAAGGGGGGGAAAAAAAACTAAACCAATTTGGCAATTAAAAAAGAAAAGAAAAAGACGATAACTAATTGTCCACCCTTGCTTAATTTCATATAAATGTAATAGATATTTAATCAATAAAAAAAAAATAACCATTAAGCATAAATTTGCATTATAATGAGTTTTTTTTTTTTTTTTTTTGGTTCTTATACTAATTATGGTGTGTTAAGATCCTCTCTATTTGTTTTCTAAAAAAAAAAAAAACCATTTTAATGTGAAGATTTAATTTTTCATGAATCTAAATATGAACATGATGCCACAAAATATAAATAAATTATGAGTATTGGATAGAATAAAATTTTAATGTATACCTTTAAATCAATTATTGGGTGTAGGGGTGATAGGCCTAGTAGTATATATTAGGCCGGGGGCCCAGTCCGAAGACACCCAGTAGTTTGATGACAGGAAAACGTTGTTATGGAAGTCGACATTAGTGAATAAAGAAAGGGGTTGGGTCATGATGGTTCATGAAAGTGGTCCGGGGAGGGATGCTTCCTCGATTGAGCAAAGTGGAGGTCCGAAGGTGCAGTCTGCCATCCAGAAGGAACATTCTAAGAGATTCTATTGATAAGGATATACGTCATAAAAGCACAGGACAAAAGAAAACTATGGAATATCTAAGAGAAAGCTGCTACCACCGCATTGAATGATTTATAGTTAACTCTCTGGCCGCATTAATGAGGAAGTGATACCTAAACAGTAATTTCAGTTTTACAGCTATTCTTAAAAACTTCAGGAAGGTGCTGATGGGACAAAGATCAACACCAGTAATCTAATCTACACGTGGAGGGTAGAGATGAAAGAAAGAAGATAATATAATTGAAAGAAGTCCCTAAGGGAGAGGGATCAGAGAATTGAGAGAAAAGCACTATAGCAATAAGAATTGAACTTGTAATTAGATTCAAAGAAAGATATACTAGAACTAATCTCCTCGGACTGTGCTGAGTACGATTTTTTTTTAATAAAACCAACTTATTTTTGTTTCCTTGTCATTTAGGTCAACTATAATTATTGTCTGACTCATTAGAGCCTAGTTTTCCAACCCATTCTCTACAAATTCATTATATTGGGATTTTTGGGCCATGATCCTTTTGACTCTTGGGCTTAGGACTCAAATCTTGCCCTTACAATTGGCGTTGTTTGTGGGAACTTCTTGTGTTGTGGTGAGTTTAACGTTCAGTTATTGTAGGTTCAGGGCTAGATAGGGAGGAATCTATGGGGTTCCAACGTGAAGATCATTTTCTCAATCTTGAGCGAAGAAGGGATCGGGAGGTTAGTGTGCATACTGCCCATACTAATAGGAGTCAATCTCGAAATGGAAGTCACGTTTCTCATGAAAAGAATACCAAGGCCAAACAGCTGGAGATTGATCGTTTGCGAAGGAGGTTGCGTCGCGAACGATGGAGAAGGACTCTTTCAAATTCTAACGTTTCTTCTGATGATGACAGAAATGGAAGTTACAAACCCAGGTCAAAGACTCCTCACAGTGAGTCTTTCTAGTGTGATGAGGACTATTACCATAAGCGTAGGAATAGGAGCTCGTCTTCCAAAGGCTTGGGAAACGACACCATAAGTAGAGCGTTAAACCAAATTTTCAGATCACTTTTCACGCACAGAATTAAAGGAGGAAAACTTCCTTGGTAGTTTACTCAGCCAACATTCACCATGTACAATGATTAAATAGACCTTGTAGAGCATGTGAGCCACTTCATCCAGAGAATGGCTGTGCACTCTAAGAATAAGGCCTTGATGTGCAAGGTATTCCTATCTAGTTTGGGGCCTGTGGCAATGAGGTGGTTTGATGGCCTAAGAGCAGGTTCTGTTGATTCCTTTAAGGAACTCACTCGAGCATTCGGATCCCACTTTATTACTTGCAGTAGGGTTCATCGGCCCTTAGACTCCCTGTTGTCTATGACAATGCGAGAAAGGGAGACCCTGAAAACATACTCAAATAGGTACTGGGAAATGTTCAATGAGATAGATGGGGACTTTGATGACGTAGCCATAAGGACTTTCAAGGTCGGCCTACCTGCAGATCATGATTTGAGAAAGTTATTAACCAAGAAGCCTGTGAGGAGTATGCGTTGGCTCATGGACCATATTGACGAGTATAAGCGAGTCGAGGAGGACCAGTAGCAAGGTAAAGGGAAGGCGAAGGTTATCCCTTAAGATATGAGGGATTTCAAGTAAGACAGATACAATAATAATTGGCCCCGAAGAGACTTTGTTGGGCACTACTACTACTTAGGTGGTCAGTACAGTGTTGCATGAGCCAGTGCATCAAGTTTTGGAAAAGATCAAGAACGAGCCATACTTTAGATAGTCAAATAAGATGGGAGGAAACCCTATGAAGTGCAATCAAAGCCTTCATTGTCAATACCACCAGAAGCAAGGGCACACCACAGAAGATTGCAGAACTTTGTGGAATCATCTAGAACAGCTGATCAAAAATGGAAAATTAAAGCAATTTCTACATCAGCCCGGTAGGCAGAGCGGCCAGGCAGGATCGAGATCTTAAAGAGATACTTCTTCAAGGACACCTTTTGGTACAATTAATGTCATCTTTGCTGCTCCAAGGAGAACTGGTTCTCACCCCTCCAGGGTGATGTCTGTAGCTCGGCCACCTGCTGAGGACACTAACCCTAAGCTAAAGAGGGAAAAGATGGAGGTCCGACTAGCTGCCTCCTCCAGAGAAGGAAGAGCTGATAGTGTTTTTCAAAAGGAATATTGATGTGTTCGCATGGAGTGCTTACGAAGCTCCTAGGGTGGATCTAAACTTCATCTGCTATCATTTGAATGTCAATCCTTCCGCCATCTCCAAAAAACAACCGCCTCGGCGCTCATCTAAGGACCATTCTAATGCTGTCAAGGACGAAGTGATCAAACTTAAGTAGGCTGGGGCTATTAAAGAGGTGTTTTACCCTGAGTGGCTAGCCAATACTGTAGTGGTGAAAATGAAGAGTGGAAAGTGGCAAGTGTGTGTGGACTTCACAGATTTGAACAAGGCCTATCCAAAGGACCCTTTCCCTATGCCTCGGATAGACCAGCTAGTGGATGCAATTGTAGGCCATCTCGGATAAGCTTTTTGGGTGCCTTCCAGGGATACCACCAAATACCACTGGCTCTGGGTGATCAAGAGAAGACATATTTTATTACTCCTACTGGAAATTACCACTACAAAGTGATGCCTTTTGGATTGAAGAATGTGTGGTCTACCTATCAGAGGATGATAACTAGGATGTTTGAGCGACCAGGTGGTGTCCAAGCATGTGAGAGACCTTGGGAATATTTTTAAAATACTGAGGAAACATAAACTGCGCCTCAATGCTTCCAAGTGCTCCTTTGGCGTAGGATTAGGTAAATTTCTAGGCTATATGGTCACTTATCGTGGAATTGAGGTCAACCCTAATTAGGCTAAGGCAATTGACAGTTTACAGTCATCTCGAAATCCCAAAGAGGTCCAGAAATTAACAGAAATGACTGCCGCCTTGAACCGATTTATCTCTCAGTTAGCGGACAGATGCAGACCTTTCTTCCAATTGTTGAATAAGTGGAAGGGATTTAAGTGGACCAAAGAGTGTGTCCAGGTCTTCTAGCAGCTTAAGGAGTACCTTTCTCGGCCACCTGTTATGTCCAGGTCCAAGGTGGTGAGGTTTTGTTTGCCTACATTGTTGTGGCTTCCCATACTGTGAGTTTGGTGCTAATACGGGTTGACAGTGGTGTGCAAAGGCCAGTTTACTATGTGAGTAAGTCGTTGCATGAAGCAGAAGTTTGTTATTTACCACTGGAGAAGTCCATTTTGGCAGTAGTACATGCTACACGTAAACTCCCTCACTACTTCCAATCCCACACAGTCGTTTTAACCCAACTTCTGCTTTGATCACTACTTCGAAGTGTTGATTACACAGGAAGGGTTGCTAAGTGGGGTACGATTCTAGGGGCTTTTGATATCAAATACATGCCTCGCACCTTTATTAAGGGCCAGGTCCTCGCAGATTTAGTGGCCAAGTTTGCGGAATCCCCATTAGAAGAAGAGGTAGAGAGCAGGACATGGATGAAAAATTAGTTGGCATGATCTCCTTGCAAGAACCTTTATCCTAGAGGATATACGTTAATGGTGCAGCAAATTAAAGAGGATTTGAAGTAGGGCTAGTTGTAATTTCTCATGATAAGATCATTATTGAAAATTCCTTAAGGTTGGGTTTCTCTGCCACAAACAATGAGCCTGAGTATGAGGCTCTATTGGTAGGGATGACTATAGTTCAGAAAATGGGAGGAAAAGTCGTGGAGATCTTCTCAAATTCAAGGTTGGTTGTGGGCCAAGTCAAGGAAGAGTTGGAGGCTTGGGATGCGAGATTGCAAGAATATTTAAATCAAGCTAGGCACTTACAATCAGGGTTTGAGTTTTTCAACTTGCTGCAAATCCCTAGAAGCAGAAACACACATGCTGATTCTCTGGCCACTCTCGCAACCCCCTCGGCGCAGAGCTTAACTCGGGTTATCCTTGCTGAAGACTTGTGCAAACCTACTGAGATGAAGAGAGAGATGGTCCCTATTCATCAGATTAAGGTGAGACCTAGCGGGATGGACTATATTGTGTTATTCCTTAAGGAGCATATCTTGCGAGGGGAAGTCCGAGGCTGACAAAGTGCTAAGAAAGGCTGATCAGTTTTGGCTGTTTGAGGACCAAAAGTTGTACAAATGCTCTTTTTCTGAGCCATACTTACTATGCATACACCCTGAGGCATCAAAGCTACTCTTAGAAGAGTTACATGAAGGGATTTGTGGAAGTCACACAAGAGGCAAATCTTTGTCTCATAAAACTCTCACTCAAGGATCTTGGTGGTCGAACATGCAGAAGGAAACACAAAAGTATGTAAAGAAGTGTGACCAATGCCAAAAATTTGCCCCAAACATTCATCAACTAGGGGGTGTCCTCAATCTTCTGTCTAACCCTTGGCCTTTCGCTCAATAGGACTTGGATATTGTAAGGCCTTTCCTTAAGGCAGCAGGGAATAAGAGATGGTTGCTGGTCAGCACGGATTACTTCACCAAATGGGTTGAAGTTGAACCATTGGCAAATGACGTGGATGCCAAGAAGCTTATTTGGAAAAACATTGTCAATTGGTTTGGAATTCCTCATACCCTCATCTCGGACAATGGCCTTCAGTTTGACAGCAAAACCTTTCGAAGGTACTATTGTGACCTGGACATTACGAATAGGTATTCCACCCCAGCTTATCTGCAAGGGAATGGACAGACCGAGGCTGTCAATAAGGTTATAGTGAATTGACTCAAGAAGAGGTTGGATAATGTAAAGGGAAAGTGGGTGGACGAGCTGTCACACGTCCTTTAGACATATCAGACTACACCTAGTAGGTCAACAGGGGAGACTCTCTTCTCAATGACTTATGGAGCCAAAGCTGTGATTCCTCTAGAGATCGGATTCCCAACACTGAGGATAAGTTCTTTCGCTCCGGGTAACAATGATAGGTTGTTAGAGAAGAGTTTAGATCTAATTGAAGAGCGAAGAGAAAATGTCATGGTTCAATTGACTTATTATCAACATAAGCTCAAGTAAGGGTACGATGCCAACGTGAGGTTAAGACCATTAGAACCTGGAGACTTGGTATTAAGAAAGGTTTTGGGTACTGCAAAAAACCCATCATAGGGAACGTTAGGGCCCAACTGGGAAGGGTCATATCGCATCACCTCGGTGGCTAGAATAGGTGCATATTATCTTGAAGATCCAGATGAAAATGTTGTACCACACCCCTAGAATGTAAATAACCTACGAATATATTATTATTAATGAAAGTCTATTCTGCCATATTTTTGTTTATTACATTATGCGTAGTACTTCATGTCATTTTTCTGAGTATTAAACAAAACCTTAGTCATACTTGGCTCCTCGGACTACATATTTTTGGTAAATTAAAACTTCATGTCATTTTTTCAAGTATTAAACAGAACCTTAGTCATGCCTGACTCCTCGAACCACATGCTTTAAGTAAATTAATACTTCAGGTCATTTTTCCAAGTATTAAATAGAATCTTAGTCATACCTAACTCTTCAGACTACATGCTTTAGGTAAATTAATACTTCACGTCATTTTTTCAAGTATTAAACAGAACCTTAATCATGCTTGGCTCCTCAGACCACATACTTTGGGTAAATTAATACTTCATGTCATTTTTTCAAGTATTAAACAGAATTTTAGACATGTTTGGCTCCTCGAACCACATGCTTTGGGTAAATTAATACTTCATGTCATTTTTTCAAGTATTAAACAGAACCTTAGTCATGCCTGACTCCTCAAACCACATGCCTTGGGTAAAAATTTATACCTTTTATTATTTTTCTAAGTGTTAAACAGGACCATAGTCATGCCTGGCTCCTCGAACTACATACTTTGAGTAAATTAATACTTCATATTATTTGTCTAAGCGTTAAATAGAACCTTGGTCATGCCTGGTTCCTCGAACCACATACCTCGGGTAAATTAACACTTCTTATTATCTATTTAAATGTCACGCAGAACTTTGGTCATGTATGGTCCCTCAGATTACATACCTTGGGTAAATTAATACCTTTTATCATTTGTTTAACTATTAAATAGAACTAGCCATGCTAAGTGGCAGAGACCTTCATTCTAGTGACTTAAAATATTTGCAAGTATACCTATGTTTTTGAAGTTAAGGGTATACTTTGTTAGAATTGTAGACTTAGTGGTTTAGCTTGTCCTTTTACTGATCATGTGGGATGCAGAAACTATGCTGCCAATTATGCAGATAACTAAGTGGAGTTATATCTGATTGTCACAATGGTTAAGTGTTAAGTGAAACAGAAATTATATTGGGGTTTATGTAAATGCTACAAGTATGAATGAAAAACTCATAATTATCATTGATCTGAGCCTTAGAAAAAGGCAAGTTGCTTACAAAAGATCAAACTAAATTACAAGTTTTGGAAACGAAAATAACAGTTTAAAAAAAAAAAAAAAGAGAGAGAGAGAGAACTTATGGCTTCATTTTTATTACAAGCTTGTCTTTTGGAATCTTTGCAGGCTAGGTAGAGGCTGCCGTGGATGATGCTGGACCTTTACCCTTGAGGTCTTCCTTGGTAGGTATAGGGAGAGTTGTCAAAACAATCTCCATGTTATGGGAGGCCTCTTTTTCCTTGGGGGGGTCCTTAGGAGGCGGCTGGAGGCTGGATGGCATCATAGGCCACTTCCTTGGTCAACTTTGCTTGCTTTTCAGTAGCCTCAGGCTATTCTGCCTCCTTGGAGGCACTATTGACTGAAGGAAAAGCCTTGGTTGGGCTCTCCTAACCAGCGTCTGCTCTTTGGAAGCAGTGTCAGCTTTGGAGCCTGAGGAGTCTGAAATGCGAATGGCAGGAAGGTAGTACACACTTTCTGCTCTCTTAAGGGCAAATGAGACCTCAACCCCAGCTTGGTCCAGGGCCTCGTTTCACACTTGGAGGTAGTAGTACCTACACACCTTCGAGACCTCAGCCCTAAGGGCTTCCTCAGTCTCTGCCACTCCCACTTCATATTCATCTTGCTCCGCTTGATCCTTGCCCTTCTCGGCCTCCTTCAGTTTCTTTGATAGAGCTTTTATTTGATCTCTGGCGATGGCGAGCTCGGCCTCGGTTTTGCGAAGTTGCTTGCGCTGAGCTTCAACCTGTCTTTCTGCCCCGTCCAATGTTGCCTTGGCACTTTTCTTATCCTTTTCAACTTCAGTCAACTTAGTAGTTAGCTCTTGGGACTTCTTATCTACCACACTGAGATCCTCTATGGTTGCAATGCGCCTGGCCTCCTCATCTTTCGTCATATGATGAGAGCTGTTCACTACCTCCTCAGCCCTGTGCGCAGATTGAACAGCCTTACAAGGAAAAAGAAATACGAAGGTTAGAGACAATAAGAATAAGTAGGAGTATAAAGAAAAGAGAGAGAGAGAGCAGTTAGTGGACTAACTAGGGTGAGGTCCCTCTTCAAGCTGAGGAACACCTCGTGCTTCCTTATCGACCTTAGGTCGGCCATGTCCCTTGGTAGTAATAGAGCCTGCTCCACAGTGTTGGCTATATATCCTGCCTTCCCTTGCTAAAAATCTCTGATCGAGACATCAGCAGGCAAGGGAGCTCCATCCAGTATTATGGCAAAAGTCTAGGCAGGGGTCCCAACTTGGGAGTCACCTCTCTTATCCACCCGAGTCTATGTTACCCTGGCTTGCTTAGCTCCTTTATGGGGCTTGACCTCCTTGGATAAGGGGCCTTTCCCTCTTTGTACCACTTCGTGGCCCTTCTAGTCCCTCTTCCTCTTATGATCAGCAGGGTCCAGTTGGAGAGGTTGTGTGGGCGAAGGGGGGGGGGGGAAGCTTGGCTTGGATGGCCTTCTCTGGTGCATTGCCTCCCACCTGGGACTCCATCAGGTCTCGAAGGCCTTGTTTGGTCTTGCGTTGAATCCCCATAGCTTTTGGAATGGAGGGATCTCCTTGTGTCCGGCTTACTTGCGTTAAAGGCAAGTGACTGAAGTCACCAGCGAGAGCCTCTTGGGATGGAGGTTAGTTGAAGACTTCAAAATCGTCCTCGGAATCAAGCACCTCAACCACTTCTTCTTCTTCTTCTTCTTCTTCTTCTTTGGTGGCTGGCTGTGAAGGTGTCGCTTCGTCCTCGACTTTTTACTGAAGAAGCGGCTCTACCTTTAGTACACCTTGAGGTCTCGGACTTGGGTTGAGAAAGCCAGGCATAGCTACGTTAATTAGTTGTAAGCGAGGGTCCTTCACCTTTATCATGCACTTCGGCGCTTGGAAATTAGACGAGAGCGGGTTGTAGTCGAGGATAAGGTGGGCTGCTCTTAGTTGACCGTCGCTGTGAACGAACACCTTGGCTTTAAGTATCTTATTTAGGCTCGGCTGGTTGACAAGATTAAAGTTCGAAACGACAGCGTGCTTATCTGCAAAACCATTAGGAAAACAAAAAACATCATTGATAATAAAATAGCACAAATCAAAGGAAAGTTCATTTATGAACACAAACGAGGAAAAATGGAAACAGAATATGTCGAAGGGAGAAGGGAGTGACTTTAAAATAATCAACCTAGACCTAAAACCCCACCTGGTGTCCCCTCTCTCATTGGGAAGGGGAGGCCATTGTGCCACTCCCCTGAAACAATTAGAAAATCTTTGTTCATGCCTTTGTTGGAGTCAAGAAGGCATGAAATGAGCCTGAACTCGGGGTACCTAGTTTTTAGGTAATATCCTTGCCTTTTTAGGTGATGAATGTTGTAAACCCAATTGACATCGTGGTGGGTAAGGTTTAAGCCCATTTTCTCATTAAGAGCGTCTACACTATCTAAATCCTAAACATATTTAGGGGCACATTGGGTTGGGCCTAATCTATGAACCCTTAGGTAATCCTTAGTGACTGTGCCTATGGGAATCCTCATCCCTCCTTCTATGAAGGCAATCATCGGGATTATCACTTCTCCCTCCTGCGTCTCAGCATGTCAGTCTCCTTCCTTACAATGCCTAATGGAGACTCCTGGCGGAATTCTATATTAAGCTTTAAAACTCTCTATACTCTCCGCGGAGTCTACTAAGTAAGCAAATCTATCTATGTTTGAAAGAGGGTTTAAGATACTAAGGTGGTAAAGGAAAATTAAAAGGGTCAAAGAGAAGAGGGCTCTATGTAAAGAAAAGTAGAAGGAAAAATAAATTAAAGGTTTTAAAAAGACTTACACAAAGAAGGAAACTCTCCGCGGACTGGCTCTTGGTATTTATAAGTGAAGTGAATGGGTGCGCAAGTGAAGTGAATGGGTGCGCAAGTGAAGTGAATGATTTGTTCAGGCAATATTTGTATTAGAGAGAGACAAATGGGAAATTTCCCGCTTGAGTTCCAATAAAATCCCCAGCCGTCAGATCCGCATCGCACCATAGAAAGTGGGGACCATGGAGCCACAGAAATTTAATAAAGGTGCATCTCAGATGTCGAAGCGTCAGGAGCGTGCGTTGGGCAATTAAAAAGGTATTTGTGCAGACAAAGATGATGTATAATTGTGATGATATCGAAATCCTCCTTTCTTCCCAAGGAGCAAAAGAGGAGAATTTCGATGAGGGATGCTTCCTTGGCTGAGCAAAGTAGAGGTCCGAAGATGCAGTCTGGCATCCAGAAGCAACGTTCTAGGAGATTCTATTGATAAATATATACATCATGAAAGCACAGGACAAAGGAAAGCTATGGAATATCTAAGAGAAAGCTACTACCACTGCATTGAATGCTCTGTAGCTAATTCTCTGGCCACATTAATTAGGAAGTGATACCTAAACAATAATTTTTAGCCTTATAGCTACTCCTAAAGACTTCAAAAAGGTGCTGATGGGATAAAGATCAACACTAGCAATCTAATCTACATGTGGAGGGCAGAGATGAAAGAAAGAAGATAGTATAAAATAGAAAGTCCTTGAGGAGAGGGATCAGAGAATTGAGAGAAAAAAATTGTAGCAACAAGAACTGAACTTGTAATTAGAACTAATTTCCTCGAATTGTGCTGATGACAATTTTCTTTAGATAAAACCAGCTTATTTTTGTTTCCTTGTCATATGGGCCAACTATAATTGTTGTCTGACTCATTAGAGCTTAGTTTTTCAATCCATTCTCTACAAAGTCATTGTATTGGGATCTTTGGGCCAAGATACTTTTGACTCTTGGGCTTAGGACTCAAATCTTGCCCTTACATTGGTGTCAGTTCGTTTAGACCCCTTAAACCCAACAGATTAACCTAGTGAATTAGCCAAGTGAAAAACTTAGGTAATTTAATTAAATCTAGGTTAACACAAAATAAACAAAAACAAAAAAGCAACGGAAAATAAATAACACAAAGATATGATGACCCAGGAAACCACACCGGTAAAAACCTGGGGAGGATTTGACTTAGCTATCCTCAAGGTAAACTGAATCCACTATGAAAGAATCGAAGTTTACACAACAAGACTTAGACCACTAACATCTTATTGCTACCCAAGTGTAGGAAACTTACTACCATGACCCCATGATAGCTCTGAGATCCACGGACTCCTTCTTTCCGGAATTCTTCAGCAAATCCACAAGCGCACCTGCTTGTATATCTTTGTGCTTTATTGATTCTGCAACTGTATTGATCTACACAACTCTTGACATAAATCTCAAGTTTGTAAACCCTAAGTGTATGTGAAGGTAAACACCTCTAGATCTCACAATGAGATTCACAAACACAGCATTCAAAACTCTAAAAACGTGGCTAGGGTTTTCCCTTTTATACTTAGGGCAAAACATAAAACCCTATACATTAAAACGGGCTTGGGCTGAGTTGGAATTTTCTGCAGAAAAAACGTTCTGCACGATTTTCGATCGATCGAGTCTAATTTTCGATCGATCGAGTCATACAGAAAGTGAACAGTAATTCTGCATAAAAACTCAATTCCAACTTTACATTAAATCCCATACTTTGAGCAAGTCTAACACACGACTAACCATTGTTTTGATCATAGTTTGCCAACATACAAATTGAAGTTCTAAATACATTAGATCATAATCCTTAGAACCTAACAAGCTCCCCCTTTGGCAATCCGTGACAAAACACAGACTTAACAAAAAGCTCAAAGTTACAAATTGAAATAGCCCATTACAATAAAAATAGCCACTTAACAATTCAACCTAAACTACTATCTAACAGTTGCAAAGTAGACAGCAGCTCGACTGAAAACAACCTGTATATTCCTGTAACACTTAACAAACACATAAACGCATGTGTGGAAAAAAAACAGGAAATACATAAATAAAAATTTCTTGATTTCACATGATACAAAATAAAGACATATATCATGAATAACATCATCAATATAAATCAATAAGCAGAGTAGCATAGTGAAATAAGAAACATATACATAAAAATGTATCTCAACAAAAATATCTCCTAATCAAGAGCTAAAAATGTAAATACAAAGTGAAGCACCTAGATACAATCTAATAACTCCACAAGCTCCGCAGTATCACTACCAAGTAAACAAAAACTCCCCCTAAAATGTAAATCTCCACATCAAAAACTCCTAGATACAATGAACTATGTACTCCCCCTTTTTGTGACGAATTGCCAAAGGGCACTCACTCATCATCAAAAGGAGGCGGAGGAGAATGACGAGAGCTCGCCAAATCCGCTCGTAACGCACGTAGCTCATCAAGGATGTCCACCAAAAGCTGACCATGAGCCGCCTGAACGGTCACGACAGTATCAAGTGTCCGACGAAGGTCAGAAACCTCATTAAACGGTGGAGGAACATCAGCAGCAGCAGCAGCAACAGCAGGATCAGAAGAAGTCCCAGCTGCATGAGTATCTGTAGAAGAAGAAGGGGGTGGAGTGACACCAGAAGGTTCTACCCTAGGACGCTTAGAGCTAGCTCGAAGTTAAGCTGCCCTTTGCCTCAAAAAGGTAGCACCGATAGGAGCGATGACATGTACAGGCTCAGAAGCAGGAAACTCACCAAAACCAAGAAAAAGGAGAATCCTATGAATAAAAACAGGGAAAAACAAAGCATGAGCCGTAGAACTAGATCGATGAACCTCGTTCAAAGAACGAAGAAACAAATGCGGAAAACTGATAGGCGCATCAGTGACCAAGGCATACAAAAAGACACACCTCTCAAGAGGAATGGTGTGGACATGCGAAATAGGCCACAAAGAATGACACGCTATCCTAAAGAAAAGATAGTGCAGCTCAGACAGCTCAGCAGAAGTGATCCGAGAATCAGAACCCCACTGGATAGAAGACCCAGTGATGTATGACAGAACGTCATCAAGGGGAGGAGACTCCTCGTAAGGAAAAACGGGATGATCCACAATAGGCACCCCAAGAGCATCAGACACTACCGAAGGGGTAATGCGATACTCCACACCACGTAACCACACCTTTACTAAGGTGTCGTTATCGTAGACATGAATAGAGAGGTTCGAATAGAACTCTCTAATCAAGGTGGCAGGAGGAGGAGAATGCTCATACTCGAGCAAAGGTAACCAACCCCGACGCTCAAAGTTACGACGCACCTCAGGATCCAACTCATCTAAGATAACCTTACGCTCAGCCCAAATTTGACGCCTAAGGTTCAGAGTCTCATAGGTGACTTGGTTTGACTCACTAGGGAACCGCTCAGTGTCAAAAGAAGGAGAAGGATCAGAAGTCCTATGGGCTCTAGTTTTCCTAGGCATAGTGCTAAGGATAAAAAGAGACACAGAAAGAGAAGAGCACAAACAAATAACCAAGGGTAGACTGCAAGTTAGCACAGCAGAAAAATACAGAATATATCAATTCTATATGATGCATGAGCATGAACATAACATGATGCATGTACTAATGCAGTGACATGTTCAATTGTGATCCAAATTAACAAAATTGGCTTGAGCAAGCAATAATTATCAAAAATACCCAATTTGAAAAATTCAATTTTTCAAAACACAACAAATTGATTAATTAATCAACTCAACATTCAATTAACTCAATATAGTGATCAAATTAAACAATCCAACAGGCCAATTTCATCAAATTCAATCAAATTGAACAAAACCCCCAATTTTCTCAATTTCAAGCCCTAGATTTTCAAATTATCCACAAAACACAAAAATAATTAAATTAAACCACTTGTAATGCTTGTGTACAGAGTCCCCACAAAAACCCATGAAAAATTTGAGAAAGAAACACTCAAAAACACTTCCTAATTTGCCACAACAATAATTCCGAAAATAATACCAAAAATGCATGAAAAATGCATGATTTTCGAAAATAAATGCAAAGAAAAGGGGCAAAAAGGTCTTACCGGCCTTGAAGGGGAGAGATTGTGCAAAAAGAACGGAAGAAAACGACAAAATCTCCAAGAAAGGTGCTTGACCGGTTGGTAGGGAGACAAGAACTTTTGAAAAAGTTTGAAAAGTGAAAAGACACATGAGAAAGAGCCATTTTTTAAAAAACAGTCATCCCGATTTTCGATTGATCGAAAGTTACATTCGATCGATCGAAAATACCTTCGATTGATCCAAAACAAGCTTGGATCGATCGAGCCAACCAGAGAGTTTTCTGAGCATTTTAAAACATTTTCGATCGGTCGAAAATCAGTTTCGATCGATCGAAATTCTGGGAAAAACACACTTTTGAAAAACCAAACATTTTAGATCAAAAACTCCTCAAAGCATTAGATTTTATGAGAAAAATGCATGAGTATGAGATGAGATGTTTTCCAAAAACACATGAATTCAATCCAGATTTCTCAAAGCAAAATTTTCTCTCAATACACCCAAAAAAAAACAAACAAGCAAACATGTTTTGCATCAATTTCTAGAATTTCTCAAACTTGGTTGGTTAGGCCAAAAAACACACACAATAACATGTACACAATTTTAGCAAAGAATAACTTGTGTAGTGTGTGCAACTAGCATAAGCTTGAGAAACATGTAAGGTGATATGCACATAGAAATTAACCACAAATTCTACAAAATTCATCACATGAATTTGAAAGAGACTTTCCCTTAAAGAGTTACATCATATAACTCCCACATCTCCTAGTATAAAAGCTTGCAATCATGTAAGTTTCTTGATTTGCCTCAATATTCAAATTAATTGATTAGAAGCTTAATAAAAGCCGGGATAATGTACACACCAATTTTATTTGAATTTGTGAGATAATTATAGCCCAATAATGTACATACCAATTTTAATTAGAGGCTACATCTTATGTTCTTTTTGTGCATGTGCTACACTTTCTCGAGCACAAAATCTTATGATATGCACTAAGGTGTTCATGATTGGCTAATAAACAGTGGTGAGATGGTTATTTATGCCTTTCTCAATAAGACCAAGTCCGACAATCAAAGTCATAAGACTTCAAGATCAAGATAATGTGATCAACAAATATAGCATCTTCCCACATGACATGCACAGCAAGACTTTAGCTAGTAAAGTGTAATAGAAATAAGTGCATCAAAGCTAAACAAGGTACATACATATGACATGTAAATTTGATTGACCAACCTTGTCTTCAAATTCAAGGAAAAATAGCAAAACACAATTTGCAAAAAAATTTTTTTTTTTTTTTTATTAAACAAAGAAACAAACATCCTAGAATGAAATGCATGAATGTAATGCAATGCAAATCCTAGAAACAAAGGTCACAAAAGATTGAGTAATGAAGCACAAGGACTATGTCAGACAGACTCAATTAGATTGAGCCTTTTGCATCCAAGACTTCTTAGATGCAACTCTTGCATTGGAGTTATGATTCACATTAGAATTCTGAGCAACTCCAGGATTGGAATAAAGGTTTAACGCCTTTACCAATTCACCAATAAGTACCATAGGATCATGTGCTTGAGGCACAGGTACTTTAGTTTTATTTGCTCGCTTCGCAGCTTGCAACTTAAAACAATTTGGACGAATGTGTCTAGGTTTTCCACAAAAATGACAAACCCATGCAGGCTTATCATGCAATTTGCCCTTAGTAGAAGTAGAAGCTCTAGAATGAGAAGCATGAAGATCAACCCTAATCTTTCTAGGTGGAGTAACATTAACATGTTTGACAGGTTCACTCACCGAGGGTTTGACAATCTCACTCTTAGGAGGTTCAGAAGAAGGAACAAATTTAGTGGAAGAAGGTTCAAGCACAGAAATACTTTCCTCATAACCTAAACCAGTTTTATCAGAAGGAGACTTTTGAATACTCAACATGTGATCAAGTTTGGAGCTTGCAGACCTATTAGTTTGTTCTCTAGCAACAGATAAATCAAGTTCCAAACATTTAACTTTATCAAGTAAGAGCATGTTCTCAGTTTTTACATTATTCAAAAGCTCATTTGCATCAAACAATTTAACAAGTAAATTTTTCTTTTCAAGTTCCAAAGATGCAATTTTCTTCAAACCTAACTCAACATTCATGGCATCCTTTGCAGCAACTTTGCAAAGTTTATTGTAGGCTTCCTGTAAATCTGCATCCTCAGAGAGTTCCCCATCAGAAGGATTCTCTTCAACAGACATGCTTTCATTAACTACCGTAGTAGCAGTGAAAGCAATGAAGTTTCCATCCTCATCACTAGCGGATTCATTGTCGGAAACTTCGTCATCACTAAGGGTTACAGCCATAGCCTTACCCTTAGACCTCAAATAAGTAGGACATTCAGACTTTAAATGACCATACCCTTGACAACCATAGCATTGTTGTCCCAAAGAATTATTAGAAGACTGACCTACTTTCTCCTTAGGTTTTTCAATGTTATTAACCTTAGTGGGTTCATTCTTCCTAAAATTTTTAGGTTCAACAGTGTTCTTGCCTCTTGCCCTTCTGTTATTATTCCTCAGAAAGTTTCTAAAGTTCTTGGCAAGATAGGCAATCTCTGTAGCAGAGAGTTCATCATCAAATCCACCATCCTCAACATCATCAACAGATTTAAGAGCCATTGATTTGGATTTGTTAGTCTTGGGGAGGTCTAACTCATAGGACTGAAGAGATCCTACAAGTTCATCCACAGGGATGGAGTCCACATCCTTGCTCTCAGTGATGGCAGTCACTTTGGGTCTAAAATCCTCAGTCAAAGATCTAAGAATCTTCCTAACAATTTTAGGTTGATCATAGATTTCACTCAAATTATAAGCAGAATTAACAATATCATTCAATTTAGCATAGAATTCATCAAAGGATTCATCATCATTCATTCTAATGCTTTCAAATCTAGAGGTTAATTGCTGCAACTTATTAATCTTAACTGCCTTCGTGCCTTCATGCACAGTCTTGAGGATTTTCCAAGCAGTATGAGCAACCTCAACATTAGAGATTCTCTTAAATTCCTCCATGGAAACAGCATTAAAAATAGCATTCATAGCTTTGCTATTTAAAGCAGCTGCCTCCTTTTGAGAAGTTTGCCACTCACTCACAGGAGTAGTGGGCTTCTCCCATCCGTATTCAACGGAATTCCAAACTCTCTCATCAATGGATTTCAGGAAAGCTTTCATCCTTACTTTCCAATAAGCATAGTTGTTTCCATCAAAGTGAGGTGGAACAATAAGAGAGTGTCCGTGTTCCATGACAACAGGGGTCAAGAATCAGCTAAAAGATCAAAGGATCAAAAACAAAAGCTACCCGCTCTGATACCACTTGTCAGTTCGTTTAAACCCCTTAAACCCAACAGATTAACCTAGTGAATTAGTCAAGTGAAAAACTTAGGTAATTTAATTAAATCTAGGTTAACACAAAATAAACAAAAACAACAAAGCAGCGGAAAATAAATAACACAAAGATATGATGACCCAGGAAACCACACCAGTAAAAACCTGGGGAGGATTTGACCTAGCTATCCTCAAGGTAAACTGAATCCACTATGAAAGAATCGAAGTTTACACAACAAGACTTAGACCACTAACATCTTAGTGCTACCCAAGTGTAGGAAACTTACTACCATGACCCCATGATAGCTCCGAGATCCACGGACTCCTTCTTTCCGGAATTTTTCAGCAAATCCACAAGCGCACCTGCTTGTATATCTTTGTACTTTATTGATTCTGCAACTGTATTGATCTACACAACTCTTGACATAAATCTCAAGTTTGTAAACCCTAAGTGTATGTGAAGGTAAACACCTCTAGATCTCACAATGAGATTCACAAACACAGCATTCAGAACTCTAAAAACGTGGCTAGGGTTTTCCCTTTTATACTTAGGGCAAAACATAAAACCCTATACATTAAAACGGGCTTGGGCTGAGTTGGAATTTTCTGCAAAAAAAACGTTCTGTACGATTTTCGATCGATCGAGTCTAATTTTCGATCGATCGAGTCATACAGAAAGTGAACAGTAATTCTGCATAAAAACTCAATTCCAACTTTACATTAAATCCCATACTTTGAGCAAGTCTAACACACGACTAACCATTGTTTTGATCATAGTTTGCCAACATACAAATTGAAGTTCTAAATACATTAGATCCTAATCCTTAGAACCTAACAATTGGGTTTCAAGATGACCTTAAGTATTAGATATTGGTGTTTTTGATTGTTTGAGTCTGTGCGTCCTCGTGTTATTTAGCAAGCATTTAATGGTGGAAGCCCCTGGCTATGGTTGGTCCATGACGTGAGAAATCAACTGCAAGTAATCATCTAGAAATGCATTAAAAGTCACGCATACAATACTACAAGTTACAAAGTACAAACTGCTATCACGCACACATAAATAAAACCTCAACCAAGTGAGAATTGACTCAATTGAGACGGACCTAGAATTGGTCACTTTCTTTTTCAAACTTCGCGTAGGCCTTTTTACTAGTTAACTTGCGAATGTAAGGCTCCCTTATGATCCTATATATCTATGCTTCTTGTATTACTATTTCAATCAAGTTTTTAGAGTAACGTCAAATGAACCATAGATATCTAGTTAGTAGTTACTATAATCTATATGTAATAGATTTTTTCTAAAGCTAATCTGGCAAATTTTCTGAGAAGTTTCATGGTTTAAAATGTCAAACACGTATTGGTGTATCTTTGGCTTGTTCTTTAAGTCACTGTCTAGCCAATTGAATTTTTAGTAAGATACGTATATACTATGTAATTAAGCACAACCCTATCTTGTGCTACTCAAAATGGACTCGTGTAAAGTGATCTAGAACGATTGAGATATGAATTATCAATTTCACTACAAGACCACATTGGCACGTCCCACATTGGAACAAGACAAATATGTAACGTATACCAAACAAAAAGTTAATTTACAACAACAACAAAAATTATATTATTTTGGTGGCCCTTTATCTGACACTAATTTACATAGAGAATCTGGCCTTTTCAATTTGTTTTAAGGGAAATCTTCAAGATGAAGATCACTAGGTGCTTGTTATCACATCTAGGCACTTCCAGCTTGAAATATATATATATATATATATATATATATATATATATGGGTATCTTACATGCCTTAGTTAGACTACCAATGGCAAGTTTTGCTTGTAGGACTAATAACTTCTAACTTATCCAGGAGATAGAAATTATAATGAAGCCAAAATAAAATAACTTGTAGAAACTGAGAAAAATAACTTTTTAGTAGACTAGTACATATATACTTCTTCACTTAGAGAACAAGAACCTCACACATGGTTGGATATCAAGTGCCATAGAGTTTGTGCATAGAAAATGTAGCTTGAGTCACAAGTGATCTGTTAAAAAAAGGAAATGAGAATTTCTGAAATATATAGTGAAAGAATTAATTAAAAAGAGTTTAGAGATTTAATAGATAGTACTTTTGCATCAGCTTTTGGGGTTTTAGATCCTTCCATAAGAGAAGAGGGTGTGATAAAGACATATCACCAAGTGGGATTGTGTTTCTTGCATGATTACCCTGAAAGAGAATGGGAGATATATTGAGGAAATAGTACTACACAAGTCACCCTTGTCCAAGCAAATCAAACCTTTCTAGTTTATAAACCCCCTCTATTTCTTTCCAACCTTTCACCTAACGTGAACCAAACCCCACTATTTTTCTTCTTCTTCTTCAAATGGGGTGGTTTAAGTCCCTCCTCTCCCCATTGAAGAAAATCTGGGATCGTCTGCATTCAAGCAACAGAAACCGTAATTTTCTTTTCTTTTGTGCTCTCATTCATCTTCCTCTCTCAATATCTATTTGGTTTTGCTCTAACTACACCACCAAAAGATGTCTATATTACAACAAGTGTATTAATTAGTACAACAACAAAAAATTTAGTGTGAAAATAAACATACTATTGCATCTTGGAAGTTTTTTAACATTCTCTTCTCATGTTTGTTGGCCAATATGTATCATACGACATTTGTTTTTGCAATATTAGCACTATATGTTTACTGTTCCTGCATTGAAAAATCCAACTAAGTATTGGTTCTCTATTAGTTCAAGCATATTGTGAATTGGTTTTGCTTGTAATTCTTTGTCTACATTCAACTTCATGCTCTATATTCAATCTCATAGTCTCATATATTAATGCATTTCATTTCAATGCCCCACATCTTTTCCTTTTTTCAGGCAGAGGAATTTATATCTTGTACAAGGATGTGAAGTCTTGCCCATGCGAAGATGTGCAAGTCCTATGGTCAATACTGGTCGAGTCACATTCACATACACCTTCTTTGCCATCAACTTGATGAAGCTGTCTTTCTTGCCCTATAGAAAACCATAAAAGAGGACGATTTCACTTCATGTACATATATAAATACTACATTACACTCATGAGAAACCCGTTTACTTTTTGCTGTTTGCCTGATAATTATGAGCCTTATTTACCTTTTTACACTTTTTGTATATGCTGCTTTTCATAATTAAAAGCTTTCTTTTGATAAAGAGGTTTCTTTCTTTATATAATTTTTCATAATGGTGATATGTAAACTGATCTCATTAGTCCAATCATAATTTGTCAAAATAGTAAATTATGAAAATGGATGCGAAAGGAATTATATTTTCAGTAGCGTTCAGTTGATAATAAAAAAATAAAAAATAAAAAGCATTTTTCACATGCTCCAAACAACAATTTAAAGCAATGACAATTTTTTTTTTTTTTTTTTTTTTGGAGAGGGTGGTTCAAGGTTGTCGGTAATTAAATTACAGGCTTTAATTAAATTACTATGGATGGTAATCAGTAGACCTTCTAACCACTTTCAGCCCTTTTGTCTATTTTATTGTCCAATGTCTATACCCAACCTTCTTTCTTTTTTCTTTTTTTAAAAGGAAAGCAAAGAATTAATGAAACAACGAAGAAATGACATGTTGGAAATATATGTGCTACACAGGCCGGCTCAACAAGTTTGGAGACTTTAGCCGGAAATTTTAATTGAGGTATTTTTAATATTTAAATATTTATTAAATAATATTTATTAAAATTTTTTATTTAAAATATATTTTTCTTGTTTTTTGAGATGCAAAATTACTAATTAATTATTTCAAATTTTCTAAAGCCGTAACCATTTTATGCTATAAAGTCTAAACTTGCACAAATAAAAATTAATATATTACATGGTTCAATAAATTAGTATCACTATAATACAATTGAGTTGATATGATATACATCAAATTATTAGTTAGTGTGATAATTTAAAATAATCCATAAAATAAAAGCTTGCATAAAAAATATATATTAATTTGAGTGGGAATACATTGGGTGTGGGTGTGGCCCGTGTGGGTGGGTTATTGGGTTAGTGAATGTGTAAGCAATGTAGCTGTGTGGGTGGGGGCTAGCTAATAGCTATATGCAGAGATCTCTTGCACTTGCACAGTAATTATGAAAATTTTTCAACTTTTTTAGATTATAAAATATTATATACTCAACAGTTGAGTACTATCAGCCTATCATTCTATTCTATCAAGGTATGTGCAGTGTGCACTGTCACTGTAGATAGAATGGAGCATTTTTAATGACTAATAAAAGGATTAAAAAATTTTATTTTTGTAATTAAAATATATAGATAAATTATATATATATATATATATATATATTTTACAAGTGGGGTCTTCTTTTATTTGGGGGCCTTAAGCGATTGCATCACTTGCATCCATTATTCAGCCGGCCCTAGTGCTACAAGGTTCCCCATCTTAAAATGAAAACAGAGAGTTCCGCAAACTCAAGTACAACAAGTAGAGTGTCATTATAGTCATACTCAGGTGAAAACCAACTCATATTACTCCTGTCCATTTTTTGTTTTAAAAAAAAAAGAGAAAAAAAAAAGTAGAGAGTTATATTCTAGAACAACTCATTAATGTAGTACTCCTATATCTCATGCCTTTACCTACCATCCACATTTATTTGTACGGTAACTTTCATAATTAAGAATGGAGAGCTTGTTGCTGCAGTTCAATTCTTGTGTCAACATATAACTCAAGTATGTATACACACAGAAATATGTATGTATACACAATTCTCTCAAAAAAAAAAAAAAGTATGTATACACACAGAAATGAAGTTGCTTTTGTTCTACACAATGAGTCATGACACATGAGTCATGACCCACATGGTCTTTGCCCAACTCTGATGATGATCATAGAAAAGAAAATAACTAATAAAATAAATGTTGAATGTAAAGGGGGATTGGGGAATAAAATAACTAATAATTATTGAATGAACCACTTCAATGGATTGAAAAAAAAAAAAAAAAAAACAGAAAGCAAGAAAGAAAAAGAATCATGAATTTGAGAAAGATTCAACTTTGTAATCAAACTTGCTTTGAAGTGATACTTCATTAGTTTATCATTGTCTATGAAGGAAATAATTACGGACAGAGTTTCGGTATTAGGTCTGCATTATCACTGTATGATTGGTAAAAACTACAGGCATTTTCAATCCTCATACAATTGAGTACATGGGGCATTCAGAAAATTAATAAATAACTAATATTAATAATTGAGTGTATGGGGGCGGGGCATGTACAAGTACAACTGGGGCACGAAATACCTTTTTATTCCTTTCTGAGGAAAACGTAATTATCCTAAACACACCTATTATGATTTTTGAGGCATTGAATAATGTAGAATGAAACATACCAACTATGATATTAAAAATAAAGTTTGTCATTTCATTACTAGATAATGGCAGGTGACAAAATATATGAGAAGTATTAACCCACTAATACTATCTGTTTGAGGTTTTAAACCTTCACCTTAATTATAGAAGGGAAAAGAACAAAAATGCCAATTGGTTGCAAAAGCCAAAAACCACTTCTCAAATTCATGCTTTGATTGGTTGGAGCAAAATGGAGTGATGGAAAGAAAGCTTGGACGAATTGATTTTTCATTGACCCCACATTTTTTTTTCCTCCCAAATTGGAAGGAAATGAGAGAGAATTAAGAGTTTGTATTAGAATTTAGAGTATTCATTTTTCTTTCATTTCTCCTAAAAATCAAAGATTTAAATGAAAGGAGTTTCCATTCCCTTTCCTTTCTTTTTCTTCTCTACCTTCCCCCCCTCCTTCCCTTCAACCCCAATTAATTTGTCATACATAGTGTTAATCTAAACTCCACTTTTTGTTTTGTTTTTGAGAAGATCTCAACTCCCAATTTGTCATACTAAATCAAATCTTTTTAAAGCTTATGAAAATAAAACCTAAGTTTTAGTATGACGGAATTGGGAGTCTAATAAATCACTTTTAAGTGTAATAATAAATAGGAATATTCTTTTTTCTTTCTCTACAACAAAAAAGAATCAACTCAAACTATACAAACAAAACATTATTAAGGGCTAAGTTTCGCACCCAAAAAATATAAACCTAAAAATAGACTTGACGTATTTGGGTCCAATATTTGCAATTCATAGGAAAAAAGAAAAATGAAAACCCTCATTATCTTTTTTTTTTTTTCTTTCTAATTTTTATAATTCAATAGTAGGTGTACGGCACAAGTTACCCGGGCCCGTTAAGGCCATTGTATGGCACCTGCTGCCCAGGCCCATTAAGGCCTTTGGTCTGATTTCGCAACAGCCCATAAAGTCCTCGGCCCAGATATTGGTTATCCCTAACTCCCTAGAATAAAGGCAATTAAGTAGGTCATGCCTCATCCGTTGGAAGCGCACCTGAGCAGGCAACTGGTGTGCACCGTAATAGACATAAATCAAAGCTCGGCAGAACGTAAGAGTGTATCGTGCCGAGCATGCTATTGAAGTGGGAACTAGTTCCCAGGCCATACTTCGCCTCGTACAACTCCTGCCTAAACTTCCACTTAAATACAATAACATTGGACCTCTCCATCCACTAGTGGTCAAGATAATTATGACATCCCATTAAACCTTGGGGTATAAATTGGGGAAGTGAGGGGAGAATTGGGGGTTGGCAATGGGAAGTAAGAACTGAGAGTGGTAGGGAGAGAATATATGGTCCACAGAGAGAAGTCTAAAGGGGAGGGAGAGAAGAGAATCATGAGAAGAAGGCTGTGAATTCATGGGAGGCTGGATCACTAGCAGTAGGAAATCCAAAAGCCCATATCTAGTAAATAAATTGTGAGCCCAAGGGAAGATTAGCCCGTCCATCGACTTAAGGGGCTACAGTAGGAGAAAAATAATTTGAATCATGAATGATTTTGTTGAAAAATATTATGAAGTGTTAATTAAGTTACAAACTAAAAATCTCTTAACAAAACTCACTCGTTTAAGACAGAATGAAATAGGTTTAACCTCGTTACCACAAATGAGTGGAAAGAATGGAAATTTTTTTGGTGAAAACCAAAACTAAAAGGACATGTAAATAGGCTAGGCCACATGCTAACCGAAGATGAGACAAAATGAATGCAAAATCCTAAAACTGACACTTTTCTTCGTAAGGATAAATAAATCTTAAATCCAAGCCCAAAGTTATTTTTACCATATGGCCCAACCCCGAATGAAAACCCAAAACAAAAGCGTGGGGTTGTGATTTGGCGCCCATAAAAGGTACTTTCTTAACTTATTTTGGGCTCCGTGAAAGGCCTTGCAAATGGACTTCAAGTGATTGTGAGCCCATGGTGGGCATACTTTGCAGACAAATTGAAAAACACTGATGAATTCATTGCATATTAGATATTACTGGATAAATGAATCCTCTCAAGCCACAAACAAATATGGATTTAATGTTAAAATTGCTGATTCAATCACATTTAATGCCTATGATCATGAACTCAACAGCTCTAGAAAACTGTCGTTCTCCATTTCTCCTCGTAGTAACAAACTAGATTGAACCTCATTAACCAACCAACACGTTGAACACAAAAAAAGAACCTACTCTATCATGAATCCCACTGCCCAATGCTAAGAACATGTTAACAACCATAGTTTAATAAAGGTTTTCTTCTTTTTGAGGATTTTACAATCAAGATTGTTTGGACATATGTGTTTCATTTATTAGGAACATATGTCACTACATTATGTAATTGACTAATTCTTTGACAAAACGTACTTTACTTGTAATTGGGAAAATTTAGGATGTGTTTAATACTTAAAGAAATTTTGTTTCAAGATTAAGTGTTAAAGTCATGCAAGTTTGTCTAAGATTCAAGCCAAGAAAGTGTCTGTCATTAAAGCTCAACAGCTAGCATCTATCAAGCTCAAGAAGCTGTTCCAGCGCCGTGGCTCGACAGCTGCTCGACAGCTTCTCGACAGATGCTATCTGTTGAGGTTTAAGAAAAACAGATTTTCTGTTCTATTTTCTTGAGATCCGTGAATGTGTTTTTGGACCTTCCTTTCTCATAACCCTAGACATATAAAATGATTATTTTAAGGGTAGTAAAAGGTTGCACAAAAAAGGAACACAATTGCACAAGAGTATAATTCCTCAAGTGTAACCAGAAACTTAGTTTTGCCCTAATTCATCTTTCTTGTAAAGTAGTTGTTGTGTATGTGCACCGTAGAGTTTTGTGACTGAGCATCTTCTGGATTTTCATCGTATGATGAATTGATGAACTTTACAGCCAACAACTCTCTCTAGTTGGTGATTAAAGTCATGTACTAGGATTCGTGCAAAGAAGTGAGTCACGTGCTAGGATCCGTGCATCAAAAATGGTAGCGTTCATATATTGAAGAGTTCAGAAGTTTTGAAGCGGGAGAAGGTTTCTACTGTAAGTTCATTTACAGGGATTGTAGAGTCTAGGGACAAAAGTTTTGTACTAAGTCTGAAACTTCTCTTTACTATAGTGGATTACTTTTCTAGAAGGTTTTCCCCTAGGTTTTTTATTGTAAAACTAGTTTGTTTCATTGGTTTTCTTGGGTCATCATATCTTGTCTTATTTACTTTTTCGCTGCATTTGTTTTTGACATAATATTGATGTTTATTTATTTTAACAGGTTTTATTCATAATAAATCTAATTAACAACTTGGATTTAAAACTTGTTAATTATATCAACTGAGGTCTAAACTTTCCAACAAGTAGTATCAAAGCAGGTTCACTCTGATTGGATTAATTTTCTGAGTGTGATTCTTGACCCCCGTTGTCATGGATTGTAAACAATCTCTTTTGATTCCTCCTTTATTTTATGGAACTAATTATGCGTACTGGAAAGTTCGTATGAAAGTTTTTTTGCAGGCTCTAGGTGAACAGGTATGGCAAGCTGTTGAAGTTGGTTGGATTAAGCCAAAGGAAGCGCCGATGGATTGGGATGAAGAAAAAATCAAAGCGGCAAATTTCAACAGTAGGGCCTTGAATGCCAAATTTTGTGAGGTGACCAATGAGGAATTCAAGAAAATATCATCTACAGAAGTTGCCAAGAAAGTATGGATCATTCTTGAGACTACCTATGAAGGTACCAAGGTAGTAAAGACTGTGAAGTTTCAGCGACTCACTAGTAGTTTTAAGAAATAAGGATGGAGGAGGATGAGACCTTTGATGAGTTCTGTGCAAAACTCAAGGATATTATGAATTCTATCTTTAATCTTGGAGAATCTATTGCGGAATCCAAAATTGTTAGAAAAATTCATAGGTCCCTACCTGAAAGATTATATGCCAATATCACTGTCATTGAAGAAGTGAAGGACATTGATCAACTTCCTTTGATTGAGCTTGTAAGAAACCTTCAAACCTATGAGATAAGATTAAGTTTAATGGGAAAAGGTGGAAAGAGTAGAAACTTGGCTCTTAAGGGTATAGAGGAAGATATTAAGGACTCTAAAGATGAAGATGATGATGAGGATGAGGATCTAAGCTTCATAACTGATGAGATTATCAAGTTTCTTCAATTTAGGAAAAATGATAAAGGCAAACCTCCTAGGAAATCTAAATCCTCAAGGAAGGGAAAGAATAAGAAACCCCTCATCCAATGCCATAAGTGCAAAGGTTTTGGTCATATAAGGATAGAATGTCCAAACTACCTTATGAATGAAATGACCAAGAAGTCAGCAGATAAAGGGTTGGTTACTACCTGGAGTGATACTAAGAATGACTCTTCTGATGAGTATGTGGATGAATGTAGTCACGTTATAGCCTTTGCTGTCTCAATTGATAAGGTGATTGTGGAGAGTACTAGTGATAGTGAGGATTCTTCTGATGATGAAGTACCTAAGAAGTTAACCCTTTAGGAAGCCTATGATAAGTTATGCACTGAATTTATAAAATCTGAAAAGACTTCTCATCTTTGTAGAAAAGAGTTTAATGAGGTAAAAACTGAAAAAATTGATCTGTTAGTCAAGCTAGATAAGACTACAAGATTAGTTGAGACTCTTGTTGTGAAGAACATCTCATTAGAAGCAAAGGTCAAGAATCTTGAGGTTGATCTTAGTCAAGTTAGAACTCAGATAGAGATGATGTCTAGTGCAAAGCTTGATGAGGTATTAAGTGCTCAAAAGCTTAGTTCTGATAAAATTGGCTTAGGATATGTTGTTTCCTCCAGCCCCTCCTCTTCCACGACTTCTGAATCAAGGATTGTCTTTGTGCCCCAATTTGAGAAAGGTAATAAAGGTATGAAATCTAAAACTAATCTGGTTAATTCTAAATTCTTTGTTAGACCTCATGTTTGTAACCATTGTGATGCTTCTGGACACATTCGTCCTAATTGTTTTAAGTTGTATCCTCAAAAACAATTGTCCAAACAGTCACAGGTTTCCTCTCAAGGACCTACACCTTTGTTTGGAGAGTTATTAAAAACTTTAAGTTTTTTAACTCAATTTCAAGAGAATCTTAATTCTTCTATGTCCTTTAGTAGACATACGAGGACACATGCATTTTCATCTTCACGGCCAAAGACTCACGCTGTGTGGCTGAGAAAGGAGCCTAAGACTTAATTGTCTTTTCTGTTTGTCCTCTGCTTTAATTCTTTCTATTTAAAGTATGACTCTTTTTGCTTGATTTTTTATCTGCTTTTGGAATCATGCTTTCATGCATCTGCATCTTTCTATCATGCCTTCGTGCATATGCATATTTCTTTCATGCTTTTATGTTGTTTGTCTATTTTTGTTTGGTTGTTTAGTCTTTATTTTGTTTGTTTTTCAAAATAAAAAGAGAAAAATCAGAAAAATACAAAAACAATGTATGTTTGTGTTCATTGGTACTTGTGTACCTTGGATGGCCATTAAAACAAAGTTTTCTAAACTTTGTATCTTTTGTAACTTAGATAAGCATCTATATGCACAATTAAGCAAGTGAGCTTTGTAGCTCGTATTTGTGATGAGTAAAATTAGGTAATCTCTTGTACTTAACACTTGTATAACTCTTTTTGACGGGTAGGACTAGAAAATCCTAAGAGAAAGGCATAAATAACCATCTCACTACTGTTACCCGCCAGTCATAAAATGACATCTGTATGTTTCGGCATAGCAAAAGTGCAATGTCAATGACATCTGTATGCTTCGACATAGCAAAAGTGCAATGTCAAAAGCTTAACATAAATGGGTATTTCTTTTCTCTCTTATATACCCATGCATGATATGCTTAATAAAAAGAAAAAGAAAAAACAAAAAGATCAAAATCCTTTTAAATATGATTGCAAGTGTGTATTCTAGGAGATGTGGGAGTTATAAGATGTACTTCGAAGGTGATAGTCCCCATCAAACAGTTATGATTGTGTGTGGGTTAAAGTGATTTTCTCATATCTCAAATTGTCATAACATGTATACACTTATGCAATCTTGCGATATTTTTCACACATAACACGCAATATTCTTGTTACTCTTGATACATGTGTAGGAACAATGTGATTTGGCCATCACAAGGTTTTACATATGTTAATGTATGCTCACTAAACTGTCTTGACTTATTTTTGAAATATAAAATTAATTAGACTTATTTAGTGTGTGTGTGTGTGTGTGTGTGTTGTATCTAAATGCTTTACATTTTTCTTGTTGAGAGATGTTTTTGAAAGCTTAAAATGTTGTTTGGATCCTTGGTTGAGTTGGATACTTGATTGCATTCATATCTATGTTTTTCCCTTCTTGGAAAAATGTTTTTAAGCAATCTCGACACCTCTCGATACTTGACTTATCTGTCGAGCTCTTCATTTGCTTTTTATCGCAATCTCGACACCTTTCGATAGTTAGGCTGATCAATCGAGAAACTTTCTGCCTCCTCGATAGATCCTTAACACCTTCTCGATCCATCGAGGTTGGCTCGATAGCATCTTGACACCTCTCGATCTGTCGAGATCCTCTGCATGCATTGTTTTTTACATGTTTTTCATCTTTTTATTATCTTGTCATCCATAGCATCTTGCTTCATTACATTCATGCATTTTTATGGATTCTTTGTACCCCCTTGATTATCCTTGATCATCTTTATGTTTCTCAAGTGAAGCTTTCTAGCTTCTGGTACCCTTTGTCAATTATGACAAAAATGGGGAGAAATTGTGGAAATATGTGATTTCTTTTTTAAAGATTCTACATGTTAAGGGGAGAAATACATGTCTTTATAAGGGGCAGATGTGTTTCATCTTGTTAGGAGGAGTGCTTACCCCTTCTTCTTGTACACCGGTCTTGTGACCATATTTACATACATTGTGCTTATCTTTGATATATATATGATGATGTATGTCTTCTTCACCTACCTCTACATGTGTTGTTTCTTTTTTATCTTTATACGCATTTTCTTATTACGTGTATGCAATCTATTATTTCTGTTTCACATTAAGATGCCTTGATGAGTTTTGTTGAAGTGTTTCAGAAATACAGGTTGTCAAAGTTTACTTGCCATAAACTCTCTTCTTGCAAAGTTTTTCAAGAGTTTGTATTAGGATAGATTTTATTGTATTTAACAAGTGAGTTTGAGTTGAGTGATTTATGACTTCTCTCATATGTTCATTTGTTTGTTGTGGTTTTGTCACGGATTGCCAAAGGGAGAGATTATTAAGACATATGTGTTTCACTTGTTAGGAACATATGTTACTACTTTATGTAATTAGCTAATCATTTGACAAAACGCACTTTACTTGTAATTAGATAGATTTAGGATGTGTTTAATACTTCAAGAAACCTTGTTTCAAGATCAAGTATTAGAGCCATGCAAGTTTGTCCAAGATTCAAGCCAAGAAAGTGTCTGTCATTAAAGCTCGACAGCTAGCTCAACAACTAGCATCTATCGAGCTCAAGAAGCTGTTCCAGCCCCCTAGCTTGACAACTGCTCGACAGCTTCTTGACAGGTGCTATTTGTCGAGATTTAAAAAAAATAGATTTTTTGTTCTATTTTCTTGGGATCGGTGAATGTGTCTTTGGCCTTCCTTTTTCATAACCCTAGATATATAAAATGATTGTTTTAAGAGCAATAAGAGGTTGCACAAAAAAGGAGCACAATTGCACAAGAGTATAATTCCTCAAGTATAACTAGAAACCTAGTTTTGCCCCAGTTCATCTTTCTTGTGAAGAAGTTGCTGTGTATGTGCACCCTAGGGTTTTGTGACCGAGCATCTTTTGGATCTTCATCGTGTGATGAACTAAATAACTTTGCAGCCAACAACTCTCTCTAGTTGGTGATTGAAGTCACGTACTGGGATTCGTGCAAAGGAGTGAGTCACGTACTGGAATCTGTGCATCAAAAATGGTGATGTTCATATATTGAAGAGTTCAGAGGTTCTGAAGCGGTAGAAGGTTTCTACTGTAAGTTCATCTACGGGGATTGTAGAGTTTACGAACAAAAGTTTTTTACTAGATCTGAACTTTTCTTTACTATATTGAATTGCTTTTCGGGAAGGTTTTCCCCTAGGTTTTTTTACTGTGAAACTAGTTTGTTTTATTGGTTTTCCTGGGTTATCATATCTTGTCTTATTTACTTTTCCACTGCATTTATTTTTGATATGATATTGATATTTATTTGTTTTAACAGGTTTTATTCATAATAAATTTAATTAACAACTTGGATTTAAAAATTGTTAATTATATCAACCAGGGTCTAAATTTTCCAACAAAGAAAAAAAGAAAAAAAAAATCATGTGCACAATAATCCTCATTCTTTCATTAGTGAGTGATAAATGATAGAAGACAACAGTTGGGTAAAATATTGAGCAAAATGGGATTTCAATAATGGTGCTACAGAATAAAGAAAAGTCCTAATTATGGGCATATTTTAATTAATTAATTAATTATTTTTAATAATTTAGGAGTAGAGAGATTTGAACCTTGTATATTTACAAGGCTCTTAAACATTATATGCTAAATTAGGAAAATAAAGTATTAGTATTTTTCCGAAATTAATGAATGGATGCATCATGCAAAGGTTTGGTGAGAGCAAGTCAATGCATATGATTTTTGTTGATTCCTTTTTTTTTTTTTTTTTTTTTTTTTTTAAATCTTTGTTGGGAAATTTAGACCCTGGTTGATATAATTAACAAGTTTTAGATCAAAGTTGTTAATTAGATTTATTATGAATAAAACTTGTTAAAACAAATAAATATCAATATCATATCAAAAATAAATGGAGTGAAAAAGTAAATAAGACAAGATATAATGACCTAGGAAAATCAATGAAACAAACTAGTTTCACAGTAAAAAACCCGGGAGGAAACCTTCCCAAAAAACAATTCACTATAGTAAAGGTTTTGTACTAGATCTGAAACTTCTTTTTACTATAGTAGATTGCTTTTCAGGAAAGTTTTCTCCCAGGTTTTTTACTGTGAAACTAGTTTGTTTCATTAGTTTTCCTAGGTCATTATATCTTGTCTTATTTACTTTTCCACTGCATTTTATTTTTGACATGATATTGATATTTATTTGTTTTAACAGGTTTTATTCATAATAAATCTAATTAACAACTTGGATTTAAAACTTATTAATTATATCAACTGGGGTTTAAATTTTCCAACAAAGATTTAAAAAAAAAAAAAAGAATCAACAAAAATCATGTGCATTGACTTGCTCTCACCAAACCTTTGCATGATGCATCCATTCATTAATTTCGGAAAAATAATAATACTTTATTTTCCTAATTTAGCATATAATATTTAAGAGCCTTGTAAATATACAAGGTTCAAGTCTCTCTACTCCTAAATTATTATAAATAAATAAATAAATAAATAATTAAAATATGCCCATAATTGGGACTTTTCTCTATTCTGTAGCACCATTATTGAAATCCCATTTTGCTCAATATTTTACCCAACTCTTGTCTTCTATCATTTATCTCTCACTAATGAAAGAATGAGGATTATTGTGCAAATGCAATTTACTCTCATCCCTTTCTATCTCAACTACACAGACAATCAACCCCTTTGTTAATATGAGTAGCGGACTCGACTCCCAAGAAATGAACTCAAACCCATGAACACATTAACTAGTTAGGCCACGAGAACAAACATTAGCTAAGAACTAAAATTGGGACCCTCCACAGTCCATATAGCACACATGCCATGTTTACAAACTTCCTTCGAGTCACTTCAAAAACTCACACGATCATCCCTTGTTGCTATAAGGATGATTTCTTCGGTTAAAATTTTACTGTGATATGTGCATGTGCTCATTCATTTCTTTTAATCCAAATATGGTGTATTGCCCAAACCAACTTGCATATGATAATTGATAATAGTCTTGAAGCTCTTTCTTTTCAGGTCATAAACTTTCCCAATTTAACGCTCCATTCAATCTGTATAAAATGTTTTTCAGATAATCATAACTTCAAACCTGCTGCCAAATTCTTTTGTTAAATGAGCATTCAAAAAACTGAATTTAGTTTTGCTCTTTAATCTAATGTCATCCTGCAAAAAGTACACTAAATCTCCATTACAACCCACTTAAAAGAAAAAAAGAAAAAAAAGAAGAAACTCTATTACAATCTATTTTAGATAGTATATCTGTATATCTTTTACAACCATCCTTAGGAGTTGCACCAGTGAACCAAATAAGCTTTCACCAATTGTGCTGGTAGCTCAACTAGACAGGTTTTATTTCTTTACTGATTTTAAATAAAATAAATAGTTACAATAGGAGAGAAAGATTTGAATCCGGACGTCTTCGTTGAAAGTACCAAGAAGTGCAAATTGAGATATATGACTCTTGGCAACTAGCAAGTAAATAGTTTTGATGGAAATAGTAACCATTGCATAGCATTTTATTTTTACTAATTTCACCTTATACAACCCTACTAAAATAGTAACTATTTCCTACGATCTCATTGACAACTAAATCCATTGCCCCTTGGAAAACACTAAAAACATCTGCATTCAAATTGCTAGCTGCATCATAAACAACCCTAAGACCAAATTTATCATAGACAAATCATTATTGATGTCAATTATCTTGTCATTGAAATATAGAATTGTCCTTTCCAATAGTGTGTTTTTATCATAGTCCGAGCTTCTACCCCTATATTCAAGATCTTTCCCCACATTGCATTTCCTGTAGAACATCAACCAATCATAAGCTTTTGCTCTAATTTTGACAAATTCCCCTCAAACCATACATGATACATGCATGTCTTTGTTATCCAATACTGTTTGAGAGTAAAAAAAATGTAAAACGAATTGCCCTTTCACGTGTTCAAAGCCCACACATCAATTTACTATTCTAATTACCATTCTATTTACTATTGAAGCACTTTGCAGAAGTTTACCTCTTTTTGTCAATAGCCTAAAACTAAATGTAATGCCTCTTAATCATACTCAAAGACTCAAATTCCACTCTACCTTCACCTTGATATTATGGAGACGTTCATAAACATAGCTCCCAGTATGCAAAAATATCACATCTCACTTTGAAAATCCTTACACTTGTAGTAATACGTATGCATTCACTAAGACAATTGCCACATGCAAAAATTCCATACTATATACTGTGCCCCCCACATCTTCCATAAGAGTATAAAACCCACTTAAAGCAATCACTTCTATTCTACGAACTATACCTTTATACGAAAAACTTATCTTATGAACTTTAATCGGTTGTTTCTTCACAAAATATACGAATTTCACATAGAATCACTCCATGAGATACCACAAGGCACCCAAAGAGACATACAATTTTTAAGTCCAATTATTATTTTTATTTATGGTAATAAAAATAGGAATTCATTAAAACCAAATAATTCAAGAAGTTTGATTAAAAATAGATAAAACATCCATAAGAAGAGTAAGGAGCAGCTCAAAATCAAGAGCTTGATTCATCATTTTCTTACTAATGTGTCTGCACATTTATTTGCTTCACGACAGCAGTGTTTCATCCTCACTTATGGGAGCAGTGAAATCAGTAGATTATTTACCATATTTCCGTTACACTCTTTACAACATGAATTTGTTGTTTTTGTTTATGCTATAAATAGCTGAATACTAGTAATAATTTTTGGATATACGTTATGGAGGGAAATGAGGAAGCAAAGAGTCAAAAGGAGGAATTGATGAAATTGACAATCCCGCCCTTATTATAGGCATATACATGCTACACTACATGGATACACACATACATAAACAATAACTAAAAAAAAAAAAGAAAAAAAAAAAAAAAGAGGCTCCTTCCTATAAACCTTGAAAATCCCCAATCTCTCTCTCTCTCTCTCTCTAAACCCATATTTCTCTCTTTCTCTCTCTAAAATCTCAAGATTCCATAGACGCTATGTTCCATCGACAACAAATGCATCGTACGACGTCGTTGCGTCGTAGGATTTCTCAGTTTCCGCTACATTGGTAAGCTCTGTCACCTTCTCTGGTTTTTGATCTGGTTCGTTCCGTACCAAATAAATTTCATTTTTTATATAATTTTTTTTTTTGTTTGAATTATTTGTTTTAGTTTCAGGGTTTGATTAGCTATTCAGAGAAGCGCTTCAGAATTTTTTGATTGTTTGAATGTGTGTGGTTTGCTTGTTCATTGAATCAATGGGGGTTTTTGTTTGGAACCAAGTGAAGCTATTTTTTTTTTAAACGAATTTGTTTGGGATTAGGGTTTTGTAAGAGATGAGGGAGGGTTTAAGATCTGGGAAGCAATTGGTGAATCAGGGGAAAGATAAGGTTTCTCCTAGGAAAATTGTTGAGAATGAAGTGAAAGTTAAGGTTTCTCCTAGGAAAACTGTTGAGAATGAAATGAAGGAGACGGGTTCTGGTTTGGATGGCGAGGGTGAGGAAAACCCGCATTTGGTGTCTGGAGATGTGGAGACTGAGAGGGAGTCAGTGGTGGTGGAAATTGAGGAAAGTAAAGTTGTGTTGGTGAAGGAAGAGTGTGTTGAGGATGGTGAGGTGGGTGAGAGGGAAGGTGTTGGGTTGGTTAAGAATGGGAGGAAACGGAGGCGGGCCATTGGTGGTGAAGAGAGTAAACTTGGTGGTATTGTGAAGAAGAAAGTGAAGGAAGAAGGGGATTCGGATTGTAAAGTGCAGATTGGTGTTCGGGTTTTGAGGTCGAGGTCTGTGGGGAAAGGTCAAGGTGATGAGGAAGGTGATAAGGGTGAGGCTGAAGGTGGTTTTGTTGGGAAAGGTGGACAGAGTGATGGGTGTGAGAAGGAAAAGGTTAAGGTGGACAAGGAAGAGAATGATCAACCGGTTGTTGGGGTGAGGAAGAGGAAGTTGAAAAAGAAGCGTGGGAGACCCCCCATGGTGAAAAAAGATGAGGTTGATTTAAGGGTTGGTAGGATAAGGATGAATTTGAAACGTAAGCGTGGGAGACCCCCAAAGGCAGAAATTGAAGAGGGTGATCAAGCGGTTCGTAGGTTGAGAAAGAAGTTGAAACGTGGGCGTGGGAGACCCCCAAAGTTGGAGGAAAGCAATGAGAGTACGAAGGCTGAGCCTCGTAAGGAAGGAAGGGTGGGTGGGTCAAAGAAAGGTGAGAAGGGTTTAAAGCTGAGAGATAGGTGGAAGAGGAATGCATCTACTGATAGCTCACGCTTGGAAAAGAGAATTATTGAGAAAGAATTGAATGCTAAGAGGTTTTCATCTTCCAAGAAGAATACACGTGGGAAAGATTTAGAGAATGAGGGCAAGGCCTCATTAGAGCCAAAATCAAACATGGTGAATGCATCTAGTACCAGGAAAACTATAAGAAAAGGAGGGAAAGCTAAACAAGATGATGGTATATCTACGGAAAAGCAGTTAGTAAGAGAGAAAATAACAAAACTACTTTTTAGTGCAGGCTGGACAGTTGAATATAGGCCTAGGAATTCCAAAGAATATCTTGATGCGGTTTATATTAGTCCAGATGGGAAGACTCACTGGTCAGTTACCTTGGCTTACAGAGTGCTTAAAGAGCGTTATGAAGCTGGTAATGGTGAATCTAAGACATATAAGGCTGGTTTCATATTTACTCCTATACCGGATGAGGAATTCAGCATGCTAAAAAGGATAGTTTCTAAAACAAGGGCGGACAAAAACAAAAAGAAGAAGAAGCACAAGGGTGGAAATAAGACTGGAGTTGTTGAAAAGAAAAGGCACAAGGAAAAACAAAATTCTGTCCTGAGTCCAGGGAGTAAGTCAATGAAGGGGAAAGGGAAAACTTTGCTTTGTGAGCAGGATTACTCAGATGGTACATCACAAGACGTAATGCAGGTATCAGTCAGGGACCATAAGCGGCGAAAAACGCAAAATAAAAAACGATGTGCTTTGTTGGTTCGCAACACTATGGAGGGGGTGGATTCGGACGTTAATGGCTATATACCATATAATGGGAAACGTTCTGTGTTGTCCTGGATGATTGATTTGGGGACAGTACCACTGAATGGGAAGGTGCAGTACATGAATCAGAGAAGGAAAAGTGTAAAGTTTGAGGGTAGGATTACAAGAGATGGCATTCATTGTGACTGCTGTAGTGACGTCATCCCAATTTCAAAATTTGAAGATCATGCTGGAAGCAAACTCTGTCAGCCATTTCAAAATATATTTCTTGAGACAGGAAATTCCCTTTTGCAATGCCTGCTAGACTCGTGGAATAAACAAAAGGAATCTGAACGTGAAGGGTTCCATTTCATAAATGTTGATGGTGAAGACCCAAATGATGATACATGTGGTATCTGTGGAGATGGTGGGGACTTAATCTGTTGTGATGGTTGCCCATCAACATTCCATCAAAGCTGCTTAGATATTAAAGTATGTGTACACATGGCTACTTGTTTTATTCTAATTGCATTTATACACAATCAAGCTGCTGTTGCATCAATATTTTATTCCCATGGCATATGTAATGAATTAAGGATTATGCTGATATAGCTAGCACCCTAAAGGATCTTTCTCTTAAAAATATATGGTGGCATACCTTGGTAGTGATGAGAAAAGGAAAAGACGTCAAATTCTTGACAAATTGGTGCTTTTTTTTTTTTTTTTTTTTTCTTAAAAAAAAAAAAAAATTAAAAATAAATCTTTTCTCTTTGTTTTTGTTAGAATAATAGGTAAACAATTAAATTTATCATTTTCTAACAATTTAAGCTTTTGGGAAAAGTAGACATCTGATAGTTTACTATGGTATTAGAGCAGGTGGTTCTGAGTTCAAACTCAGTTTCCATACCTTTCTGGGCCCCACTTATTAAGGGGAAGTTTTGGCACACGAGAGGGAGTGTTAGAAAATAGTTAAATGATTATTCACTCTTTCTGGCTTAATTAGTTTTTCGGACAAGTGGTTGTTTATCAATTTTATTTCTACTTTTTTTGAAGAGAAAAGGTTGGGTGATGGGACTTTACAGTTTCTTCATGGTCTGAAACGAATTGTGCGGTATGTCATATGCCTGGATTTGTGTTTAGGATTATAAAATGTGATGTTAGTATTTTTATGGTCTTGTTTTGTTGTTACCAAACAGGGATTTCAATAATTGCTGCAGGTAATTTAATCTAGATAGATATTGGGTGAAGCCTGTGATATAAATGCTCCCTTAAAGTTAAATCACCAAAACTTGTTAAGTTGTTATTCATGATAAGCAGACAGACTTGGAATAGTATATTGTATCTGTCAATTTGAATGTGTCTTGGGTTCTTTTACATGTAAATAGGTACGAACATATCAGATGACACATCAATTTTTTTCTTCTTGCAGAAGTTTCCTTCAGGTGATTGGCACTGTGTATATTGTTCATGCAAATTTTGTGGGATGGTTGGTGGGAATATGCATCAAAGGGATGATGCTGATGATATGGCCATATCTGCACTACTTACCTGTCGATTGTGTGAGGAAAAATGTATTGGTTCTGTTTTCATCTATTTTATTTTTTGGTTGATAATTTTCAGGTTCTTATTCTTAGTGGATCTTCATGACCTAAATTGAGCACCTTTGGCTGAAAACATTAACAGCTTTTCTCTTTTGCAGTCCACCAACCCTGCATTCAGGTGAAGGATGCTATAAATGTTGATTACAATAGTCCATCCTTCTGTGGGAAGAAATGTCAAGAGGTATGTATATTTATATATTGATAAGAAGTTTTTAGAGTTATTACTTCAGTAATCTATCGCTGTTACTTAATAGCTTGGAAATTGTAATACCATCCAGGGTTTGCCTCTGCAGTTTCAGTTGCGCTTTATCTGTTTTATGTCTGTATTATAGGTTTTTAGAATTGAATTAGTATAGGTGCCCCACCTACAATTATCATGATGACTTTTGTATTCTTCCCCCCCCCCCCCCCCCCCCCCCCCCTAAAAAACAAAGTTATATCTATGGATATTCCCAAGGCTTCCTTTGAAAGTTATTGAAGGAACTTCCCGTGGGAGATGTTATCTACATACAAATTCAAGGGCTGACAGTTTATAGGTGATGAATGAATGTGTGCTTAACCCTGGAAGTGTATGTGTAACAGTTTGTTTAGAGAAAGGTTCAGATATTTGCAGCAGTAGCTATGTTTATTTTTCTCTTTCCCCCTCTAACTCTCTAAAGATATATATATATATATATATATATTTTTTTTTTTAAATTTCATTTTCTAATAAATTGTTTACTTTTGAGAAGGTTTCTCAATGTAATTTATTTTTTTCTGTCATATCGAAATTAATCCAAATGTCTTGTTCTGCCAGTTATTTGATAGACTAAAGATGCTTCTTGGGGTCAAACATGAGCTGGAAGAAGGATTTTCATGGACTCTTATCCAACGGTCAGATGTTGGGTCAGATATTTCTCCTAGTGAAATTCATTCAGAGGTTGAATGGAATTCTAAGCTAGCTGTTTCTTTTTTCATAATGGATGAGTGCTTCTTACCTGTTGTTGACCATAGAAGTGGAGTCAATCTGATCCAGAAAATTATCTACAATTGTGGGTGAGTACACTTGGCCTGTCTGTGTAGTACGTTCTAAGCCATTTTTAACATGGATGACAGAGATTCACTTCAGCCATAATTTTCTTTATTTGGTTTGTAGAGTTATTTATGTTATTCAAGTCACTTTAAACCCCATGGCTTTGAAATAGATATGCTCCAAGATTCCAATGTTTGCCAGTTTGCGACCATTAGAGAAAAAACGTACAGAAATTATAGTCAAGAGTAAGGATTTACTTTCTGAGTGTCACCTGGGATTAGGAAGTTAGAAATTGCAATCTTTTTGATGGGCATTTGCTTAGAGTGATAAGATTTGAACCCCACGGTTTGCTTCATAGTGGTTGTAATTTACAGTTAATGCAACTTACATTGAGGCCCGCCCCAACACCTATTGTTCTCATGCATTTTGATCCTAGAGAGTCATAATTAAACTGGAATTCAGATTGGTACACAGGCTGGATTCTCGTATGCACTGCATATTAATACAAATAAAAGAACAGATAGAATGTTGAATTCCTTTTAACTTTCAGTCACTCAAAGAATAAAATGAACTATGATTCTGCTGTTACCATGTAATTAGATTTTAGTGTTGAGACAGTCATGCAGTTGCAGTTTTTGGCAGTTACCATGTGATGGATGAGTGAATTTTACCTAAAAAAGAAGAAGATGGATGAGTGAATTTGTTTCTTTCTATGATGTTCTAGTTTTCACATACACCTTTAAACAATGACTTCAAGTTTACCCTTCTTGCACATGTATATTATGTTTTTCCTATTAACAATATTTTTTCTGTAAGGATGTGCTAGTTGTCACATCCTTATATATATTTTTTTGATCAAACCTAATCACGACTTGCTCTATGGTCTGTTTTGCTTTTATGATAATTGGAAATTTGAAATTCAATAAAATATGCATGTTTGTCTTTTATTAAAATTTTACCTTTCCCTTTTTCAGGTCAAACTTCACTCGTCTGAATTATAGTGGTTTTTTCACTGCAATACTGGAGAGGGGTGACGAGATCATCTCTGCAGCATCCATTAGGTATATGTCTGCCTAAATGACTTCCTTGAATCTGTTTCTCTGTCACTGGTTATGAATTCTTTATTGTTGTGTTTATTCATATATAGAACTTGTTAAAGACAGGATCTGATGAAAAGAATGAAATTGAATGTGGGTTTTATATTTGGTGGATATGTTCTTACATGTTTAGATTTTGCATCTCTGATGTATGTTTCTATCTCATCTTTCTTGTCACATACTTCAATACATTTCATTATAAATTGCAGTCTATCAAAAAATTTAAGTGAAGGTTTGTATGGGTCAAAAATTACGAGGGGATCAGAGGGGCAATTGTAGTATACTAGCTGTATGCTTACTTATCCACCAAAAAGAAAAGGCTACATGCTGACTTATCAAAAAAATTGTAGTATACTAGCTATATGCTCAAACTGTAAACTCATGATCGATATTAAAAGCTTATATGTGGTGAGTATATACGTTGTGTCATAATATTTTTAATAATTAACAACAGGGATCAATATCAACTGATTGCCAATTGGTTCATTCTCTACCCAAATTGGATCGGTTCTATATGCATCACATTATTTTGTCAGAACTTTCCTTTAATCGATCTCACACCTTTTCACATATCATGGCTCTGATACTCGGGAATTCCACTAATATGTGGCCAAGAAAACGAAATACTTATTACTAATAACAAGAAATTATTTATTTAATTAGGGCTATCAATTATTTCCATAGGGATCAATAATTAATAGTAACTGGAAATCCTTATTATTAATAACAAGAACCAAACTTGGCACATATTCACAAATTAAAATAAATTAAAGAAATTATTTATTTTCATAAATGAAAAAAAATAAAGAACAGAAAGTATCTGAATGTTTCTAATGAATAAAATAATTTTATTCAATGAAAAACAGATACAAAGAGAAATTCAGAACACCAACAAAACTACATAGATAATCAAAGCCAAGAGAAGCAGTGACCGATGGAACTCAAGGAACATTCTCCTACTCTTTGTCAAACAAAGGACAACCAAAATAAAACAGTACCCAAGAAATACTAATGCCCCAACCCTTTTAAATCTCTCAATCCTTTCAAAACATGCATGCCACATCTCATAAAATCCAATGAACTGCAGTTGGATTTTAAATGTTTCCCAATCAGTGTAGCAATGAGAGAATATTCTTTGCTTCCTTTGTATCTTGATTAACCAAATCAAAGAACCAAATACTACCTCACAAATGGTACCAGTGACACCCAGCGAAAAAAGAAGAAGTGATACCAATGATTTATCTTTGATGATCTATAGCCCAATCAATATCCTGAGAAAATATTTTTGAGAATTTGTGCTTTCCATCATAGCCTTTTCATTTCTCCTGCTGGATTCCCGTATCTTTGACAACATTCAATGAGTGGGGTGGTGTTGATGAATAAAAATGGATCTCTTCTTTTTTTTAGTGTCAATAATCAAAAGGTTCTGAATTTTTTCAGTCCAATATATAATGTACCTTATCAGGTTTTCTGGAAGTTATTTGTGCTGCTTTAACTTGGTTGAATGCTTAATTTTATGCTCTGGTTATCATTTCTTTGTTTGCTTGTGTATAGCAGTAATCAGGAATAGTTTGATAGTACTTTTTAGCATGGATGCTTATGAAACCTTTTTGTCGCTCTCCTTTTTCCTGCTTTGCTCTTAGACCTTGAATTGATACCTTTTTGTCCCCTTTCTTGGTGGAGGCTAAGTGGATAACTGATGCATTTTATTCATTCATGAGTTTCCTTCTTGAGTAATGTTGTCTATTGTGGGCAACCCCAAGTGAGGATTAGAATGACCATTTGGAGTGGAATAGTGAATAACCATGTGTGTTTGCACATTATTACAAGATTCAGATACTAACAATTATGTAAAACACTACTTTGTCAAACAGGATCCATGGAAACCAATTAGCAGAGATGCCATTCATTGGTACCCGCCATATGTATAGGCGTCAAGGGATGTGCCGTCGGCTTCTAAGTGCCATTGAATCTGTATGTTCAGATTCTACTGCTTTTATTATTGTTTTGTTGGTAGTGTGTGTGTGCCTGCATGTACAGGTGCTCTAAATTCTGGTTAATTACAGACTCAGATTAATTTACTTTTTGTTTATTATTAAAGTTGATAGGAATATATTTTTTGAATTTGTGCATAATGCTTCTTAGAAATTCTTTATTTATGTGTTAATATTCTTCATTCTGGGTAGACGTTAATTTGTGGAGGCTATCTACAGGGTATTGCATTATTCTAGTTTGATCTTGATCTGTTTAAAGGTGAGCCCCCTACATATTATAAGATTTAACCTAACAGGAAGTTAATTAGTAAACTTAGTGTTAAGTGTCAAGAAAATCAAGAAAAGTAGGAACTGGGGTTGAATTAGGAGGAACAAAAGGGTGCCAAAAGTGTTTGTTTTGATACTTCAGTTTATTTTAGTTTTATTTTGGAAAATTGAACAAAATGCTTAATGATACTCTGTGGTGTCATTTTTGCAACATCTAAATTCCTCATTCTGCTGAAGCATAAACAATAACATGCCAAGTTTCTCTCTTCCCAAATGCCTTAGAAGGGAGTTCAGAAATTGCTCTGTCGTCTCCATGTAGGATCTGACAACTTTTTCTACTTCATTTTATTTATGGAATCTAAGTTGACCTGAATGTTGGATTGTCTCATGTTTTATGGAATGTTCTGTTAAAGAAATGGTTCCCTGGCTGTGAACTTTAGTTGTTTAATTTAACTGCATCCTGAATATAGAAACCCTACATGGTAATGGGCATCAAGGGACGTTTATGCAAAGATCCTTCTGAGGATCACCTAAAAGATTTTGTGTCCTTTGTTGTTGTTGTTGTTGTTGTTGTTGTTTCTTATTATTGTTATTATTTGATAAGGAAGCGCAATTTATGCACTTAGATGGGGTCAAATCCATGACTCCCCTTATTAATTGGGGAGGAATTGCCATTTACTCCAAATAACATTGTTTTCTATCACATTAGTTAAAATTAATAAAAAATGGGAAATGTATTTTCCTGAACTCCTGATGTTTATGAAGTCATTTTGCTCCTCTTGAAGCATTTTGCAACTTTACCAGGACAGTGCTCTGAATGATTAGGCCTGTTGTAGTATCCACCATGATCGTAAGACCTTATATTTCGCAGTTTTTAAAGTGTTTTAAGTTATAAGCCTTTTTCAATTATAATGCTTTTGCCATGTCATGTAACAGGGATACACCTCTAAATTGGAAGTCATTAATAAAAAAGTTGAATCAGTGAGTAGTCTTAGATGCCCTGATGTTATTTTTTGCTCCTTTTCCACAATGTTTTGACAGAACATGATACATTGGGCAATTGTATGATAGTCTAGATTATTTTGCAACTATTCTGATAATGCCCTTAATATTCAAATCGTTTTCATTTTTCTTCATGGTTATCTGACATTTCCGTTTATATTCAGTTTTCATCATTCATTATATATGTTAAACAGTCTGGGTGCTTCCAACTTTCCTTGATATAGGAATATAAGTCAAAGGTAGAATCAAATGGCTAAAGAGAAAATGTTTGATCCACCCCATGCAAAGCCTGGAAATGGTCCTCATTAGAACCGAGTATAAGCTTTCCTAGCTGATAACAACCTGGATTAGAATGGAAATGTAGCTTTTTAGCCTGAACTTTTGTACAGCAAAGTTTTGATTGAACTATACACACTTTTGATTGAACTAATGTTTTCAATCTCATCATGCATATGCATGAAAATGGGGGTGGAAAATGTGAGGAATCTGTATAAAACGATTAAGACCTTTCTATACTTTTTCCAATGGCGTGAAATTTACATATTAAACTAAATTTAAAGACATTAACTTTAGATACTAACCACCATTTTGATGCCAAAGTTTTTTTAAGTTTTAAACATATACTTAGGATTAAAATCAATGTCTTGAGGTAAGCTGATGAGGCAACTGTTTCAAAAGTTGAAAATTTATTTATACCTATCAACATTATCACTGTCATCGTTGTTTTAGTGATGCGCTTGTCTCTTCTATTGTATTGGTTTCTCATGATTAATGGCCTTTTGGGCCATATGTTTCTGGCAGTGAACTTAGTGAACTTGAATCAAACATATATTACTACCGTATTTGGAAGTGTGTCTGTGTAGAGTGATATATTGTTGGTGTTCATGCCTATTTTTGTGTGGTCATTGTACCTATTCAGTTTACTAATTTCAAACTTTCTATTTCTATTTCTTTTTGTGTTACTTCTTGTGATCCTATTGTTAGGCTCTCTGCTCTCTGAATGTTGAGAAACTGGTCATACCTGCCATTTCCGAACGTAAAGATATGTGGACTTCAATTTTTGGTTTCAAGCCCCTTGAATTATCAAGCAAGAAGAATATGAGGAACATGAATATGCTGGTGTTCCCTGGTATAGATATGTTGCAAAAACCACTATTGAAGTGTGAGTTTGCTGAAGACAATACAAATTCTGCACAAGGTACTGTAGTTAGAAGATGCTCATGTGCTAATACAGAAATTCAAATCTTTTATATCGATATATGTTATTATCTATTTATGTTCTTGTAGGTTTGATGTCCACTGAGCTTGTGCCAGCACGTAATTCTGATGTGAGATGTTCTGCTGGGTTTGATTTGAATGTTTCTAGTGAGGCTTGTGCACCTCATGCGAGTGATACAGATGATGAACCTGCTGTACTTGAATCTGCTTTGCAGCTTCCTGATGGCTCCCTGAATGATACATCTGACATAACAACTGAGACTATTGATTTACCCAAATGTGTTACTGATATGCATTGTCAAGCTCAATTGTGTGTGATCCAAAATAATCTAGAGGAGAGCAAAACTGTTGTGAAACAGCTGGATTCAGTTTGTGATGCTAATGTACCAAATGAGCAGGTTTGGGAATATCAGATTGCTGCTTCTGGTTCCATCATTCCTACTTCTGATGAGAAGACAATGGAATTGGACTCCCAGTCAGACCATAACTGTATTTCTGAGGTGGAAAGCAAAACATTCATGGTATCTATTGGGTCTGAATCTACTGATTGTGGCAAAGCATTTGTCGGTGCTTCTGGGGAGGATACTGAAAATGTTGATTGTGAGATGAAAATAGAAGATAGCATTGTTGAACACAAAGTCAATTCTTGTGGTGAGGATTCTATATGCCACTCTGATGGACTGAAAGTGTCCGGTGAGAATGTTGTTTCCCATGATCTAGATGCTACAAGTCAGATGTCTATTGATGCAAGGGACACTAAGCATCATGGTTCTCAACAGTTGCAGGTCATGGGATGTGTTCTTGAGTTGGATGAAAGGATGCTTGACACTCAAGAAGGAAAAAATAGCCATGCTGCTGCTCAGGATGTGTCTGGTTCTCAGATTACTAGCAATATCTCAAGTAATGTAGCTCTCCCAACTTACCCCTCAGTTAACCAAAAAGAACAAAATGTTGTGAATGGTTTTCCTGTTGACTGCAGCATTAGTCCTTCCTGCCAGGGCAATGGGCTGGATTCTAATGGGGCAGATGTCACTGCTATAGTTGAGGGTAGTTGTCATTTTTCATGTGAAGCTTCTATAAATCCCACCATGAAACGTAATTTCCCGGCTTGCATGAGTAATGGAATTTGCATGTCCACAGAGGTCACAGTTGGATCGTGTAAGGTTTATGTGGATGGCATCCATGAAGAGAAGGAAGCATCAAATGTGGCTGAGACAATTTCTGATTCTACTGATCAGGATGTAATTCTTGATAGACCTGAGGTGAATAACAAATCTTTAAAGCAATTTGAATCTGGTTCACAGTTTGATCACATAGGAGTAACATGCATGTCCACAGAAGTCAAAGTTGGTTCATGTGAGGTTAATGTGGATGGCATCCATGAAGAGAAAGAGGCATCAAATGTGGCTCAGACTATTTCTGATTCTACCGATCAGGATGTAATTCTTGATAGGCCTGAGGTGAATAACAAATCTTTAAACCAATTTGAGTCCGGTTCACAGTTTGATCACACGGGAGTAACACGGTGCAATTCAAAATCTTCTGAGCAATCCGAGTCTGATTTGCAGAATGATCATGCAAGTGTCACACATTGCAGTTCTGAATCTATGTGCAACTTAAACAATGCTTCTGATGTGGCTCTTCACTGTGCCTCTAGTGGGGGTAATTCACGTGGAACCCCTGAGGTATTTGTTCTATCAAACCAGGCTAGTTGATTTCCTCTTGGTTCATATGAGGTAGAACATGGGATTGTGATGGCAGTTGTTAACAGAGGTGCCGGTTGGCTTTGTTTAACCAATTTTGTAATTGATTATGATGTGGGCAGAGTTTTTGATGCTTCATTGCCTTGGTGTTGCCAGCCTTTTTTGATAAGGGGAAAGGGGGAGTGTAAGGATAAGCCCTTGAAAAATGAAGATTCTATGAATAGGATATGTAAAACGTTCCCAAGTAGGGGTTGAAGGGTTTTCAAAGCCAGGGTGCCCCTTGTCCCCCCAGCCCTCCTAGCTCAGCCACTGCCTCATCATGATCTGGTAGAGCTTAAGCCGATGATTACCAAGAGTTTGTCAATTCATTCATGCTCACCCCCAAAGTTCAGATATTTTGATTTTTTTTTAATCCCTAAGAATTACAAGTACAGTTTTAAATAGCAATGTAAGATATTAGTCTAATGTAGGGTAGCAAAATGTCTATTAGATCCCTGTGAGGGTGCTGTATTTTGGGACTCTCCCATGCTCATTGTAAATGGAACAGTGCATTGCTTAATCATGAATATAGGGTGTCTCTTTGGGCTACGTAGGTTACTTGCTTTGGTTGAATTATACCAACGGTTTCCTACGGAAAAAAAGAAAAAGAAAAATCTACTTATGGTCCTATGGTATCTTCCAATATTTGTGTTATCATCTGATATGATTATGAGCCTGTTACTGCTGGTTCCAGATGAAAAAAATAAAATAAAATAAAATAAAGAGAATTGTGTTATCATGAACTGTAGGATTTATCATCACATTTCAGGTAAATATTATTATAGGAGCGTGGGGCCAGGAATGCCCTATCTATGTATACGGTGGGCCTAGAGCTCAAGCTCAGGACTAAGATTTGTCTGAGGATAGGTAAACTTTGTCAAAGAAATCTGTGTTGGTAGATAAAGAAGTTAGTATTGAACGCAGTGCTCTAAAAGGTAGTGTCGAGAATGAATATCACTTCGGATTATTAAAGTCGAGATCTGTGTTGGTGATTTGCCGTACAGGAGAACATTTCAGGGAACTCTGTTGAAACAGATAAGTACTGAAAAAACATATAGTAAAGGAGGATCATAAGATATCAAAAGAAAAAGCTGCTACCATCGCATTAAATGCTTTGTAGCTAATTTTCTGACCACATTAATGTGAATGTGATATCTGAACAGTATTTTTCAGCCTTACAGCTATTATATAGAGAAGGGGTTAATGAGACAAGTATCAACACCAATCATCAAACTTGCACGTGGAAAGCAATGAGAGGGGAAAAAGAGAGTATAAATGGAAGAAAAGATTCAGGGGGAGGGGGATCGGAAGAAAAGGAAAGAAAGAAATACTGTAATAGGAGAGAACCAAGTCTGTAACCATTGGATATATCAATCTATCGAAACAATTCTTCTCGGATTGAGTCGAGAACATCTTTTTTAGAATAAACTTATTCAATCTTTATTCATTTGTGGGCTTGAATCTACTATTTTTATTTTTAACGCATTATAGTCCAGTTTTTCCCAACCTATTCTCTACAAATTTATTGTTTAGAACTTTTTGAGCCTAAGTCTATTCCCTTGGTGGACTGGGAATTCAAATTGAGACCTTACAATTATTATATTTAATTCTATCACATTTTATTGTAAATATAATTAAAATAAAAATGTTAGAAAATTATGTGAATATTTCAATGTGATGTGAGCTATTAAAAAAATGGAGACCAAAAAAAAAAAAAAAATTGGATTATTAAAAAAAAAGATATATATATTTTTTGCCTTTAGAACAAAAGAGAGAAAACTTAATATTCTTATTTCTATATCTTAAATTTGGATTATTGTGTGGATTTTAATTAACTCAACTAATAAAAATTAGAGTACTTGCCAAATAAAAAATGCTCATATTTTCAATTATCGGTTTGAAATCGGCAGATTAGTGGCACTTTAGAAATTGCTCATCCTTACAATTGATTAGTTAGTATTGGAGGTTTAAAAATAAAAAATAAAAAATTGTTTTTAATAATCTAGCAGGACAAACCTGCTCATATTTTTATTCTTGAGTTCAAGTGTATTATGCCAAGAAAATTTGTTATTGCATTTTCATTGATATTGCATTGAAAATTTAGGACAAACTATTAATCTGGCAAAATATTCAAACACCATATGCATTAACCTGACAAAATGATCTTAGTTTTGACTAATACTTAGCAAAAATATTGTAATTATTTTATTTGGTGAGAAAAATTATTTAAGGGTCGACTATAATATATTGTTAGGCATTTTGTCTTTATCATAATTTCTTTATGACAAACTATATTTACCATCTCTCTCTCTCTCTCTCTCTCTCTCTCTCTCTCTCTCTCTCTCTCTCTCTCTCTCTCTCTCTCTCTCTCTCTCTCTCTCTCTCTCATCTCTCTCTCTCTCTCTCTCTCTCTCTCTCTCTCTCGGTATAATTTAAATGCTCTTTTGGTAATAGTAATTGATAGCATAATCTCAAAATATTTAAAAAATATTTATAGATTAATATTACCCAATATATATCAGGCCTTATATAACTAAATATAGTGGCTCTAAGATTTGAATGTGATCTAGTAATATTAAGTTGTCTCTTTTTAAGCAAAATAAAATAAATAAATAGATGAGCTTGGATTCATCAAATATATGTGGAACAAATTTGAGATTAAATGGTTAAAATTTAATAAAATTTGGAACGAGTTTGAGATTTATATATTTTTTAATGAATTCGGATTTCAAATAGGTGCTCTCAAATCAAATATGTTGTTGTTGTTGTTTTTTTTTTTTTTTTTTTTTTTGTCTCGTTTTAAATAAGTAGACTGAAATGGACTGAATTGAACTGAAATAGACTGTAATGAACCAAATAGACCAAAATGACCGAAGTGACTTGAATTGGATCGCATTAGACTGAAATTGACCAGAGTAAACCGAATGGACAGAAATGTTACACTTCAACTTTCAAATATGAATAGATATGTGATGAATTTATTATTATGTGTAATTCTATTATTAATAGAAGTACGTATAAACATGAGTATAGTAAAATTTCTCATGTACTCGATAGATTATTATTTTATGGGTTCTGCTATCGGTATTTTATTATTGACCAATGTAATTTTTTTTTTGGTGAGAGGACCAATGTAATTGTTAATGTTAAGTTTAGGTGTACAACACTGATTTGTTTGGTTTTAGATGAATCAAGAAAAAAAAATTCATATATATATATATATATATATGTAGAAACAAGCTATCATTGTTGACCACCATACACCCTTAGTGTGATGGCCACTCTACAAATATAATGCTTGTAGGGTGTGAATGGTGAGAAGAAATGGTTGAGGTTTAAGTTTTCAGAAGAGAGTTTCACATACACTTAGATTAAATTAAAGTATAATTTTCATCTTGTATAAAAAAAAAAAGTTATCAACGTAGGCCCTAAAAAAAAAGGGGGGGGGGGGGGGTTATCGTCGTTGGCATCTAGACATGTCACTGAATCTTGTATGTGGCTTATCCTCTCTCTCTCTCTCTCTCTCTCTCTCTCTCTCTCTCTCTCTCTCTCTCTCTCTCTATATATATATATATATATATATATATATATATATACACACATATCAAATGAAATGGACAATCAAGATTCCCTGGTCTTGTCTCAGATTGGCAGTACTTAATTATTGGTTTATATTTGTCTACATGTTAATTCTTTACTGTCTTGATGCTAGGATTCTGCCCAATCGAAACAGATGAATCAGTGATTCGGTACCAGTTAATTGATATTGCCAAAATTGAAATGCTTTGTACATCATCGTTGTTTGCTGTCCAACATATATCAGTATAATCATACAAAACTATACGTCTATATTTATTGGCTGCCTAACAGACAAAATCACAGTAAATTCAGGATCATGTAGAGTTTTATAATCTTTGCGAGCTTCTAGAAACTGTAAACGTTCTATATAATATGGTAGTAAGGAGTTTTTAGGGTTTGATCTAGCAGCTCTCAATCCTCAAGTATCCATAAGCATTTTGAGGTCGCTATTAAGAGATTCCTCTATGTGGGGGAGGGAACTATACAGTCCAGAGGAGTAGTCAAAGACTAATTGAGCCAACGGCCACCTTGAATTGCATGTAACATGACATCTCATTTATATGTTTTTTGGATCTTTTAGTCACTGGAACATCTAGAAGATATACTTAATATTACAGCGCATCTTTGGCATAATAGTTATTCTATAAGAAATTTGTATTTGTAGAGTGCGAGGAATGACTGAAGTTAAAATCTCTAAGAGAGAGCTTCATATATATATAAACTTAGATTGAACTAGATTAAAATTTCTATCTTGCATTTAAAAAAAGAAATTACAACTCATCTAATTTTAAATATCTTTTTATTCATGATCGTGCAACACATTTCTTGAAATGATCTTTTAAAAATAATAATAAGAAATGAAAGAAATGTTCAGAGTGTAATAATTTGAAGTTTCACGGTCAAAGGGAATAAGGTGAATATTCTGAAATTTTGTATGATGATGAAGAAAAAAAAATGAAACACTAAAATGTGGATTGTAATTTCTGTTTTCCTGCGTTTTTCTGGCCAATCTACGAAAGAGACTTAACCGTGAAAATTTGCTGTTGGGAACAAATTTTGATTTTGCTTGTCACGACGTGTTGAATAGTAAACTTCCATCGATAAGCACGAAGAACTGTGACAAAACAAAATAGAAAAGCACTCTCTTTTTTTTTTTTTTGATATGAAAGACAAAAGCACTAGCTTTATATCCGCGTCCTTTTCATCAGAAGAAAGAGAAAACTATTTAAATCATTATTTAAATATTGTTCGCTAACTTTGTTAAACTTTTGAACGTCACAGAGAACTAATTACTAAAGTTCTATTATTATCTATAAAGTTTTGTCCTTTTGTTTTTGGATCCACTAGAGCCATTTGGGAATGTGTTCCTCAAACACTACTCTCTTTAATGGTTTAAGCAAGAGTTGATATCTGGTCACTTCTACAATCACAGGAAATTTTGCCAAGTTATATAACTTGACAGACTTGTTGCTAATTACCACTCAAGCTTTATAACTTGTTGCTAATCTTTACACATACATATCTTTTGTCACGGGCCCTTGTACACGTTTTTTACTATTAGGTCCCAGCCCAAATTCCAAACTCATAATGTTCACATTACTCTATATTCACAATTAAGGATTCTGAATTAGGAGATTAGTGATCAAGATTTTTCGCGTACCAGTATCGATCATAAGTTAAAGCCTATTAATCAAGGTACATTTGAATTAGTTTTTCACTGAAAAGCTTATTTGTTGAAAGTTGACAAAAGTACAATTGTATTACTAAACATGAAAGATTTAAAAAACTACATATAAACAAATAGACTAATAAGTTAACGGAAAAAAAAAAATTAATACAAACAAACCAGTTTACATTTTATTGAGATCTATAAATTTTATACAAGAATAATATAATATATATATATATATAAAAGACAATTTCAAATTGAATTTACACTTGTTGGTAGCATACCCATCAAGAGAGATATAAAGATATATAAATAAGAAAAATGTGTGGAATTCTCATTGTAGATAGCATATTAGCATCCGAAAGATGTTTAGTTCTTTGAGATATCATCTAGACACCCTCGTTAGCGGATAAAAAAGAAAGGAAAGAAAAACACAAGCATTAATTAATAATTAGTCCCCCAATAAAGTTGAATAATAAAACTAAAATTAGCTATAAGTAGTTGGCTGCAGATAGTTTAATTGATAAGTTTTTTTATTTTTTAAATAATGGATTTGAGATCAAACATTGCTTACAACAAAAAGAAATATACTGGTATTTTAACCTGATGCTAAGAAGCAATTATAAAAGAGCACATCATAGGTTTGCTATATGCCTGTATATATAGATATTAAAAAACATCAAATTCACGTGTTAAACCATATGTATAATAGGTTAGCTATAAAATAATATTTGTTCAGAGATAATTAACTAGAAAATTAAATAACCTAAAAAACATACACTCGGAAAGATCCTGGAAATGAAGATATGGCAAAATGAAACACAGGAAAGACAAAGATGAAATAATATAAGACTTAGACGACATAAGAAAGTGGACCAACCTTAGGTTCCCACTAGTATTTAGTACTAACCAATCATTACCTGACACCCACGTTACATTTACATGCATTGTTCTAGACTCTCTCTCTTGGTTTTTTTTTTTTTTTTTTTGTTGACTACAATTCAAGCACAAAAGTCTTACCGTCGTGAAAATTCACACTCATTGATGGGCAGCTGTGACATGAGGTTAACAATCAGATCCGCAAAAGCTCTTACAATGAACTTGTGGGTGTTCTTAGGGTTGAGTGCTAGATAGCACAAAAGAAGCTCATGCAAGAATTCCCAGTTGGAATTCACGTCCACGCGCTCATCTTCTAATTCACGCGCCTCCACCATTTCCTGCATGGACTGACGGAAGTCATTGTAAGGTCTGGTGAGAATGTCGGGACCGCCACACTGTTGTTGACCAGTGTAAAATTTTTGTTATTTTGGGGCTTTTGAGGGGATGGAGATTTTGAGTCAGCATTGATATTAATGGTGGATTGGATGATGAGTTGGAGAGGCCAGGGGAGGAGAAGAAGAAGCGTTGGGAGGCAAAGGCGGCAGCGTAGTCGGGTTCTGAGGAAGAGGAGGTGTTGGTGGTGGTGGTGGTGGTGGAGAGAGAAGAGGAGGAGTGGCTGAGGGACTTGGAGGTGGAGTCAAAGGTGTTTGTGTCATAGAGCGAGTTGAAGTTTTTGATGAGGGTTGATGATGAGGTGGAGGGGAATGTGTGGTTGTGATGATCGTGATCATCTCGGGGAGAGGATGATGATTGAGGTGCAAGAGGCCATTTGATCTTTGTGAAGCAAAGGTTGAGGTTTTTTCCTAGTGTGCTATTCATTGGCTTTCTTTTTGTAAATCTTGATTGAGAGAGAGGGATAGGGAGGAGAAAAAGGATTCTAGGTGAGGCTCTATGTACGCGTTAATTGGCTTTAGCTAGAGAGAGAGAGAGAGAGAGAGGGAGGGGGTTAATTGGCATTGGCTTCAGAGAAAGAGAGTCTAGAGAAGGGTTGTAGTTATATTGAGAGGAGCTCTATTGATGTGTGTTGGCCTTGAAAAGAGGAAAAAAAAAAATGTGAGAGTTAATTGGTTGGCTTGAGAGAGAACTAGAGAAGTGGTGTAGCTAGACTTGAGTAGAGCACTACTTATTTGTGTTGGCCTTAGAGAGGGAGAGACTATACTATCATATGGTAGAGGTCTATTGGTGGTCAAGTGGTGGTGTTGTTTATACTTTATAGGATGTACTTTGGGTTCAATGGCGACTAGACAGCCGAAAAGAACTGTGTAAACAGTGAGAGGACCACTTAAATAATGCACAGAATTAGTCTGATTCACTCTCAAATCTCAATCTGTGCATGGCGTGCTTGATTATACTCTTGATCAATAGTAGTATAGTATGTATGGACCTCCTCTGAAGTAATATTGCACATGGACCTGATCATAACGGATCAACAAAGTACTCTCGGATAAGCGTGATGTGGCTTGGACCCTTGGGAATTCCCAGATTTAAATGCAAGAGTCTATGTTCATTTACCAAGTACATATACCATTTAAACCATTTCAGCAAAAAAAGAAGTACATAAACCATTTAAGTTGTTAAAATTGAACAGAGTTGTGCAGACTAGATTGACAAATGCCATATATAATTATATATTCATTTTTGCAGATTTTTATGCTATCTATACGGATATTCATTATATCTATGCACATATAAGTGCGCGAAGGTTACTACTATTAATTAGCTACTCATGAACCTTCTCAAAAAAAAAAAAAAAAAAAAAATAGTCACTGATGAAAATCATGATGAAATTATATACATATCATGTATTATATATATATATATATGTTTCTCTTGTATAAATGTGTACCTTATATATAGATCTCACATATGATATTCGCATTTATATGAGAGGAATGTGTAACACATTGTATCAAATAATTTCTCAAAAATTAAAATAGATATAAATTGCACACAGAATTTGGCTATCACCATAATAGGTGAATCATAATTTTCTCAATCTTTTTTTTTTTTTTTTTTTTTTTTTTTTTTTTTTTATAATAGTTGATGTGGCTAATTGAGATTGGAGTAGCATAATAACTTTCATATGAATTCACCGTTAACATTCTTTTATTAGCACCAATCACAACATTCACATCATAGTTGTATGGTAAATTATTGCTTGGCTAATTACCCCAAAAGGGTTTTAGAGATGGTTTTCGACAGTAAATATTATACAGATCTTAGTTAGAACTTAACTAACTGCAGAGAGATTGTAGGTTATCCACGAAGGCAATATTTTTATCTTTGTGCATTATTTGACATTACAAAATGAGATATATTTCTTTGTAATGGATTGATCATTGTTGGTCCACTCATCACCACTGTCTATGAGATACATAGGAAAGTGATATATCAGTTATATATATATAATTATCTTATCACTTTTACAAGATTTTCCAAATAGGACAAGATTTTCCAAATAGGACCTGTCTTATAATGGTCCCACAAGTTGCATTCTATAATGTATAACAAGGTACAGAATGTAGAATTTGTTAACATTTGCTCAAAAGGCACGGTAATAATTTGATTTAGATCTCAAATAATCTGAGAGTGATTCTCTGTGTTTCCGTGCAACTACCACATCTGACGCCACCCAGTTAAGCCAGTGTTAAGGGACCCCCCCCCCCCCCCCCCCCCCCCCAACCCAATCAGGTTTTGCTCCGAAGAAGTAACAAACACATCTACCTGGTCTGAGAAATTTGGCTTATTTTGGTGCAAGATGAATTTGAAATTTGCGAGAGCAATGTGTTCCCGGCTATTAATGAGTTTAGAAATGCATTAATTTTCATGGTATTCACTTTTACGTGTTGTTGTGATTGATACTAATAAAGTGCTAATAATATAAAGACAAGGAAACTGAGAATGAATAGTTTGTATATATTATGTGTGTCTAAGCCTGTACAGTAGAGAGTTTTTATATAAGCACATTATGTATGAAATATAAGTAATATGAGCGTATTGCAAGTACAATATATTGAGCTAAACCCAACAGGCTAGACTAGTGTATATTAACAATGTGTATATTAACTAATGTGTATATTAACAAAATGTAATGTTGACAATAGATTCATGTGAAAATAATGATGTTTTACTCTAATTACAATTTCAATATCAACCATTTTGAAAAAAAGATTATAGGAATTGTTGAATGCAAATAATGTTGAGACCATGCACCAAAATTGACCCCATCTTGATTATCGACCCCATATGTGGTATATGAGTTACTGCATTTTTTAAAATGTGCTCAGGTGTTAGGTCCAAAGAAGAGCTTACTCAAACTCAAAGCACATGAATAATGAAATCCCACCACCCTCCTACTACCTTTTTTCTAAAATCGGGATATAATGCTTTTGTTATTTCACAAAGTCTGATTGAAATTGCCTAAATATGTATCCATTAATAAGCTCGAACAAATTAACATAAAAATTGGTAATTGTTTTAAGCTTAGATTGGTCCACTACACTGCTGGTCACGATTTTTCAATCTGCTAACATTATTATCCAATTCCTAGGACATATTTTTAGATTTCCCTACATTTTGTGCCCAAGAAAAAAAGAGTTATCTTGTACCTAACTTCATTTAATTTAGCTTATCTTTCTTGTTGGTTTTTCTATATATGAAAAGCTTTAAGAGGATGTGATGGATTTAAGAACAATGATCCGGTAGCTAGGGCTAAATTAGGATGGTCCAACCAACCTCACAAAGAGCCACACCTAGCACATGGTGGGGAGCTTAATGCTCGATCCATTTCAACTACTATTTTGCTTCATTTGATGCTAAAAATCTACTCCACCCATTCTGGTAACTGTAAACATCAGAGCAATATTAAGTTTTCCAGCTAATAACATTTTACTAGTCTTATTAGCAATACAGTCTTATGATATCTCTATTTATTAATGTTGGTTCGACTAAAATTTTAGAGAATTAATTAGGGATCTTCTATCACCATCAACAATAGCAACAAAAATTAAGCCTTAGTCTAAAATTTTTAGAATTATCTATATCTTTATCTATATATATATATATATATATATATATATATATATGATAGTGTCTCAAAATCAATCCAACTCCACACTCGTCCGTGTGGCTCGTCCAAGTAAGGAATAAAGGATGACTTAGCTCGGAAAACTCGTCCGTATCAAGGTCGTCCGTCCATGGAGACCCTTGGACGGCCTACGAGGACTTCAGGCGTTGTTACTGTATGCAATCTCTGCACGAGATTCATATCTTTGTTTCAGAATGCAAGTGCGAAATTGAAGGTTATTACCACGAAACCACCTCCAATGACAGTTATGGAATGTATGACCAAATAATATAACTTCTATAGCAGTTATGGAAGTTAATTTCGAACTTTTCGACTTCCTCTAACATAGGAGAAGTTATTGAGCAAGTAACTGCTCACAGTGTGCACTATATAAACAATTATTGCCAACAAAAAAAGGTACGGAGATCATTTTCCAAGTAATTTGGAATTCTAGAAGTTAAGAGATATACTAACTTTATCATCGGAGGATTTTTGGTTGGTCCTCCTCAGTCACCTTTGATAGTATGTTCATCTCTTCAGGTTTTTCCAGATTATATTCTCACCATTGAAGCATGAAACATTCAGTCTATTGATTTTACGTTATATCATCAGTTGGCGCCATTTGTGGGAAGAAAGTTGTGTTTTACAATTCATCTTCCTTCGATAAAAGGCTGTATGGTTCAGACAAGATCAAGGGCTACTAGCCTAGGCCACCAAGAGAGTAGAGATGCCTCTAGCAATCCCAACCATGATCTACAATCAGCGCCTATCACTCAACCACCTTCATCTAACATAGACAGTCTATGGCAGCCGCTATGACAAAATTAACCTGTCAAAATCAAGAGTTAACTAGAGAGATTAGCTTGCGGAGGCAGTGCCACGAAAGGTTCGAGGAAGGACAAGCCCAGAGTCAAGAAGATAGAGGGGATGTTGAGCCCAAAAGCCAGTCAAGGGGTACTACTTCACGAAGGGTGCCACACTTGGAAAGGGAAATGGACCAGATGCGAAAGGCTATGGACGAGATGAAGGAAAACATGAGAAGGGCAAATCTCGTAGAGAATTTGGTTCATCGAACAGACTCCTCTTTTACGGCTTCCATCAATAGTCATCCCCTACCACCTAAGTTCAAAATGCCTTCCTTAGACTCATACGATGGGACGCGCGATTCGTGCGATCACATCGCATCCTTCAAAACTACGATGCACCTTCAGGGAGTTCTGGATGAGATTATGAGTAGGGCTTTCCCTACTACACTTAAAGGACCAGCACGGGTGTGGTTCAGCAAAATACCTCCAAACTCTGTAAGTTCTTTTAAAGAATTGAGTAAATTTTTTGTCAACAATTTTATTGGAGGACAAAGATACAAGCGCTCCTCGTCTAGTTTGTTAACCATAGAGTAAAGGGAAACTGAGAGCTTGCGGTCCTTCATTACTCATTTCAACAAGGAAGCACTGATGGTAGACGAGATGGATGATAAGCTGTTGTTGGCAGCCTTCCATAATGGAGTTAATTCAAATCTCTTCATCCATAAGCTCTATGAGCAAGAGCCTCAGATCATGGCTGAATTCGTCTATTTAGCCCAAAACTTCATGAACACTGAAGATGCAATTATAGCCAAGAAGAGGAAGAAAGCCGATCGAATGGAAGGAGACGTCCCTCGTCACTTGGAGAAAGGCCCTCGTCTAAAGAAAGCCGGGACAGGGGAGAAAAAGGATCGAGACATCAGGAAGTCAGGATCGGCTTCGGGGAGAAGCCAGCACTACACGCCTTTAAATGTTCCACTCGACCAAGTGTTCATGTAAATCAAGGATGACCTGTCCCTGAAATGGCTAGATAAGATGAAGGGAGATCCCAACAAGCACAATAGGAATAAATATTGCCATTTTCACAGAAACCATGGGCATGACATGGACGAGTGCTTTGATTTGAAGTAGCAGATAGAAATCTCATCAGGCAAAGAAAATTGAGAAATTTCCTTGGACGAGATCACAAAGATGATAAGTTAAAGGGGAAGCTGGAGGAGACGCCACGACCCTCGCTGAGAGAAATAAGGGTGATCATAGGAGGAACCTCGGCAGGACAATCTTCCAAGTCACGGAAGACATACCTAAAAGTAGTGCAGAACGTCCAACTCTCAAGACGATCCCCCAGGATGAGGAAAACTGAAGAACATGCTATTACTTTCACTAATGAGGACGCTGATAGAATTCACCACTCTTATGATGACGCGATCATCATCACTTTGCTTATTGTAGATTATACGACCAGAAGAGTGTTAGTGGACAATGGTAGTTCGGCAGACATCTTGTATTACCTCGCTTACTAGCAAATGAAGCTTGGACGAGATCTATTTCGTCCAGTGAACTCACCTTTGGTGGGGTTCGGGGGAATGAAGGTACAATCCGTGGGAATAGTTACGTTGCCTGTGGTGGTGGGGGCATATCCACAATAAATAACCAAAGAAGTAAAGTTCCTCGTGGTGGACTATTCGTCGTCGTACAATGCCATCATTGGAAGACCAACTCTAAATAGCTGGAAGGCAGTAACGTCTATCTACCACCTGTTAGTCAAGTTCTCTACAGAGTACAGGGTGGGAGAAGCGCAAGGAGATCAGCTAGCAGCAAGAGAATGTTATTTGGCTATGCTAGCCATGGACGAGCAAGTTCAGGCAATGAGTATTGAGAAAAGAAGAGTCGTTGCGGAGCCCACTGAAATACTGGAAGACATTCCTTTAGACTAGAATGATCCCCAGAAGTTTATAAGAATTGGGACAAGCATGAAGAAAGAGACAAAGCAAGAGCTCGTCCACTTTTTAAGGAAGAGTGTTGATGTATTTACATGGAGTCATGAAGACATGCTGGGGATTGTCCCAAATATCATCACTCATCAGTTGAATGTATACCCGTCTTACAAGCCCGTCCGTTAGAAGAAAAGGGTCTTTGCTCCAGAGCGGGACAAGGCTATTAAGGAAGAAGTTCAAAAGTTAACAACGCAGTTTATTCGAGAAGTCTACCACCCGGAGTAGTTAGCAAACGTGCTGATGGTCAGGAAGACAAATGGCAAGTGGAGAATGTGTGTAGACTTCACTAATTTGAATAAAGCTTGCCCCAATGATAGCTACTCATTGCCGCACATTGATCAGTTGGTGGATTCAACAGCGAGTCATTAGTTGTTAAGCTTCATGGACGCCTTCTCAGGGTATAACCAGATAAAGATGGACGAGATAGATCAAGAAAAAACATCCTTCATCACTAGTCAGGGTTTATTTTGTTATAGGGTAATGTCCTTTGGTTTAAAGAACGCAGGGGCAACTTATCAAAGGTTGGTCAATCGCATGTTCCAACCGTAAATAGGACAGAATGTGGAGGTTTATGTGGACAATATGCCGGTGAAAAGCTTGGACGAGAAAAACCATTTGGACGACCTCCAGGAAACCTTCGACACGTTAAGGCAATATAACATGAAGTTGAATCCTAGCAAGTGCGCTTTTGGAGTTTCGTAGGAAAAATTTCTTGGTTTCATGGTTTCACATAGAGGAATTGAAGCGAATCCCGACAAAATTCAAGCGAACCTAGATATGAAGCCACCGGGGAATATCAAATAAGTCCAATCCCTCACTGGACGAGTCGCCGCTCTAAACAGGTTTGTTTCTAAAGAAACTGATAAGTGTTTGCCATTTTTTAAGGTTCTTAAAAAGGTATTCGAGTGGATGGACGAGTGTCAGAAGGCTTTCCAAGATCTCAAGACCTACTTAACCACAGCTCCACTGCTAAGCCCATTCGTGCCTGGTGAAGAATTATATTTGTATTTGGCAGTGTCCCCACATGCAGTAAGCTTAGCCTTGATCAGGGAAGCAGAAAAGGTATAGAAGCCAGTCTACTACACAAGCCGATCCCTGAGAGGGGTAGAAGGTCGATATCCAATGATGGAGAAATTAGCCTTTGCTTTGGTTACAGCTTCAAGGAAATTGAGGCATTATTTTCAAGCACACGTCATTATTGTCTTGACGGATCATCCATTAAAGAAGGTAATGAATAAGTTGGAGGTTGCAGGACGACTAGTTCAATGGGCTATAGAATTTAGTAAATTTGATGTCAGATACCAACCGAGGGGCGCGATAAAAGCACAAGTGTTGGCAGATTTTATTGCGGAGTTCACTCCAAGCTTGGAAGAGTTAGACGAGCCAGACAAACCTTGGAGATGGGTCATCCATGTGGACGGATCCTCCACACTACATACAGGGGGGATAGGAGTTATTTTGGAATCCCCGGAAGGAGATGAGTTGAAGTACAAAGTTCGTCTGCAGTATACATCGACCAATAATGAAGTGGAGTATGAAGCCCTTCTAAAAGGGCTGAAGTTGGCCAAGTCTTTGGGAGCAGAATCACTACTCGTCCATAGAGATTCTCAGCTGGTTATAGGCCAAGTGAATGGAACATACGAGGCAAAAGAGGAACGCATGAAAAAATACCTTAATAAGGTAAGACGCCTTGTGAAAAAATTTAAGGAAACTAGTTTCATTCAGATACCAAGGGAGGAGACGACGCCAGAAAACTAAGGATCAGGTCAGCTAGGTACATCCTTATTGATGAGGTTCTATACAAAAGAGGTTTCTCCCAACCTTATCTAAGATGTTTAGCTCCAAACGAGGCGAATTATGTATTAAGAGAAGTTCATAAAGGAGAATGTAGAAACCACTCAAGACCCAGATCACTCGTTCACAAGGTTGTCCGTGCATGTTATTATTGGCCTACCATCCAGGCTGATGCTAAGGCATATGTTAAGGTCGGTGATCAATGTCAACGATTCAGTAATGTTTCTAGACAGCCGTCGAAGTATCTTACCCCAATGATGGTCCTTTGGCCTTTTGCACAATGGGGTTTGGATATATTAGGCCCCTTTTCAATTGAAACCAAACAGATGAAGTTTTTAGTGGTAGGGATAGATTATTTCACTAAGTGGGTGGAAGCTGAACCATTATCAAAAATTACACAATAAAATATTAAAAAGTTCTTTTGAAAAAATATTGTATGTAGGTTTGGAGTACCAAGAGCACTAGTGTCTGACAACGGAAGACAATTCGACAACACACCTTTCAGGGAATTTTGTGAACAACTTGAAATCAAGAATCACTACTCCTCACCCTCCCACCCACAAGCCAACGGGTAGGCAGAAGTAGCAAACCGATCTTTGTTGAAAATTATCAAGACTCAGCTTGAAGGAGCAAAGGGAGTGTGGCTGGACGAATTACCAGGTGTTTTGTGGGCTTACAGAACAACAGCAAGGACTCCCACAGGGAAAACTCCTTTCAAACTAGCTTATGAGAGCGAAGTAGTCATACCTGCGGAAGTGCACATGGCTAGCTATAGAGTGATGAAGTATCAAGATGAAGAAAACAGGGAATAGCTTTGTCTTAACCTCGATCTAATTGACGAGGTAAGGATGGACGCGGAGCAGAGAACAGCAAGGTATAAAAACCTTATGGCTAAGTAATATGATGCTATGGTAAAGCCTAGGTGCTTCAACAATGGGGATCTCGTCCTAAAAAGGGTTTCTTTGGCCGCAAAAAACCCGGCCCACAGGAAGTTGAGACCAAATTGGGAAGGACCTTACAGGGTTATCAACTGCAAAAGGCAAGGATCCTATTATTTAGAAACCCTGGATGGACGGAAGCTAGAACACCATTGGAATGTTGAATATTTGAGAAGATACTATCAATAAAGAACGACCATGGACGAGCATTGCCATAGGACGAACGTCATGGACGTTTGAAGTAATGTGTTATTTTCTAGTATTTGCTTATTACTACTGTGTTTTAGATGTATAAGTGTGTTAATTATGGACAAATTCGTGTTTAAGCATTTTTAATTCTCTAAAGGCGCTAGCTCTTAAGCATGTGTCATGCATGTGGACGAATATTTACAAAGCGTGGATTTCCAAGTATATATATGACGTATTTCTAAGTATATGTATGATTGTATAGAAATCCATTCTTGTGATTTAGTTCGAAATAATTTACAGAAAACAAACCAAAGACGAATAAAATCCTTGGATGCAAGGATGTACCATTTATAAGCTTTCCTTAAAATAAGGATAAAGCAAAAATAAGGCACATTCGTCTAAATTGAGAGACGAGTTGAAGCCACGACGTGTTAACCCAGCCATGGACGAGGGAACGCTCAACCCAGCCATGGACGAAGAAATGCATGCATAAAATCCACTAGATTTCAACTAAAACAGCCCAATCTTTGGATGAGTGAAAAAAGTTGAATTTTTTAAGTGGACAAAAATCAGCAACTTATCCAAATAGGTAAAGAATAGTCCAACCAATGAACGAGCAATAATACTGAGTTGAGTGAAACCAACAAAAATAACATTATTCATGGACGAATTATGCTGAATTCAAAGAATGAAAGAGAGAGCTGAACGTGAATAGGTCCTAACCATGGACGAGCCAAAATTAAGATTACTCTGGAATGCAAAACAAATTCGTTCATACAATGTCTTAGTAAATAAAAGATAAAGCAAACATGCATTCATTAATTATAAAGGGTGGACAACCTACGTCTAAAAACCCTTATACAAAGTTGAAATGAACAACGTAAATTATTTAAAAGGTCGTCCTAAAACTATGGATGAAATAAGTATACTTAATTTACATCTAATGGTCCAAAACAACAAACCAAATAAAAAAAAGGGAGAGAATTAAAATATAAAAAGCTGTCTTCACTAGGGAGGATCAATACTAGGGTTGTCCTGGATTGGCTGGGTGGTGGCATCGTCCTCAATATTATCGTCTGAGCTCGTCTAGAGGAGGGAACTTGTAGCAGCACCACCAAGGTTGAGCTTAATAGAACTGAAGTCGAGCTCATGGAAATTCTCCATGGCGTCCATCCTGAAGTCTTCAAACTTAGCTGCATAGTTGGTGTCCAATAAATCAGTATACTGTTTGGACGCCTTAAACTCTACAACTGCGTCTCCCTTAGCTTTCTCAAGAAGGGCACTCAGCTCGTCATTCCTCTTTTAGAGGTGATAAAGATGAGTGTCCTTCTCTAAGACATCAGTCTTTAACTCTTCAATATGGTTTTGCAGCTCCTTTGCCTCGTTTTTGGCCTTAGCCGCCATCTCAGCCCACCTTTTACTCTCGTCCTTAACCTCCTGTATCCTCTTCTCCAACAGGATCCTCGTCTTGTCCATTTCCGTCGCTTGTCTGGACGCGGCGATGAATTTAGACATTGCCTGCATAAGAGTTGCTGTTAGATAAAGTGCATGATTATATTTTTGCTAAAGCAAGATAAAAAGAAAGGAAGTGTACCTTGAAGAGGTCATGAACACCAGAGTGCTCAAACTCCTTCAAAGACATGTCATAGCATGCCGCCACATCCTAGTCAGTCACAGCCTTCTCAAACCTCTCCCAAGCCAAATCTTCATTTTCTATAAGGTTTTGAGGGACTCGTCAAGAGGGCTGGGACGAGATAAGCACTTGGGCAGTGGACAGGACATCTATGGATGGAGGATCAAGAGGCTCAGAATCAACATCATGGATATGAACGGAGGGCTGCTGAGTAGGAAGGATAGGAAGGCTGGGCTTAACAACCCCAGGCTTGGACAACCCATGCTTAGCTTGTTTCCCCTTGCGTCGACTTGGAAGATTTTCCAAGTCAACCGCTTTGGACAAACTTTTCCTCTTGTCACCTACTAATGGACGAGGCTGGGACTGTAAAGAGATTCTTGATATTATGAATCTCAGATAAAGCAAGATTTACACAGAGAAAATACAAAGAAAGATCAGTGAAGAAAACGAGAGAGAAAGAGAGAAAATTTTCTATGAATCAGATGAGAAATATCTTGCATAATAATACAATTGGTCAACCACACTACATTTATACCCTCACTTTACTTCTCTTAACCGAACAATAATTAGATCCAAACTATGCGGATCAAGCCAGTAAATCACGGAAACAAACTCAGCTAAATAACCAACTTGAACTGATATGAACGACACCATTTTGCTGAGGCTTTGTGTTAATCAAAACGGTGTGTTGCGTTAATGAAACGATGCGTTTCAGCTTCATTATTTGTATATTCTGTGTTGTTTGTTTTTGATCATCCCTGAAGCTTCTTCAAACTGCAACTATCTTTTTCCTTCTTCTTCTTCAAATTGCTTCTATCTTCAACAGACTGAACCCTGCGTAACTACCTTGTCCACCACTTCCTTGCCTTTGTTCTCTTTCATTGTTGCCATCCCTAAAAAATAAAAAAATAAAAGGAAAAGGAAGAAAAAGTATGTGTTAGTCAAAAAAAGAAAAAAAAAAAGAAAAAGAAGAAAAAAAGAAGAAAAAAAAAAAAAAATGAAAAGAAAACTTACGTCTATGCACAGTGAGCTCGTGGGCAATGGCTTCAGTAGACGGCTTAGGGCCTAACCCCACAAGGCGTCTAAGGCTAACCAAAAAATGGAACGTCCTGTCCGTGTATAGACGAGCCTTTTGAACTCGTTCAAGATAGAACCTGTCCAAGTGAGGTAGTCTAACACCTATAACAAGGAAAAAAAAAAAAGGAGAAAAACTGTTAGATAAGAACGATAAAAAATAATAACAAATGAAAAATATTAAGATAAACAACCTCAAGCATACCTTCAGGACAAAGGTTCCCTAATTCTCCTGTATATAGACCAAACGGATTCCTGTCAACCTCAACTGGGTTCCTAGCCCAGAAACCAGAGACGAAGAAGAACTCAGTCTTCCAGTTCCTATCTGAGGTAACTAGGGACTTTATCAATCTACAATCTTTCCCTCTGGCTGTGAATTGATAGAAGCCAAGAGATTGATTAATTTCAGAAGGTTTGTAGCAATAAAGGAACTCGTCTACGGAAAGAGGACGGTCCCCCTCAAATGCCTCCCTCCACAAAACTTGCATAGAGACAATTAGCCTCCATGCATTGGGATTGAATTGACAGATACCTAAGCTTAACCTAGTGAGCAATTCTCTAGCAAAAGCATTAAGAGGCACCTCAAAACCCCAGAAGGTAAGCCTCGTAAATACCAACACCAAAATGGGGTTGGCAACACCACTCACCATGCACGGGTACCCTAGGGTTTAGGCTATCAAGGATTTGGTACCAAGCCTTAAGGGACCCTAACCTTTTCTCGTCTGTCTTGGAGGCAATCCCTATAGCACAACTATAAACAATCTCAACCTCATCCTGGACAATGGATGAGGGAGCACTTGTGCCAGCCCTTGACCCAAACTCAGCCCTCGTCCTAAGTTCTTCTTGAAGGACCTCCAAAGGAACTCCAGGGACACCAAACATGTACTTGTCTATGGTGTTCCCCCCATTACTACTGTTGCTACCACTACTGCTGCTATCACTAGAACCACTAAAACTACTAGGTTCATGATACTTGTCTATGGCTTTTTCGACGCTATTGCTAGACGAGGAAATGACAATCTCAGTCATTTTTTGAGAAAATTTAAAACCTAAAGACGAGAGTGAGGAAAGTACCTGGATCTAAACAAAGACTATGGACGTAGGAAACTTCTAGACGAGGCGCTAAGACGAGGAATGTCAATAGGAGAAAATTTCAGAAATAAGGAGGGTAGCGCAGGAATTCCATTATTTATAGGTGGAAGACTTTAGTACTCGAAACGACACAACCAACCAGAAGTTGACGCGTGGCACGCTCCTCAAAAGATGAGTCGACGCGAACATTCACCAACAAGACCGTGACACGTGGCGAACTTAGTCCCCAACATAAATACACACGTCTAAAGAGTGGCATTGGGCTATATACTTTCTTGGACGACCCACGGACAAGGGGGCAACTGATAGTGTATCAAAATCAATCTAACTCCACACTCGTCTGTGTGGCTCGTCCAAGTAAGGAATAGAGGATGACTTAGCCCAGAAAACTCGTCCGTATCAGGGTCGTCCGTCCATGGAGACCCTTGGACTGCCTACGAGGACTCCAGGCATTGTTACCGTATGCAATCTCTAGATGAGATCCATATCCTTGTTTGAGAATGCAAGTGCGAAATTGAAGGTTATTACCACGAAACCACCTCCAATGACAGTTATGGAATGTATAACCAAATAATATAACTTCTATAGCAGTTATGGAAGTTAACTCCAAACTTCTCGACTTCCTCTAACATAGGAGAAGCTATTGAGCAAGTAACTGCTCACAGTGTACACTATATAAACAATCATTGCCAACAAAAAAAGGTACAGAGATCATTTACCAAGTAATTTGGGATTCTAGAAGTTAAGAGATATACTAACTTTATTATCGGAGGATTTTTGGCTGGTCCTCCCCGGTCACCTTTGATAGTGTGTTCATCTCTTCAGGTTTTTCTAGATTATATTCTCACCATTGAAGCCCGAAGCATTCAGTTTACTGATTTTACGTTGTATCATCAATATATATATATATATATATATCTAAAAGTTGAGACGTAGAATTTAATGTTGCTATACTCCTTTTGAACCACCTCATCAGCCATCATCTCGTACTCAAAAAAAAAAAAAAAAAAAATCCCTTTATGATTTTCTATTTTATTTTATATAAAATAATTAAATATAGTTCATGGAAAAACCTGTTAATGCATTCCATTACTATTCAACATGTTACTATTCATTTGTTTTAAATGCAAATATTTAACTATTCAGCTATCTAAATTGATTTCAATTTTTTATTTTCTTCTTTCTAATTTCAAGTAATTGTTAAAATTGAATAATTTATTATCTTTTTGGTAAATATATGCTCATGTTTGACTATTTATTACAAATGTTACTATTCATTAGATGCAAATGTTTGACAATATTCAACTATCCAAATTGATTTCTACTTTTCGTTTTCTTCCTTATAATTTCAAGTAATTGTTAAAATTGAATTATTAAACTTTTTATCTACCTATTTAATCGTTTTTTTTCCTCCAACCTTTCCCTATCCTCTGTCTCTTTATCTCCCTACTATTCTTTACTTTATCGTTAAACTTCCTTTATCATTTTCTCTCTCTTATATTTTGACTCTTCTTCTCCCTATCTTATTTTATATAAATTTGATATCATTTATTCCATTCAATCCATATTTTTTTCCACACAAAAACTGTGAGTATTCTCTGTCTCTCTCGCTTAATTTTTGTTCTTTCTTATAACTCTAATTTAGGTTGATGGTTTTTTATTTAATTTTTTTGTGTTGTATTTTTTTAAATTTCTCATCACAAATCACACTTATAGCTTTGGTTGAATTTTGGTTTGGGTTAATATGTAGTTTTTTTTTTTTTTTAAATTGAGTTTATATCAATACAAAATATACATAGTTATGAATTTGAATGTGCCTACCAATGGACTTCCACTGAACAGAGATGTATTCACAATGTTTTTTTGCTTCATATACTTCTTTGGTAATTTAAATTTGAGAAAGAGAAAAGGGTAGGCAAATGATGTATGGTCTTTCATAATCCCCTATGTCTTGAAGAAAGTGGAGGGCCTATTAGTTTCATTTTTACTGGAATTTTGTAAAAAAAGACTTTTGCTATAAGTTATTTGACTTTTTGTTATTTTATAAAGAAATGGGACTGAAAGTTATCCTTTGCCAGACTATACAGTTAGAGACACATATACAAACACTTTTGGAGAAGGCTGATATGGCTCTTAAAAAGTACAAGATGCATATGGTTGTGGCAAATGAGCTTTTAACTCGCAAAGACGAGGTTGTAGTTGTTACAAGAAATGAAAAAATATCAGTTCGCCGTTACAAGACTCAGGTTGGTGATGTAATCCCTTCATTAGACTTATTGTGGAGAGACATTTAGCTAATGTTGAGAAGCCAGATCTATGATATCTAAGTCTAAAATATCATCAAATGTTTAATATAACAGACATTTATCAAAAATTTCTCTGTGGTAGTAGGTCCTTATGATAATCATTTGGATTATCTTGTAGGTTTGCTTGCTTTTGGGCCAAAAAAAAAAAAAAGAAAAAAAAAAGCATATCTTGATTTCAATCAAATTGCTTATGAAATAACCTCTAGGGGGGGGGGGGGGGAGATTATAATAAACATTGTAATCACTCTAGAGTCTATACTGTGACAAAAAGTGGATAACGTTATATTATTTGTAGAGTATCAAAAAAGTCAAAAATATTTGATATAGTAATTTTGTTTTGTTGCATCTTCTGTGTTTAGTAAAATTTCTTTTAGAAATCTTATGTGTTTTTCTCAAATCTATTTTTTATTTTTATTTTGGTCATTTTATTACAAATAATTAGCATCTCCATGATCAAATTTTTAGTTAATATGAACTTTCTTGGTAAGCTTTTACTTTACTTAGTTAATCATCTTTACTGAAAATGCTAAAAATAAAATAAGATAAAGTATAATTTACTCTAGAGCATCATTATGCCATTAATGTATTTTTGTATTGATACTTAAAGAATTCTTTCTTTATGATATATGATTTATTGATAATGATCTATTACATAATTATCTTTATTTATTTTTTCACTTGGTTTCAATTGTGAGGAAGAAGGAGATATGAATCTATGTTTTGGAGAAAAATATACCTATAAGAGCTGAATCACATACATCTGTATAGTAATAAACAAAGTATACATAGTTACAACTTGGTCTAATTGTTCTCACACTACCAATTTAAAAAAAAAAAAAAAAAATTATTGCATTGTGTTTTCATATATATATATATATATATATCTCACTATATATAATACTTGACTATAGAATATTTTTTGTTACACAAAAAAAAAACTTCTAATTTAAAACATAATTTCAAATAACACATAATGAATTTTTAAAAATATAAAATCTAATATATTGATTAAATAATTATCCAATAAAAAATAATCATATCAAATTCTGTGACTAGTTTATATAATTCTTAACAAACTAATTATAGTTGACCATATGTATATATATAATCAAAACTTAACAAAAACTAAGATTATTGACTGATAATTTATGAGGCCTACTATTGAATACCTAGAGAAAATAATAGGTGAGTATATAGATTATAAATAAATGACAAAAAAAAAAAAAAAACTCATATTTGATGAAAGCTCAAATAATGTAAAACACTGTAACTTGTTTAGACCCCCAATTTTAAATTACGGCTGTGGGGTATAGGAATTCCAATAAGGTAATTGCGCCACGTGTCATACCTATGGCCAAGAGGGGCCATTATCATGTTGAGGAGGCCACACCCTCGGATAGTAAGGCCACGTCAATAGCACGTCACCAGGAGAGGTTGTACTGTAGAGAAAGAACATTAGGGAAGGGATTAGCACTGACATGATTGAAGGGGTGGTGGCTGCCACCACATTTAATGCATCCCACCAAACCTCCTACTTGCATTTATGTGGAGAAGACTCCAGAACAGTGCTGTCTTGGCTGCCGCAACTCATAAGAGGTTTGGGAAGGTGTTTGATGGTACAAGCACTCAAGTAGTGGCTTGGATGATCAACAAATGGAGGGCCAAGATCATTTAAAGGGAGCTATATAATGTGAGAGACCTTCTCGGGACAAGGTATCGAAAAATCTATAGAGGGAATACTATAGTGACAAGAACTGTAATAATATCCAAGTCTAAAAGAGATATATTCCAGGATCATTCTCCTCAGACTTAGCCAAGGAAGGTTTTCTTTACTTTGAACTTTTTCTCCTTTATTTTCTTGCTATCTTTGATTCATTGCACGCGTCCGTGGACCCATTGAAGCCTAGCTTCAAGCTCACTCTCTACAAATTCATTGTATTGGGCTCTTTGAGCCTTAATCCATTCATCTTTTGGGCTTAAGGACCAAAAACCCGCCCTTACAATAGCTTAATTGCTTTTGCTCTAATTTATCTAAGTGCGGAACAAGAGTAAATAATGATACGCAATAACCGGAACTACTCTTTAAGCCATAACCACAAGCAAACAATAACAAATATAAAGCTTAAAGAGTAAGGGAAGAGAGATGTAAATGCAAGATAACACCGAGACGTGTTATCGAAGAGGAAACCAAATTACTTTGCAAAAAACCTCTCCGCGGCCCTCCAAGCCAAAATCGATCAACTAGTGAATAAAGTTGGAGTACACGAATATCAAAAAGACCCTCTAAGCCTAATCTACCCAATATACTTGAACTCTCCAAGTTCTAGCTACCAACGGGCTTCGTGGAGCCATGTCTTTACTAGTTATTCAGATCCCACAATTAGCTCCAAATTGCATCCGCCAATCAATGACTTCTTCTAATGCTTCCTATACGCACCAAAACTTCTCTCAACACTCGGATTGGGTGAGGTAAGTGTTTGGGCTAAGAGCTTGCTAAAGATGTGTAGATGAAGAGGTAGGAGTAAAGGAAAACTTTAGAGAAATGGTGTAGATAATTGTGAGTTTACAATCTCTAACTCTCAAGTATATAGCTAGGGCTTTCTCTCTCAAAAGTTCCTTGGAAAAACTTCTTACAATTTTTTGGGTAATGTGGGCTTATATAGTGTTGGTAAATGAATGAGAAAAACACACTTTAAAAAGCTCTAGGCAGTGAGTCTTGCAGGCCATTCGCGACTTGGCCTGAGTTGCGAAGTGACTTGCAAAAACCAGCTTGGCATGAGATTGTTCAGATTCCAGCATGTGCTTCTCATGTGGCTTTTCATGGGTTGTCACTCGTGAGCCAGTCGCGAAATCTTATTCTTCACAGATCTTCACCAAACTCTTACACACAATCCTTATATTAAATCCCACAATAAATACAGGAAAATGATTGAATAAAATTACAATAAAATTTGACACGAAATTAAAGCCAACATAAAACATAGTTGTAAATTACAACTTTACATTTGTAATTTAGTTATGTCTTGCTGCCTGATTTGATTGTAGATATATAATAAACTCATAAACATATACGTTGTATGATATGATTTTGGGTTCAAGATGAAAAATGTGAACTTCACGTGGGAACAAATGGACAGGTTTTCTTCTTGGCTTTCTTTTCTATGTCTAAGACCTACATGTGCCATTTTTCTGTACATGGCTTGAGCAATAAACCACCACACTTATTCAATTTGAACTTCTCATCCAAAATGTCAGATCTATTAATTAGGGCCCAAATCTATGGTAAATGGGGCCTATGTATAAGTTAATTTGTACTATTAGGGAAAACAATCTAATCCTATTATAATTAAAATAGAGTTATGTGTGTGTTTCTCAAAAAAAAAAAGAAAAAAAAAAGAAAAAAAAAGAATAGAGTTAGTCTAGATTTTATTCAAAATTTTTACGACTACCCCGTGATGTACCTTTTTATTAGGGTGAATATCAGTTCACTTAGGCTCTCTTTGACCAAAAAAAAAAAAAAAAAACTATTCTTTATTTTTAATTAAAATATTAATTTTTTAAAATTCATACCATCTTTTTTTTCTTTTGGTGGAGGGGCATATTATATAGTACTCTTGCTGCTTTCTTTTGGTGGCCAATTAGTCTTACTGTGGTGTAGTACACAAATTGTTAGGATCCCCCTCCCTCCCTCCCAAAATTAAGGAGTGTAAGGTACTATTTTTAACGAGTACTTGAAGATATTAGTTAAGGTTAGGTTTTTTATTATGATTTATTAACATTTTTTGGGAAGTTGCACATAAAATCCCTTACGGAAATAGTTGTCTATTTGATTTTGTTGCTTTCCAATATATTAGGGTCGATTAAATTCTTCCTAAATGGATGTACGAATAGCATACACCAATTAACAAAAAGGTTTTTATTTTTTATTTTTTTATAATACAATTGTTGACAAAACTTATTATAATCGATGCTAATAAAAAAACTTTATCAATGATGAATTTAGGTAAAAATAATATTGCTCCCATCATAATATCTTAATAGGTCATGTCAACGGTTGTGAATAAAATGAAAAACATTGCACCCCTTAAAAAAAGAAAAGAATAACAAGGAACCAAGTAAAAGACTGTAGCCTTATCTTCTGCACAAGGACATTACACTATGTGACCACTGGTAGAGAACAAAGCTGGTTCATGAAAGATCAATGTCTTTTGAGATGATCCATGAGATTTCTGCATAATTGTCCTTCAAAATTGGCATCCTCACGATCTCATTTTCATGCTTTTTATTCTTTCACACAATAGTTGTACTTCACCCCACGCGCCCCTCCATTGTGCGTGAGAGCATTCCCTACGTAATTAATTACTACCTAACACCTCCATTAATGTTATAATTCTCTTAATTTTGTAGTATTAATTTCACCATTAATTCCATACCAAAAGAGAGAAAGAAGAGCTCCAACTTCCAACTGTTGCCAAATCAATTACTTATTGCAAGGGAAATGCTAACTAGTATCCTAAGAACACTCGTTAATAATTCATTTAAAGAAAATTTTTATGAAAAAAAAAAAAAAAATTTTACAATTTTTTTTTTTTCATTCCTGGTTAACATTTCCCCTGCATTAATCATTTCGGCTACTAGCTAACTTCAACAGATTTGACTACAAAGTTGTGTATCAATTTATGTTCATTTATCATACTCTTTAGATCAAGCAATTAAAGCTACTTATCTTGTCAAAGTAATTTGCAATTTCGCATTACCCCACGCCAATATCTATTTATTATTATTATTATTATTATTATTATTATTTTAAGGCATACCTTACAAAAAAGTTAGAGTCCCCATGCGACCATGCCTTTAATTTATAGGTTTTTAGTATTTTATAAGAGAATTTTAACCTATATGATCTACTCTTGATGATAGCTTTTTATTATCAGATCAAAACATCAATCGATTTTTAGTATAAGCGGAATTAAACTCTAGATAACTTCTAGTTGTATCCCTTTGTTAAGGTATATGTTACTTTTGATGGTTTTTGGGCCTCATGCAATATATGACATATTAAGTTTAAATTTGGGTAAACTGCAAATTACACCCCTAAAGTTTGGGGGTGACTGGATTTTACACCCTAAAGTTTCAAAATTTGGATTTTACCTCCTGAAGTTTGTGATGTTTGGATTCCACACCCTAACGTTTCAAAATTTGGATTTTACCCTCTATATTTTAGAAATTTTTGGATTTTACATCCTAAAGTTTTGAGGTGTTCGGATTTTACACCCTAAAGTTTCAGAATTTGGGGGTGTAAAATCCATCACTGTTTTGAAACCCGGACCGGACCGGGCGGTCCGACCGGGAAAACCGGAAACCGGAGGGAAATCCGGTTTTTTAAGCCTCCAGAACCGGGTATTGGCTCAAATTCCGTGAACCGTCTGAACCGGGGTTGGACCGCACGGTTCGTGCAGAACCGGTGGCATGAATCGTGCGGTCCAGCCCCGGTTCAAGCAGCCAGCTAAATCCGGTTCAAGCAGCCAATTAAATCCCAAAAATTCAGAAAATGCGGTTGGAAGGAGTAGAACTCTGGCCGGTCAGTACTGTGACTAAAGCTCAACCACTCAGCCAAGCTTGTAGTTGGTGCTCAACAATAACAAAAAAAATATTTGAAGTAAACTTAATGCAATTTTTTTTTTTTTTTTTTTTTTTTATAAAAACAACTTAACACAATTCTATTCTACTTAATTAAATTATCCATCTCTTATAAGAAATATAAAAAAATTATAATTAAAATCCTTCAAAGATATTCAACTTTACTTCAAAAATTAATCATAAATTTTAATGTTTTCATGGTTATTATTTTATTTTATTAACTTTCTTATTTAATTATTAAATACATGCTTGAAAATCATTAAATTTCCCTCACATATATAGATATGTTAGTCAATTTTGATAATTTTATAAATTTAATATTTATATTTAGGCTTTAATTAATTATTAAATTAATTATGACATCATCACGGTTCGACCCCGGTTCAACCTCGGTTGGACCTCAAAAACCTTGAACCTCTCCCTTTTACGGTTCAATAAACGGTCCGGGTTTGAAAACCTTGAAATCCATAAAACCTAAACTTTAGGGGGTAAAATCCAAGTTCTGAAACGTTAAGGTGTAAAATCCAAACACCCCAAACTTCAGGGGGTAAAATCCAAATTCTGAAACTTCAGGGTGTAAAATCCAATCACCCCCAAACTTTAGGGGTGTAAATTGCAATTTACCCTTTAAATTTTTTAGCCATCACCTTAATGACATCTCAAAATTATTCAACTTTATGATTTTTCAGTGTATGGGACAGGATACTAAAAAAAAAACACTTAAGGATGAGTTAAGTTCTCTAAGAGCCCTCAACACCCTTGTTACCACACCCAAAAAAAAATAAAAATAAATAAATAAATAAAAACCTCTAATCCTTGCAGCCTTTTCCTCCTTGTTCTCTTTTAAATTTTAATTTTTGCCCTTTATTTAATGAAAACCTTTAGCAACTTGTTTCAAATTTTGTGTTCCTCTGTTCCAATATTAACATTTATACTATATGTAATCACGTTGTATTAAATTGAGCGTTCTTGAACTACTAATCAAGTCAATATTTGATGACCAAAGGAATTTTACCTGTTGTTGTCGTGAAGACATGTGCAACTCACAAGGTTATTTTTTAATAATAATAATAATAATAATAATAATAATAATAATAAGGGTCATGTTAACGGATGCCTTTAGGACAATGATTAACAATCCATTTTAGGAAAATTTTGACACTACTTTTATGAAAAAATGGAAAAAGCTGTCAAAATATTAATTGTCGTTTTTTTTCCATAAAAATTTTTCTTTAAATGGATTATTAATTCTTACTCTAAGGACATCTGTTAGCATTTCTCTCATAATAAATACTTCAATTGATGAGAGTTATTGGCTTATTGGCTCTTACTACATCAACGGTGAGTCGGTGACGATAAACATGTCTTTTAAGCTGAGTGACAGTTTCTCAAAAAAGAAAAGAAAAGATGAGTGACAGGATTTTAAACTTATAGAAATATACACAACGTTTTTATCATGATAATAACAGGATCCACGAAGGCCATGTGATGATCAGCAGTGCACAATTTTTGACTTGCTGATCTATGTTCATTTTCTCAAATAGTTATGGTAATTTAATTGGTATTGCTCAAGTTTACATAAGGCAGGCCATCACTAGAATAATGTTTTTGTTGTTGTTACATGCACATGTATTATATGAGTAAAAATGTATTTGCCCTCCATGTTTTGTTGTGTTTGTACTTTAATCATAACCCCTTATTATGCCTAAATCAAGACATATTAAGGATTGTTTGCAAATTATATGTATTATATAACCTTTTATTATTATAGATTTTTAGCCTATAACGTTCGTTTCTGATTATTGCGCTTTTTATTATCATATCAAGATACTAATTAATTTTTAGTATAGGTGGAGATTGAACTCCAGATCTCTTATTCAATCATTAGATATTTCACTAATTGAACTAATTGGAACTTTTATATATATATATATATATATATATATAACTTAATGTATCAATTTACACATAACAGATGATTACTAAAAGAAGCTTTAGTCGAGTATTCTAGTGCACTAAATGGGACATGGAAAGTTAGAAACAACACATGTTCTCTCTTGTCCATGTAGCATCAATCAAGTGCTCTTAAGCCAAATCCCCATAAACATGCATAAAAGATTAGTAGGAACTTGTTACGGGAAAATGTTGGTAATGTGAAGCCCCTTATAAAACTCCGGGAGTAAGAGCCACCAATCCTAATTGAGTTGATAGAAATGACCAGTCTATAATGCAGCTAAATGGCCAACAAATAAAAGTATGGAAATCTTGTGCACACTTATCATGTGTAATAATAGGAACAAAGAGAATCAAGAGATCGAGAAGCACAAAAAGATTACAATTTAGAGAGCATCTCACATAGGATCTAAATTATGAGCTGTAGCAGCTGTCTTTGCTGGGAAATTTCAATTGGCCATAGCCAACCAAGCCATGAAGGATCAGTGAAACTCCATCCCCCACTTCTGTAGTACAAACCGACAGCATATCTTGTTGTGCATATTATATACAGCAGTGTGTTATATATTTATATTATAACCCAATCAATATCAGAGTCACTCATTTGCAGCCTTATCAAATTGGCAGGACTGTACTTTCCTGGACCTAGTTTTCATTTTGAAAGGTATACATGCTTCTTTTTTTTTTTTTTGGTAGAAAAAAGATATAACAAAAGACTAAATAGCAATCACAGGTTCACTACACAGCCTGTTTACATACAAACCACGGCAATCAGCCTCAAAAATAGAAAGGATGTCCACAGGTATTCAAGAAAACACAGCAAAATCATTATCCATAGAAGATCCTAATTTAGCCAGATGATTTGCACATCTATTTGCTTCTCTGTATACATGCCAAAATCTCACTTGAGGGATCTGGTTAGCCAATTGCCTACAATCATCCATAAGAGAAGAAACAATAACATTAGAGTTATTCTGGTGAGAAAAGCATCAACTATGACTTTGGCATCCATTTCTATAACTACTGCTTGAGCATGAGATTGTAAGCAAAGTAAAAGCCCATCTCGGAGAGCCCAAAGTTCAGCAAGGAAGCTGTTAGCTGAACCGATTTTTCTGGCATATCCAATCACCCATTTACCCTCTTCATCTCTAATTACACCTCCACCTCCAGCCAACCCGAGAGTACCAATAGATGAACCATCCGTATTAAGCTTCATCCATCCAGCATTAGGCTTCTCCCATCTGATACTTCTCAAAGTCAGCTTTTTGGTTGCTGTGTGGCTGCACGCACAGTGGTTACACTCCATAGCTCGAGCCAAAATTTCCTTAGCAACATTCGGATTCCGAGTTCTATCCTTGAAGATGTAAAGATTTCTATTCTTCCAAATCAGCCATATAGCAAACAAAAACACCTGAAACCACGACAGCTGTCCTGATTTGTGATTCGGATTAGCATTGCAGTTAGTACAACCAGTCCTTCAAATTCTCAATGAAGAAGGATGGGTCTAAGTGTTGCACTCCGAGTTGATACCAGATGGCTTTAGCTGAAGGGCAGTCACGCAAGGCATGGAGAATACTTTCTGGACCATTCTGACAGATGGGGCAAGCATTATCTATTAAGATGCCTCTTGCCGAGAGGCAGTCCTTGACACCAATGCTCTGATGCATGCACTACGAGACAAAGAATTGGATTCTAGGTAAGGTTTTTAATTTCCAAATCCACTTCCCCTTAAAAGGAGCTTCCATGTCAGATTCCAAAGTCAATAAATAGGCTGATTTCAAGTCGAAGTCTCCCTTAGGTGAAGGTTTCCAGGCCAACTTATATTCTGCTCTAGCTGATAAAGGAATGGGAGTGGCTCGGATGACCCTTTTGATATAACTAGGTAACTCCATCTGGATCTTTTCCCAGTCCCACCCACCTGGATGGCCAACTTCCTTGACTTTAATCCTGGTAAGTTCTGGGGTCAGGGGACCATGAATGGCTTGTCTTAGAGGGCCAATTGCCGACCAATTATCATGCCAGAAGTCCAAGTTGCTGTCAGACCCAGATACCCATCTGATGCCTTGCTTGAAAATGTCTTCACCTTTCTTCAAACTCTTCCACACTCTAGAGCTTGACAACTTATTTTCATTCCTAAAGCTCACCCGTTGATGATTGCAATACTTCATTCTCAGCACTCTTGCCCATGGAGCATTTTTCTCAGTGTGGAATCACCAATTTAACTTTGCAAGTAATGCGGTGTTCCTTCCCTTAGCCGTTTGGAGACCCAAACCCCCATCTTCTTTTGGTCTAGTAACCTTCCTCTAGCCCACCCAATGCATCTTTTTACTACTCTCTGAAGAACCCTATAGGAAATTCCTATTAACTCTATCAATGCCCTCTAGCACCTTGCCAGGAAGCATGCAGCTCTGCATAATATGAGACGGAATGATCAAGGAAGAAGCTTGAATAAGTACCGACCTCCCTACCATAGAGAGGAGGTTTTCCTTCCGCCCGGCTAATTTCATCTTCACTTTATCCACCACAAAGATAAAATCTTGATTGGAATCTCCATGGTGTTTAATTGGAAATCCAAGATACTTCCCTAAACAACTCGTAGGCTGAAAACCGAGGGTCGAGGCAAAAGCCTCCACATCATCCTGCTCAACATTCAGGGAGAAAAGTACTCTCGACTTAGCAATGCTAATAGTCTGACTTGAATCCTTACAAAATTTGTCAAGTACCTCTTTTATGACCCTACAATTCTCCATAGAAGCTTTGGTAAAAAGAACAAAGTCATCGACAAAGAAAAGATGGGAAAAGGAGGGACCACTTCTTGAGGCTTTTATTGGTTTCCACAGACCTTCTTCGCATTTTTCTTGGATCAATTGACCTAAGTATTCCATGTACATGATGAAGATGTACGGGGATAAAGGATCACCCTGCCTTATTCCTCTAGAGAGGGAAAAAGGTTCTAGACCACCCCCATTGAAGAGAATGGATGTCGTAACAGTGGTGATGCAGCTCATGATAATCTTAATGAGGTTCTCTGGGAGATTGAATCTGATCAACATACTTTTAATAAAACTCCACTCGAGTTTATTATATGCCTTTTCTAAATCAATCTTAAGGGCCATGTAACCCGCTTTCCCTCTCGTTTTGCCTATAGTATGGATGACTTCTTGAACTATAATTGCATTATCCACCCCCCTTCTCCCTAGAACGAAGGCTGTTTGACAAGGGGAAATAAGCTTATCCAAGAAAGGTCTAATCCTTCCAACCAGCACTTTGGATATGATTTAATAAACTGAATTACAAAGACTTATAGGACGGTAACTTCCAATAGTCTTAGGACCTTGCACCTTAGGAATAAGAACAATATTTGTACTATTAAGATATTCAGGAATTTTCCTTTCCCTAAACACCTTCTTAACCTCTTCCTTGATCAAATCCTCGACAATAATCCAAAAGCGCTGGTAAAACCCAGCATGTAGGCCATCTGGTCTTGGAGCCTTAAAAGCTTTAAACGGCTAAAGGTATATATGCTTCAAGTGTACGTAAATATTAGCTTATTTTTATTAGCTAGTTTATTTGGTTTTAAAACACATGCTGGACAAAAATACAAGTGTAAAAGTAATTATTAAAAAAAGAGAGTAAAGTTTAAATAGTTGTAGCTAAAATTTAGCATTGTTATGTTAGCCACTTAGAGCATCACCATTAGGTGTGCCAAATGCCAAATATTTGGCATTTGGCACACCAAACATCAAAAAACCTCTCTCATGAGGTGTTTTAAATGCTAAAAGTTTTGGCATAGATGAATAGTAAGCTTCTAAATATACACTTGTACGGATCGAAATGCTAAAATTTTTAATATTAGTTTATTCTACTTTTCTCTCTCTTCTCTCACCCGTGACCCATATTAGTCCCTCTCTCAAGCCTTTCTTCCTCTCACTGATCCTCCCAATCGGACATCTCAGCTCTCTTCCTCTTCGCCAATCTTGCTCATTCACTTTCTTAGACTCGCGTTGCCAGCCTCTCAGCATCGTGCCGCCACTGACATCTTATTCTACTTTTCTCTCTCTTTTCTCACCCGTGACCCATATTAGTCCCTCTCTCAAGCCTTTCTTCCTCTTCACTGATCCTCCTAATTGGACATCTCAGCCTCTCTTCCTCTTCGCCAATCTTGCTCATTCACTTTCTCAGCCTCGCGCTGCGACCGACATCCAATCTTGCCTCCATTCTCACCGTTGATCTCTCCTCTGAACTCGCTGTCGATTACTCCTCTGGTCTCACTAGCGCCGCGGTTGATCTCAGTCTCAACATCGCCGCTAGTCTCACCAAACGACTCCTTACCTAGTTGCTGTTAATCGTCGAACCTTCTCTCCCTAAGCCGCCACTGATTTGCCTAACCTCCTCTCCTCAAGATCTCGGTCGTGGTTTTTTTTTTTTTTTTTGGGTTGTAGCAGTGGCTAATATTGGTGGTCAGTGGTTGATCTTGTGGGTGTGGTTAATCTTGTGGGTGTGGTTGTTGGTTGTGGGTTATGATGGGGTGATCTATGGTGGTGGGGTTTTAACGTGTTAAGAGTTATTTTAGATTATTTTAATATGTTGTATATTATATTTTAATGTGTTGAAGGGAAGAATAGAATGTCTTTTTTTTTTTTTTTTTAGAATACTAAGTATTTTTAACACACACACGAGGAGAGGGGGAGAAGGTTTTTTAAAGAAAATTACAGTGGTGTATATTTAAAAGGACTTAACTTTTGGATACACAACACATATATTGTAAAATGATGTGTTAATATAGAAATGTAGGTTTTTATGTGCGAAAATGGCATTTGGTATACAATACCTAATGGTGATGCTCTTTAAAAAAGAAATTTAATAAGAATTAAGACTTCATAGTTGATTACGTATATTAGCAATTTATTTTTCATCCATTTTTAAGATTGAGGTTGAGAATACAAACTCTTGTCTCTGTCAATTGTTCATTTGGATGGAATAATTTAAATAGACTTATATATCTGGATTTCAGTTTTTTTAGCACGAGTAACTTAAATTCAATATGAAAGGATGAGTTTTTATTTATTTATTTATGGAATTTAACTTTATTAATACGTGAATTTAAAATAATTAGGTGCATATATTATTTCAAACTCATAATATCACAAGATTTTTATTTTTTATTATTGTAGTAAAATCCCCAAAACTCAAATTCATCATGCATTATTAACCACATCAAACCATTTTTTCTAAATATACTCCTAAAATTCGTTATATTTAAGTCATCATATTCAAATACAACCTAAAAGGTTACAAATTCATGCATAGAAGTAGAAATATCGGAGGAAATGTTCTTAAGAATTAACTTGCATTAAATCCACGCACCACGCCGAAATGGCAAAGAAAAAATCAATTCTCAAAACTATAGTTGGAGATAATTCATAAATGTAATACTAGAGAAGGGCTCCGAGCCCAGTAATTGGAAGCCCAGAAAAATGTGAATCTAATTCTAAGCAAATATTGCCTAGCTTAATCACACTAGTGCTGCAATTTGTTATTTTGTTATTGGCAGTAAGGCCACGACACTGTGCAAAGCTAAGAAAATCCAGACTTAATCCAAAGCCATCAATCTCCGGTCACAAATTTACTGGGCAACCAAATAAATATATTTTTTAAAAAGATAAAAAGTAAAACATGAGGTAATTCTATCTTAGATTTTCCAATTATATTCAATCATGTGATTGTATTGATTGATATGTAATAAATTTTGTGGGGGCAAAAACATCAGCAAAAATGATGGGCCTGTGCATGGAGCCCAAATAACAAGAATCATAGGCCCGTATGTTGGACCCAAAATGCGCGCCGAGGACCATAGCCCGGCCGAGGACTACCTAGTTTGATCTATAATGACCGAGGTAAACGGAGGGGAATCTGAACAAGACTTGGGAGAGGTCGGCCGCCCGTCCGAGAATGTTAACACCTCGGACGGTCGAGGCAGGAATAAACCTTGGAAATCTGCCGGTCAAAAAAGTACCCCAGAAGGTTCTACTGGCTTAAACGGACGTAGTAGATCCATACACCCAGAAAATATCCTAAAATATCAAGGAGGAAGGCTGCCAACCCCGCATTGAATGCCTCACAACTAACCCCTTGGCCGCATTTATGTGGAGAGGACATCTGAACAGTGGCTGATAGTCCCATCGTTTCTATGAAGTGAGTTCTGGAGAAAGCTGGGAGGACAGGTGTCCGAATACGAAGGAGAAAATCCACACGTGGATGGTTAAGAGAGGGAGGGAGGAAATATAAAAGGAAAAGTGGAGGAGAATTTAGGAGGGGGGAGTGATCTTCGAACATAGAAAAAAGAGAGCACCTTAAGTCCGAGACTGTAGTTTCATCGTGGTGAACGATTTAGGTCCAACCTATCGATAATCTCAATCTTTCCAAGCCCAGCCCTTCTCAACCCACTCTCTACAAATTCATTGTATAGGGGCCCTTTTGGGCGAATCCAACCATCTTTGGGCCGGAATCAAGAAATTGTGTCCCTACAAATTTATTTGTGTAGTTTATTGGTCAATACAAGCTACGGTTAAATTTAACAAACAAAATGTGTTCCAAAGCATCAGAAAATAAGAGATTTGAGGTTTAATCACCACTTACACCAAAAACTGATTGTTATCTTGATTTGATGATAAAGAGCCATTATTAAGAGTGGACATTATAGGTTGAAATTCTCAAAAAAAAAAAAAAAAAAAAAAGAGCATCAGAAAATAAGGAAAAATGGTACGGCAAATAAAATTATTTAGTGGCTGTGATCTGGGTCTTCACTGCAAAAACTAAAAACATTTGGTGGTCTTTCTTTCATGGGAGTCACTACAATTGTTTTGTACTACTAAGACAAAACATTTAACATTCTCTCTGCCAAATGAATACAATCCACACCAAACTGCCAAACTCTTCCAAATTTATATGCCACAAACCTAACATCTGGCCTTTTACAGACAATCTCTTCATACAAATCTCCAATCAAAATGGGAATGCAGCAAGATTTATTAGATGCCCTTGTAACACTTCCACCGACTCCATTACATCATGTAAGGTAAAGGGTGCTTTTCTATCTACAAATTCGGTAGACCACAATTATACTCTTGAAACATATTTTTATATATATATATATATATATATATATATATATATTTGTCATATGTTACTGTCAATGACCATGGCACATATTTAATGGTTAATGTCTAGGTTGCACCGACACGCCATGTTTGAGCAGTGTCCCTTTATTTTATTTTATTTTTTTTCACTTCTCTGACATGGCACTGACATGGCTCCAACACGGTGGACACGCTAGCAGTGAAAAAAAAAAAAAAAGCAGAAAATCACAGATCAAACCTCCCTTTGTCACTCGCCGGTGCTAGATCGGGCCGATCGGCGAGTCGATGAGCTCTATAGACAGTCGCTGTCGATGCTGTGCCCTCTGTCCCTTCCGATTTCTCTCTCTCTCTCTCTCTCTCTCTCTCTCTCTCTCTCTCTCTCTCTCTCTCTCTCTCTCGGTGTGGATAGGTCCGAGTTCAACCTCTCCTCTTCTCTCTCTTTTTTTTTTCTTTCAGATATGCCGTGTACTGTTAGTGTATTGTTACTGTTACTTATAACTTATAAGTAACAGTAACACTACACTTTCACTATATAATGAGTTTTTTTTTTTTTTTTTTTTTTTTTTTTAAATCCCATTCTCACTATATATATATATATATATAATTTTTTTTTAATCCCAAAAGTTTAAAGCTTGTTTTCCTTTTATGTTTATAGTTTGATGTTGAATGTAGCCTATTTAAACTTTTAGTTTGTGCTCTAAACATTTTATGAGTATTATTGTATTACTTTGGGTGTTAGTCTACTTATTTGTAGTTTTTATATAATTTAAATTCTAGACATAAACGTATTTTATGTCTAAAAATATAAAAAATATGCCTAAATATAAAATTTAATTAATTATTTAATTGCTGTGTCCACGTTGTGTTGTGTCCTTGTTTTTCAAAAATTGCCGTATCGCCGTTTCCGTGTCGATGTCCGTGTCCGTGTCGTGTCCGTGCATCATAGGTTAATGTACACCTTGCAAAGATTATATATTCTGGCACTAGCAGAATCTAGTCTTGAGTTTAGCAACTCAACTCCAAACTTTTGTGGCAATGTTAACTTGTCCTTGGGTTCCTTATACATCAAAAAATTAAGGAACCCTTGCTTGACATGTTACAATTTTGGAACATAATTTGTGTAGATTCAAGTGAGGGAAACTTTACCACCATCCATGTTAGTGAAGTGGTATCTCCCCTTGCCACGAGGGCTAGGGAGTATCCATGAGCTTGCTAGTTTGAGCCCCAATGTGGGTTTGGGGTGGGGCTTAGGCATTCAAATTTCTAACCAGATTAAAAAAAAAAAAAAGTGAGGGCACTTTTGCCATCATCTTGGAAAATAGATTTTTTTTTTAATAATAAAATTTGACTATTATTAATTGAGATGTAAAGAGTTTATAAGGAAGCAAAGAAACTTACATATAGTTAATGTAAGAGATAACGCTTTGTTTGTTTCAACATTAACGTTTTCTTTTCTGGAAAATTAACTCTTTTTCCAGTGTTTGGTAACAACCTTGAAATTAGACTTGAGAACGTTTTATGGTATTTGGTATCCAAAATTTTTATAACATTTCTTATATAATTTAAAACATGTATAATATGCGTATTGTGTAAACTCACTTAATGTAATCAATATAAATAAATAATAAAAAAAACCAAGAATGAATTTGGTTTTCAAACTAAAATTTTGACAACCGATACAATCAAAATTAGCTGTCAAATTTTCATGATCTTATATACTCATCTTGTTCATGTATAGGAAGAGTAACATACATAATATATATATATATATATATATATTAACCATACTTCTCATAATTCAAAATAATCATTATACCCATAAGTTCTATTTTAAATAGTTCAAAATACCACATAGGCTAGATAGTTTTACCGGCAAACTAATCCAGTACAAATAGTTTGATAGATACTAAAAATTGTTATAGAATTGTTGACCGATCTGTGAGGAGAAAAAAAAAAAAAAAACCTTATTAAAGAATAGTGTTATAGAGGGGAGAAGAAATAGGGAGAAAAAAGTGTTGGTAAATTACATGTTTGTATCGCATACAAAACATACGCAGCGGAAAATTAACGGATCTACTTCATTCGTAATAGATAACATGTGCTATGTAAATTTCAGAATATAAGAACAAGAGAGTGTACCTTGGTATGATGAATTTCAAAACTGAAGATGAAAAGCACTTGGTAACACTTTTAATCTTCACTCCAATTCTACTTGATACCCAAGATGTGTGGTCTCTCAATCAGTTCTATGTGTTTGTTCTAGAGAGAATATGAAGGGGACTCTTACACCGACTTACAAAACCATTTTATGTTCATAAAATTTGTATATTTCTCTCCACATAACTGATTATCTAATTGGGCTAGCCTTTTGGGCTTTCCCAATTGGGCTTTAGTGTGTGGCTTGGAGTGGGACCAAAATGGAACAAATAAGACACTAGCTCCAATGGGCATTGGGCTTTGCTGTCAACTCTTGATAAGTCCAAAGTTACTATTAATTATATTTAATGCCATTACATAAATATAATTGTACTCTAGGCCTTATTAATAAATTATATCCCAAGACTTTATTATACATGCAACCTCTTCATAAAATATTCGTAGTAATACAAAGTCATGAATATAGACTGCCACTTTATAAATTACTACATCTTAATCCTTGAGTACTCGGTTTAATCCTTTTAAGTTATTCATCATATATTTATGAAATCTAATTTCATAAATATATACTTTAATCTTACTAAAGTAGTTAGGCCTAACTCTCTGAATAACTGAATCTATTAAACTTATTTCAAGGGAATGTTTTATATCTCCGTTAAGAGACTATGAATTCCATCTTGAGAATATATGTTCCATCAACACTAAATGTGGCTGCCCAACATACTGAGATTTTGACCGGTACTTTAGATCTCACTCCTGATATATCAAAGTAACCTACACTTCATGATTAGGTTCATTATTCTCTCAGGATTAAGAGTTCATGTAAATATAAGTCGTAAATTTATTATTCACTTGACAGTCGTTAGAAGAATAATAAATCTCACAGCGGTCCAGTTCAATATGTCTTAACTCTTAAAACATATCAACTAGAAGTCTCCACTTCCATTATCAAGACAAATCATCTTAGTTAATTTGTTATAGTTTTCACAGATGAAATGCCCAATTTTATCACCGACTATGAACCAAAATTCTGAGTTTACAAAGAACTTGTGATCTATATCTTCTGTTATTAAATCACATACTATGCATCTCATGGACTATATGATAATGTCCAAATATTCATATTACAATAATTTTAGATAAGAATAAAGCAACTTTATTAATCATAATATTAAGTCATGCATCATTTAATACATAATATCATACATAATATCATACATCGCATATTACAATAGGATTTAAGCGCACTAATCCTAACAAAAAGATAAGAGAGGCAGATAGAGAGAGAAATCCGTGGAAAGAGAAGAGGCTAGAGGGGGTGATAGTGAGGGTGTGAAAAGAAAGAAAAATACAAAGAGAAGAGAAGAAGTGAGAGAGTTTATTGTGAGAAAGGTTGAATGAGTGAAAGAAAATATTGTATCCTGAATCAAAAGACTATAATATTTATAGAAGTTATGCGCCATATGAGAGAAAGAGATTGCTTTCCAATTTTTTTTTTTTTGGAAAACAACCTATAGGAAATAAGCTTTTTTTTTTTTTTTTTTTTATAAGAGTTTTCTATTGACCAATTTTTTTTTTTTAAATGTTACCAAACACTGAAAAATGTGGAAAACTATCTTTATAAAAGGTTTTCCAGTGAAACAAATAGAGCGTAAGAGTACAAATATTTTTCTAAATTCACGTAAATAAAAAAAGGATAAAATACTATTTTGGTCCCAAAATTCTAATAAAATTTTGTTTTTTGTCCCTAAACTTTAAAATGTTCTTTTTTCATACCTTTACTTTGTAAATAGTTTTTTCAGTAGTTTAGAGACAAAAATAGGGATGAAAGAATTTTTTTTTTCAATAATTTAAGGATGAAAAACAAAATTTTAGTAAAATTTAGGAACATAAAAATAAAATATTTTCAATAGTTTAGGGTTGAAAGATGAATTTTCAATAATTTAGGGACGAAAAACGAATTTCTTAAAGTTTAGGGATGAAAAACAAACTTTTTGTAAAGTTTAGGGATTAAAATAGTATTTTACCCATAAAGAATAACTCAAAGAAGCATTGTTGTGGTATTAGTGTTTCTGACTTCATAGAATATTTCAACAAATTAAATATCAATTGTTGCATATGTGGTTAGGTGTAATAATAATCTTTATTATTAATATCATGGTTAATATGTGTTTTTAATATTATTATATTTGAATCTATTATTAATAAATAGCTCAATGTTATTAACTTTTTGTTAGGTTTTAAGGAATTAGGAACTAATGTATTAGAACTTCATTTTGTAAGGTTGGCAAACCATGATCAAAACAGCTTTTAGTCATGTTTAAACTTGCTCAAAGTATGTGGTTTTTATGTAAAGTTGGAATCGAGTTACTGCAGAAGTTACTGTGCAAATCTGCCTAGCTCGATTGATCGAGAATTAAACTCGACCGATCGAAAGTCGTGTAGATTGTTTTTTCTGCAGAATTTTCAGCTCAACCCTAGCCTGGTTTGACGTGTAGGGTTTTATGTTTTGCCATAAGTATAAAAGGGAAAACCCTAGCCACGTTTTAGAAGAGTTCTTTATGCTGTGTGTGTGAATCTTTTGTGAGATCTAGAGGTGTTTGCCTTCACATACACTTAGGGTTTCCAAACTCAAGATTGATGTCAAGAGCTTGGTAATCATACAGGTGCAGATTCAAGAACTTGAAGATATACAAATAGGAGTGCTTGTGCTTGCTGTGAATTCAAGAAAGAAGTAGTCCACGGACTCAGAACTGTCACGTGGTTGTGGTAGTAAGTTTCCTACTCGAGGTAGCAATAGGATGTTAGTGGTCTAAATCGCTATTGTGTAAACTTCAATTCTTTCATAGTGAATTCTACTTTACCTTGAGGATAGTTAGGTTAAATCCTCCCCAGTTTTTTTACCGGTTTAGTTTTCCTAGGTCATTAGATCTTTGTATTATTTATATTTTCCGCTGCTTTACATGATATGATTGTTATTGTTTTAACCTAGATCTGAATTATAAGCCTAAATATTCACTTGGTTAATTAATTAGGTTAAACAATCTAGTTTACATGGATATAAATTTCTAACAAGTGGTATAAGAACGAGTAACTCTTTTGTTTTAAATCTTTTGATCTAAGAGTTGATCCTTGATCCCTGTTATCATGAATAATTTTAAGTGTCTTACTATTTTTGATAATAATGATTTGAATAAAAAGGACACTGTTATTTTTATTGATCTTATTGTTGCTTGTGAAACTCTTCGTAAGGAATTATTGAAACTATGAGAATTGCTAAGAAATTCAAGGAAGAGTTAAAATTGGCTAATCTTGAAAAAGAGGAATTGATTGTTAGATTAGATGAATTTAATAAAAAGAATGAATTTTTGAGAAATCAAATTTCCTCTTAAGGTGAGAAGATGAAAAGCTTGGGACAAGAGTTAGTTGAATCTAAAACTAAAATTGAAAATTTGACTAGTACAAAGCCTGCTGTTGATAACAAAAGTGTTTCTGTTTCTCTTAAGCCTAAAACTGAGAAAGTTTATATCCCTCTTTTCAAGAGGAATAACAAAAAAAAGACTTATTTTGCTAAGTTAGATAAAGGTAAAAGGTCTGATGTAGACGCTGAAGTTTCTACACCTAAGTCTAAACCTATTGTTAGAGAGCATAATAAATCTGTTTTTGTGCCTACTTGTCATCTCTGTGGTGTTGTTGGTTATATTAGACCAAATTGTTCTTTGTTGGGGCAAAAACCAAAATATGAGACTAGATTTGCTGTTAGGAATACTGATGTTCTTAAATTTGTTCCTGTCTGTCACTTGTGTGGTGTCCGTGGTCACATTCGTCCTAACTGTGATAAATTGAAATTTAAGCATTCTGTGTTTCAGTCTAGAATATGTGATGATATATTTCTTGCCATGAGTTCAAATAAATTGTTTTTTATATGCTTTTGAAAAATTTAAGCTTGTTGGCTTGTGAAAGGAATTTGCAGGATTTCAGTCTTTTTCAGAAGATTGGTGTAATTCCTCAAATACACTTTGCTTCTCATGGATTTTCACCTACAAAGCTGAAAACTCGTGCTATATGGGTGAGAAAAGATTTCCTAAGGTGAGTGTTGTTTACTTGTCCTTGATTTAATTCTTTCAATTAATTGTGGACATGTTTTCTTTTAGTTTTTGGTTGTTTGTTTTTTTTAGATTGTTTTATTTAAAAAAAAAAAATCCAAAAACATTGAAAAATTTCAAAAAGACAAAAATATTTTATTTGTGTCTAGTTTTATTTTTCTTGAGGATTACATGAATTACGATATCTCTCTCTCTTAATTTAGAACATGCTTGACATTGTGGAGAAACTTGAATAGTATGTGTTATATAAGTGCTAAGCTATTTATGATTTTGTATGAGTATGTACTAGTTTGTACATGTACTCATGGGTTAATTAAGAAATTGATATATCTTGTTTGTGTACCCTTTATAGCTTAGTTAAGCACTGTCATGCATTGCATTTGCATTTTTAATCATTTAGTATAATGTGTGCTTTTAGTTTTGGTCATAAATTTTTTTTTTAAACCAAAAAGATTTTTATGTGTTTTGTATTATATATCTTGGATTTATAATCAAGGTTGGCCATATTATTTTTACATAACATGTTTATATACTTTGTTTAGCTTGGATGAATTTATTTTATTGCACTTTACTAGTTTGAGTTTTGTAGTGCAAGTTGTGTGGGAGTTGTTTATAGTTTTTGATCACATGATTTTGATCTTGAAGTTACATGCCTTTGATTGTTGGACTTGAACTTAATGAGAAAGACATAAATAACCATCTCACCACTGTTTACTAGCCAATCATGAACACCTTAGTGCATATCATAAGATTTTGTGCTCGAGAAAGTGTAGCACATGCACAAAAAGAACATAAGGTGTAGCCTCGGATAAAATGCTAAAATTGGTGTGTACATTATTGGGCTATGATGAATTCAAATAAAATAAAATTGGTGTGTACATTATGAGGCAAAACAAGAAACTTACATGATTGCAAGCTTTTATTCTAGGAAATGTGAGAGTTATATGATGTAATTCTTTAGGTGATAATCACTCTCAATTGTATGTGATGAATTATGTAGAAATTGTGATTGCTTACTATTCACATATCACCTCATATATTTCTCAAGCTTTTGCTAGTTGCACACACTACATAAGTTACTCTTTACTAAACTTAGTACATGATATTGTGTGTGAATTTGTTTTGGTCATCTAAGATTATATGTTCCTTGATTTTAATGCAAAATGTGTTTAATATTTGAGTTTTGAGGTCAAATTGGTTGAAAAACTTGTTTTTAAGAGATCTGGGTTGAATTCATGTGTTTTTGAAAAACTTTTAATCTCATACTCATGCATTTCATTCATGAAATATTGTGCTTTGAGGAGTTTCTGCATAAAATTGCTCTGTTTTTCAAAAAAATTAAGTTTTCCAGATTTTCGATCGATCAAACCTGTTGCTCGACTGATCGAAATTGTGATAAAAATTTTGGTTTGATTCTGCCTGACTTGATTGGTATTCGATTGATGGTCGATCGATCGAAATTGAAAAATTTTCAGTTTCTAAGTTTTTGATCAATTTTTTTTTCATGCATCATTTATGGTTAGGATCACATGAGTTGCATTTTTTTTTTTTTGTATCCATTTTGCAGTTTTGCAGTCATATCTCTCATTGTTTTCACTCATAACATGCATACACTTTGCTAAATTGGGTACTCAACTTGATTTAAAAAATTGATTGATTAATTTTTGAGTCCTTTGTACATTTTCGTATATGCTATTTTATATGTGTGAACTACAGAAAATATTTTTTTAAGAGATATTATGGATAATAATGTACAAATATTTTCTCTACTCATGCAACTATTTATGGGTCACATAGTATCAAGTTTGCATTTATTGAAAGAGATAATATTTTTCTTCATATGTATCCTCTACTCATTTTTTTAGATTTGTGTGTTTTTATTTATACCCTCCTCCTAAATTTTCCGCAAAACAGTTTTCCCAAAACTTGTTTTGTTTTTCTTATTTTTATAGGGGGAGAAAAGTTTTTTTTTTTTTTTGCCTTTGTTGTTCATAGGGGGAGTTGTTGCTCTTCATAGGAGGAGTTGTTGCTCTTCATAGGAGGAGTTCTCTCTATTTTCCATAGATCTAAGCTGTTTTATGTTCCCTTGGTTCTCTTTTCTCTCTCATGTTTACTGTCACTCTACTCTTTGTTTGAGTTGTCTTTGTCCATACGTGACAAAAAGGAGGAGAAATAGAAGAAATGTGGGAATCCTTTTTGTCTTGTTTAGGAGGAGATAAAATTGTTTTTGAAAGGGGGAGAATATAAAAACTTTTTGATGTATCTAACTTAGGGGGAGAGTTAGAATTTATTTTTGTTTTTATATTTCTGTTTCATATTATTGTTTATATGTCTTTCTTTCCACACATGCGTTGATATGTTCTTTTGAGTGTTTTCAGGAAAGATAGGTACATTCTGATCAAGACCTTCTACCTTTTCTTGCAACTTCTAGGTTAGGAGTCTTAGATTGAGATTTGTGATGTATTTGGGCATTTTATTGTATTTGGGCATTATGTTGTATGTGTGTTTTGTCACAGATTGCTAAAGAGGGAGTTTGTTAGGTTCTAATGAATTAGAAACTAATGTATTAGAACTTCATTTCGTAAGGTTGGCAAACCATGATCAAAACAGTTTTTAGTTATGTTTAGACTTGCTCAGAGTATGTGGTTTTTATGTAAAGTTGGAATCGAGTTATTGCAGAAGTTACTGTGCAAATCTGCCTAGCTCGATCGATCGAGATTAGACTCGATCGATCGAGATTAGACTCGATCAATAGAAAGTCGTGCAGATTATTTTTTTGTAGAATTTCTAGCTCAGCTTGAGCCCGGTTTGATGTGTAGAGTTTTAAACCCTAAGTATAAAAGGGAAAACTCTAGTCATGTTTTAGAAGAGTTCTTTATGTTGTGTGTGTGAATCTTTTGTGAGATATAGAAGTGTTTGTCTTCACATACACTTAGGGTTTCCAAACTCAAGATTGATGTCAAGAGCTTGGTGATCATACAGGTGCAGATTGAAGAATTTGAAGATATACAAGTAAGAGTGCTTGTGCTTGTTGTGAATTTAAGAAAGAAGTAATCCGTGAACTCGGAGCTGTCATGTGGTCGTGGTAGTAAGTTTCCTACTCGAGGTAGTAATAGGATGTTAGTGGTCTAAGTTGCTATTGTGTAAACTTCAATTCTTTCATAGTAAATTCTGTTTTACGTTGAGGATAGTTAGGTTAAATCCTCCTTAGGTTTTTTACCAGTTTGGTTTTCCTGGGTCATCAGATCTTTGTGTTATTTATATTTTACGCTGCTTTACATGATATGATTGTTATTGTTTTAACCTAGATTTGAATAATAAACCTAAGTATTCACTTGGTTAATTAATTAGGTTAAACAATCTAGTTTACAGGGATCGAAATTTCTAACAAGTGGTATCAGAATGAGTAACTTTTTTGTTTTAGATCTTTTGATCTAAGAGTTGATCCTTGATCTCTGTTATCATGGAAAATTTTAAGTGTCTTACTATTTTTGATTGTGATGATTTGAATAAAAAGGATACTGTTGTAACATCAAAATATTAACGTATCATCTTACAATTATTTATTTCTTAATCATTAATAATAATTTAAAAAAACATAAACATAAACATAAACTTTTATTTTACACATAAGAAATAAGTTAAATATTTTTTTATGTTCATTCCATATATGCACCTTTTTGTTGTACACTACACACAAGAAAGATAAAATATTTAAAACTTTATATTGGAGTCAAAAGGATCAGAGTGTATATATATATATATGTGTGTGTGTGTGTGTATATTTTGATGCCTATATGAAAAAAGGATAAGAGTAAAAAAATTCTAAGCAAAACGAAATAAAAGAGTATAAAAAAAAAATTATCCATATATTCATTATTAGTAGATTCCATAGTTCTTAAGTATGCTATAAAATTATATTATATAAAAAATTATCTTATTCTTATATAAGTTTCTCAAAAAATATATATCAAAATAAGCTTAGACATTATAATAGTCTTTTTTTTTTTCCATTTTTTTTTTCAAAGCAAGGCATGCAATTGAATATTAGAATAAGTCTAGTTATGGAAATGAACGAATACATTATGAACAATACATAAGATTTAAACTTTTTGGCCAATGTTTGTAATGTCGAAGTTATAATTCATTTACTTTCACAATTACAAGTTGCAGTAGATCTTCCAAATCCTTTAAATACTGAATTAGAGAATTCTATTATAATCATTTTTACATATATACAAATACGCAAACTAGTTTCTCAAAAAATATATATCAAAGTACTCTATAATGAAGTGCTTTTTTGGAAAAATTAAAAAAAAAAAGAAAAGAAAAGAAAAAAAGATATTGAAAGTTCAAATAGGGTGTAAAACACCTATGAACGTTTAGATCCCCAAATTAAAAATACCAACTTAGACTTTACAATCAAACCATATATGTGTGTAAAATGAAATGTAAGCTATAACCAAATTGGCAACACACTCTAAACCATAATTAATAACCAACACAACAGTAATTAAAAGGTAAAAAAAAAGGGAAGAGAGATGCAAACACAAAGACAACACAGCGATGTGTTATTGAAGAGGAAATCGAAGTCTTCGGCGAAAAAGCTCTTCGTCGCCCGCCAAGCGGTCAATAATCCACTAGAAAATGAAGTTGGGATACATGAATAGCAGAAGACCCTCCAAGCCTAATCTACCCAGTACACCTAAGCCCTCCAAGCTTATTGCTCCAATAGGATTACGCCGAACCTTGTTTTTACTAGCTTACCGGATCTCGCAATCTCTCATTGCATCAACCAAAATGAATTGGTTCCTTCTGAACTGCTTCCTAAGCACCCAAATACATCCTCATTGATATAGGTATGGTGAGATAAGGATTTGGCTAAATGTATCTCTCAAGGATATATCAATGGAGAGGGTAAGAGTTGAGGAATTTGGAGAATCAAGGATGAAGATTGTGGATGAGTTAATCTTATTTTTCTCTAGGGTTTCTCTCTCAAAATTCTTTCTGGAAGCTCTCTACATTTCGTGGGTATAAGGGTATTTATAGTAGAGTGTATGAGAAATGCAAAGAGTCAGTTACAACCAAACAGGGCATTCTGGTGACTCAGCTTGCGACTGGAACAAGTCGCGAGTTTGAGTCGCGAGTTAACTGCTTGGCCAGTCTGGAAGTTTTGTCTTGTAGTGCAACAGTTGGCGTGACCCTTCAGCTCCCCTTGCATGCTTCATACGTGTGCCACCTTTGGGCTACTTGCCAGTCGCAAGATCCAGTCGAGAGACTCTTCTTGAGTGCACACTCTTGAGCTTATCTTCACATTCTCTCACACACTACCCTTACATGATTCCCACCTAAATATATGGTTTCTAAATGCCGAACTATAAGCAAATTTAGCACGGAATAAGGTTAACAAAATAATTGAATAAATTCAACCTTACAGACATTTTGTAAAAAAGTTTAAAGCCTAGATTGAAGATAAGATTAATGCTAAGAATCTATATAAAATATACAAGTGGAAGACTAACCCAAGAATCTATCATTTGAAATGTTTAGGGATTTCAACACTTGCCATGAGGAGCGTACTTCAAATTGCTTTGAACAATGTGAATTATCGCAAGCCACAATCGTAAACTTAATTTATGTAGTTTTTTTTTTCCTGCACATTTCTTTATCTCTTATGGGTTTCCGGAATTTGAGGGGTTTTAATCTAGCTATGTTGGCTAAACAGGGCTGGAGAATGATCCAAGACCATGATTCCCTACTGGCAAAGTGCTTCAAAGCAAGGTATTTTCCTCGGTCTTCTTTTCTTGAGGCAAAAGAGTCTCCTGGATGTTCTTATGTGTGGAGAAGTTTGGTGGCTGCACTTCCTATTCTCAAATCGGGATATTGCTGGAGGGTTGGAAATGGATCTTCAATACGTGTGATGGGTGATAAATGGATTCCTAATTATCCGACCAACAAGGTTCTTCATCCTATTCATGAGCTGGTTGATGAGATGGCAGTTTCAGAATTAATTGATCCGGAGTTGCATGCCTGGAGAGGTGAGTTGATCATGAATCTGTTTCATAGAGATGATGCTGCTGCAATTACAAAGATTCCACTTAGTAGAAGGGCTGTGTCAGATTCACTCATTTGGATGCATAATAAAAATGGGATGTTCTCGGTTAAGTCTGCTTACAAGGTTGCACGAAGTATGAGGGGTGATGGGTCTCGGGCTGAATATTCTGGGGATTGTGTTGGACAATTTATCTGGCCGGTCTTGTGGAAGCTTTGTATTCCAAACAAAATTAAAATTTTTGGGTGGCGGGTATGTAATGATATTTTACCAACAAAGTGTAATCTGGTGAAGAGAAAAATTATCACTGATGATAAATGCCATATTTGCACTAGGGAGGCGGAGTCAGTATTCCATGCTCTATGGGGCTGTGCAGCGGTGCAGGATGTATGGGCAAGTAGCATCTCAAAACTACAAAAGGGTGTCTCTGAATTCAACGATTTTATGCAGCTCATGGAGTATTTGGTGGATCGGCTTTCAACTGAAGAGGTGGAGCTGTTTTGGGTTCAGTGTTGGCAGATTTGGAATCAGCGCAATTGCCTCTTGTATGGAGGTCAGCTAAAGCATCCGACCAGCCTAAATAAGAGGGCAGAGGAGTTTCTAGAGGAATTTAAACATTCACAAGTGTCTCTAGATAGTAGTCCGCAGGAGCAATTAATTGGTGATTCATGGCAACCACCTCCGGTTATGGAATACAAGTTAAATTTTGATGCAGCAATTTTTTCAGGGCTGGAGAAATCCGGTATAGGTGCTATAATCAGGAATGATAAGGGTGAGGTCATGGCTAGCATGTCTGCTATTGGGCCAAAGGTAGATACAAGTGAAGAAGCTGAACTTCTTGCGTGTCGGCGATCAATTGAATTTGCTGTGGATGCTGGTTTTACTCGACTAGTGATAGAGGGAGATAATTCAAATGTTATGCATGCAATTTCCTCAGATGTGGCTAACTATTCCTTTCTTGGTAACATGGTGGATGATATTCGCCATTTGATGTCTGGGTTACAGTGGGCTACAACTAGTAAGATTAGGAGGGGAAGCAATAAAGTAGCACATGCTTTAGCTCAACATGCTAGAAATTTAGATTATGATTTGTTCTGGTTGGAGGACTCTCCCCCACCGGCTATGGAAGCATTGTACCAGGATTTGATTTTATTATAATTGAATGAATGTCGTTCCTTTCAAAAAAAATAAAATAAAATAAAATTTTACAATAGATGATCTTTAACTTATACTCAAAAAATTTAAACTTTTTTTAGTACCATCAAACTAAAAAAGTATCAAATTTTGCAAGTAATATTTTTTAATCTTTAATAATTAAGTTAAAAAAAATTAAAAAATTAAAACATTAACATTAACATAAACTTGTATTTTACATATAAGAAATAAATGAAATAATCTTTTATGTTTTAAACTAAATAATTTCTTATGTTCATTCCAGATGTACACCTTTCTGCATAAAAGAGAAAATATCGAGCACTGTTATGTTGGAAACCCAGAATGAGATGTCACAGACTATACAAAAATAGGAGGATTGCTAGAGTGAGTATGAATGTCTAATGCGGATGATAAAGCATTTTGGCTGAAAAGAAAAGAAAAGAAAAGAAAAAATCTTGAATAGGACATCACAAGATATATATATATATATATATATATATATATATATATAAATAAAAAGATGGCTAGTTGGAATGTGCAAGCATTTGTGAGTCTGTGACCCTTATGTTTTAGGTTATAACCAAGAAAAACACATTGAATGGATTGAGTTAAAAATTTTTAGAGTAAAAAGGGCATAAATTGGGTCAAAAAGCACAACCAAAAACTCACAAAAATAAATAATTAGGAAAAGTGTAGAAGAGTATTTCAAAAGGAGATTTATTTTGAAGCGTGTGAATGGGATACAATTTATTAAATTACAATTAGTATGAAAAGCATCATCCTAAAAGAAAAGAGGAACATTGGCTTGAGTAAGTAAAGCAAGACCTATTTACACTAAATGGCGAAGTTTGAACTAAACAACACCATTTTGTTGTTGGTTGTGCAGGCACGAGATATGATTAGAATACTTTATCTTTAAATTGAAATAATGCTCAACATATTTTTCAAATTGAATAAAAATGGAAAGAACATCATTTAGGTTTTTGAGAAAAGCCAAGTGTATCTACTATTCTATAAGCATCCAGAAAAAGAAATGATAATACTTACAACCGTTTTAAGATGAAATAGGAGATGGTACCTATACATTTGTGTAAATCAACTTTAGGGATGAAATTTATTTTAGCATATGACATGGAAAAAGGAAGTTTGTTTACTGCAAAACATGATTTATCAAATTTGTTAGGTTTTAAGAATTAGGAACTAATGTATTAGAACTTCAATTTGTATGTTGGCAAACCATGATAAAAACAATGTTTAGTCTTGTGTTAGACTTGCTCAAAGTATGGGTCTTAATGTAAAGTTGGAATCGAGTTGTTTTGCAGAATTACTGTTAACTTTCTGTCAGACTCGATCGATCGAAAATTAGGCTCGATCGATCGAAAATCGGGCAGATCGTTTTTCTGCAGAATTTTCCAACTCAGCCCTAGTCCATTTAATGTATAGGGTTTTATGTTTGCCCTAAGTATATAAGGGAAAACCCTAGCCACGTTTTTAGAGTTCTGTTTTGCTGTGTTTGTGAATCTCATTGTGAGATCTAGAGGTGTTTACCTTCACATACACTTAGGGTTTACGAACTTGAGATTCATGTCAAGAGTTGTGTAAATCAATACAGTTGTAGAATCAAAAGAGCATAAAGATATACAAGCAGGTGCGCTTGTGGATTTGCTGAAGAATTCAAGAAAGAAGGAGTCCGTGGATCTCGGAGCTATCATGGGGTCATGGTAGTAAGTTTCCTACACTTGGGTAGCAATAGGATGTTAGTGGTCTAAGTCTTATTGTGTAAACTTCGATTCTTTCATAGTGGATTCAGTTTACCTTGAGGATAGCTAGGTCAAATCCTCCCCAGGTTTTTTACCGGTTTGGTTTTCCTGGGTCATCAGATCTTTGTGTTATTTATTTTCCACTGCTTTATTGTTTTTTATTATTTGTGTTAACCTAGACTTGTTTAAATTACCTAAGTTAATCACTTGGCTAATTCTCTAGGTTAATCTATTGGGTTTAAGGGGTCTAAACGAACTGACAAGTGGTATCAGAGCGGGTAGCTTTTGTTTTTGATCCTTTGATCTTTTAGCTGATCCTTGACCCCTGTTGTCATGGAACACGGACACTCTCTTGTTGTTCCACCTCACTTTGATGGAAACAACTATGTTTATTGGAAAGTAAGGATGAAAGCATTCCTGAAATCCATTGATGAGAGAGTTTGGAATTCCGTTGAGTACGGATGGGAGAAGCCCACTACTCCTGTGAGTGAGTGGCAAACTTCTCAAAAGGAGGCAGCCGCTTTTAATAGCAAAGCTATGAATGCTATTTTTAATGCTGTTTCCATGGAGGAATTTAAGAGAATCTCAAATGTTGAGGTTGCTCATACTGCTTGGAATATCCTCCAGACTGTGTATGAAGGCACAAAGGCAGTTAAGATAAATAAATTGCAGCAATTAACTACTAGATTTGAAAGCATTAGAATGAATGATGATGAATCTTTTGATGAATTCTATGCTAAATTGAATGATATTGTTAATTCTGCTTATAATTTGGGTGAAATCTATGATCAACCTAAAATTGTTAGGAAGATTCTTAGATCTTTGACTGAGGATTTTAGACCCAAAGTGACTGCCATCACTGAGAGCAAGGATGTGGACTCCATCCCTGTTGAAGAACTTGTAGGATCTCTTCAGTCCTATGAGTTAGACCTCCCTAAGACTAACAAATCCAAATCAATGGCTCTTAAGTCAGTTGATGATGTTGAGGATGGTGGATTTGATGATGAACTCTCTGCTACAGAGATTGCCTATCTTGCCAAGAACTTTAGAAACTTTCTTAGGAACAATAATAGAAGGGCAAGAGGCAAGAACACTGTTGAACCTAGAAATTTTAGGAAGAATGATCCCATTAAGGTCAATAACACTAAAAAACCTAAGGAGAAAGTAGGTCAGCCTTCTAATAATTCTTTGGGACAACAATGTTATGGTTGTCAAGGGTATGGTCATTTAAAATCTGAATGTCCCACATACTTGAGGTCTAAGGGTAAAGCTATGGCTATAACCCTTAGTGATGATGAAGTTTCCGACAATGAATCTGCTAGTGATGAGGATGGAAACTTCATTGCTTTCACTGCTACTACTGTAGTTAATGAAAGCATGTCTGTTGAAGAGAATCCTTCTGATGGAGAACTCTCTGAGGATGCAGATTTACAGGAAGCCTACAATAAACTTTGCAAAGTTGCTGCAAAGGATGTCATGAATGTTGAGTTAGGCTTGAAGAAAATTGCATCTCTTGAACTTGAAAAGAAAAATTTACTTGTGAAATTGTTTGATGCAAATGAGCTTTTGAATAATGTGAAAACTGAGAACATGCTTTTATTTGATAAAGTTAAATGTTTGGAACTTGATTTATCTGTTGCTAGAGAACAAACTAATAGGTCTGCAAGCTCCAAACTTGATCACATGCTGAGCATTCAAAAGTCTCCTTCTGATAAAACTGGTTTAGGTTTTGAGGAAAGTATTTCTGTGCCTGAATCTTCTTCCACTAAATTTGTTCCCTCTTCTGAATCTCCTAAGAGTGAGATTGTCAAACCCTTGGTGAGTGAACCTGTCAAGCCTATAGATGTTACACCACCTAAAAAGATTAGGGTTGATCTTCAAGCTTCTCATTCTAGAGCTTCTACTTCTACTAAGGGCAAATTGCATGATAAGCCTGCATGGGTTTGTCATTTTTGTGGAAAACCTGGACACATTCGTCCAAATTATTTTAAATTGCAAGCTGCGAAGCGAGCAAATAAAACTAAAGTACCTGTGCACCAAGCACATGATCCTATGGTACTTATTGGAGAATTGGTAAAGGTGTTAAACCTTTATTCCAATCTTGGAGTTGCTCCGAATTCTAAAGTGAATCATAACTCCAATGCAAGAGTTGCATCTAAAAAGTTTTGGATGCAAAAGGCTCAATCTAATTGAGTCTGTCTGACATGGTCCTTGTGCTTCATTGCTCTATCTTTTGTGACCTTTGTTTCTAGGATTTGCATTGCATTACATTCATGCATTTCATTCTAGGTTGTGTGCTTCTTTTATATAAATATAAAAAAATAAAAATAAAATTTTTTTTTGCAAATTGTGTTTTTGCTATTTTTTCTTAAATTTGAAGACAAGGTTGGTCAATCAAATTTTGCATATCATGTGAATGTACCTTGTTTAGCTTTGATGCACTTATTTCTATTGCACTTTACTAGCTAAAGTCTTGTTGTGCATGTTGTGTGGGAAGATGCTATATTTGTTGATCACATGATCTTGATCTTGAAGTCTTATGTCTTTGATTGTTGGACTTGAACTTATTGAGAAATGCATAAATAACCATCTCACCACTGTTTATTAGCCAATCATGAACACCTTAGTGCATATCGTAAGATTTTGTGCTCGAGAAAGTGTAGCACATGCACAAAAAGAACATAAGGTGTAGCCTCTATTAAAATTGGTGTGTACATTATTGGGCTATAATAATCTCACAAATTTAAATAAAATTGGTGTGTACATTATCCCAGCTTTTATTAAGTTTCTAATCAATTAAATTGAATAATGAGGCAAATCAAGAAACTTACATGATTGCAAGCTTTTATTCTAGGAGATGTGGGAGTTATAGGATGTAACTCTTTAAGTAATAGTCTCTTTCAAATTTATGTGATGGATTTTGTAGAAATTGTGATTGATCAATATGTGTATATCACCTCACATGTTTCTCAAGTTTATGCTAGTTGCACACACTACACAAGTTATTCTTTGCTAAACTGTGTACATGTTATTGTGTGTTCTTTGGCCTGACCAACCGAGTTTGAGAATTTCTGGAAATTGATGCAGAACATGTTTGCTTGTTTGAGTTTTTTTTTTTTTGGGTATTGAAAGAAAATTTTGCTTTGAGAAATCTGGGTTGAATTCATATGTTTTTTGGAAAACATCTCATCTCATACTCATGCATTTTTCTCATAAAATCTATGCTTTGAGAAGTGACTGCACTGAAATTGGTGTGTTTTTCAAAATATTAATTTTTCCAGAATTTCGATCGATCGAAACTGATTTTCGACCGATCGAAAATGTTTCAAAATCAAAGGAAAAGTTTCTGGTTGACTCGATCGATCCAAGTTGAATTTGGATCAATCGAAACTATTTTCGATCGATCGAATGTAATTTTCGATCAATCGAAAATCGAGATGACTGGTTTTAAAAAGGTCCTTTTTCCACGTGATTCTTTACCTTTCAAAACTTTTTCAAAAGTTTTTGTCTCCCTACCAACCGGTCAAGCACTTTTCTTGGAGATTTTGTCGTTTTCTTCCAATTCTTTTGCCTAATCTCTCTCTCCCACGGCCGGTAAGTCCTTTTTGACCCTCCCTTTGCATTTATTTTCAAGATTCATGCATTTTTTTATGCATTTTTGGGTATTTTCGGCATTTTTATTTTGGGAAATTTGGAATTGATTTCGAGTGTTTCTTTCTCAAATTTTTCATGGGTTTTTGTGGGGACACTACACACAAGCACTACAAGTGGTTTAATTTGATTATTTTTGTGCTTTGTGGAAAATTTGAAATTCTAGGGCTTGAAATTGAGAAAATTGGGGGTTTTGTTCAATTTGATTGAAATTGATGAAATTGGCTTGTTGGATTGATAAATTTGATCATTATATTGTGTCAATTAACTGTTGTGTTGATCAATTTATTACTTTGTTGTGTTTTGAAAATTTAGGGTTTTTCAAATTGGGTATTTTTGAAACTAATTACATGCTCAAGCCAATTTTGTTAATTTGGATCATACTTGAACTTGTTACTGCGTTAGTACATGCATCATTTGGTGTTTATGCTCATGCATCATATAGATTTGCTATTTTTCTATATTTTATGCTGTACTAACTTGCAGTCTGTTCTTGGTTTTTGGTTTTTGCTTTTCTTTTTCTGTGTCTCTCCTTATTCCTTAGCACCATGCCTAGGAAAACTAGAGCCCGTTGGACTTTTGACCCTTCACCTTCTTTCGATAGTGATCGGTTTCCTAGTGCCCAGAACCAAGAGACCTATGAGACCCTTAATCTTAGGCATCAAATTTGGGGTGAGCGTAGGGTTATCTTAGATGAGATTGATCCTGAGGTGAGACGGAACTTTGACCGTCGGGGTTGGTTACCTCTACTTGATTTTGAGCGTCCTCCTCCTGCTTCTTTGATTAGAGAGTTTTATTCGAATCTCTCTATCCATGTCTACGATAACGACACCTTGGTAAAGATGTGGTTACGTGGTGTGGAGTATCGCATTACCCCTCGGGTAGTGTCTGATGCTCTTGGGGTGCCCGTTGTTAATCATCCTGTTTTTCCCTATGAGGAGTCTCCTCCTCTGGATGATGTCTTGTCATACATCACTGGGTCTTCTATCCAGTGGGGTTCTGATCCTCGGATCACTTCTGCTGAGCTTTCCGAGCTTCACTATCTTTTCTTTAGGATAGCGTGTCATTCTTTGTGGCCTATTTCTCATGTCCACACTATCCCTCTTGAGCGGTGTGTGTTTTTGTATGCGCTAGTTACTGATGCTCCTATCAGTTTTCCTCATTTGTTCATTCGTTCTTTGAACGAGGTTCATCGGTCTAGCTCTACGGCTCATGCGCTATTCTTTCTTATCTTCATTCATAGGATTCTCCTTCATCTTGGTCTAGATGATTTTCCTGTTTCTGAGCTTGTTCATATTATTGCTCCTATTGGTGCTACCTTTTTGAGGCAAAGGGCTGCTCAACTTCGAGCTAGCTTTAAGCGTCCTAGGGTAGAGTCTTCCGGTGTCACTCCACCCCCTTCTTCTTCTACAGATGTTCCTGCAGCTGAGCCATCTGCTGATCCTGCTGCTGCTGCTGTTGCTTCCGATGTTCCTCCACCGTTTGATGAGGTTTCTAACCTTCGTCGGACTCTGGATACTGTCGTGACCGTTCAGGCGGCTCATGGTCAGTTATTGGTGGACATCCTTGATGAGCTACGTGCCTTGCGAGCTGATCTGGCGAGCTCTCATCGTTCTCCTCCACCTCCTTTTGATGATGAGTGAGTGCCCTTTGGCAATTCGTCACAAAAAGGGGGAGTGCATATTGTATATCTTGGAGATTTTTGTAGAGGAGATTTTTGTTTTAGGGGGAGTTTTGAGCTTTTGTAGTTTTTGTGATACCTTGGAGCTTGTGGAGTTATTAGATTGTATCTAGGCGCTTCACTTTGTATTTATATTTTTGGCTCTTGATTAGGAGATATATTTTGTGATACATTGGTTACTGATATGTTTCTTGTTTCACTATACTTCATTGCTTATTGATTTATATTTATGATGTTATTCATGATATATGTCTTTATTTTGTATTATGTGAAATCAAGAAGTTCTTTTTTATATTCCTTGTTTTTTTTTCTTCCACACATGCGTTTATGTGTTTGTTAAGTGTTACAGGAATATACAGGTTGTTTTCAGTCGAGCTGCTGTCTACTTTGCAACTGTTAGATAGTAGTTTAGGTTGAATTGTCTAAGTGGCTATTTATTTTGTAATGGGCTATTTCAATGTGTAAACTTTGAGCTTTTGTTAAGTCTGTGTTTTGTCACGGATTGCCAAAGGGGGAGTTTGTTAGGTTCTAAGAATTAGGAACTAATGTATTAGAACTTCAATTTGTATGTTGGCAAACCATGATCAAAACAATGTTTCGTCTTGTGTTAGACTTGCTCAAAGTATGGGTCTTAATGTAAAGTTGGAATCGAGTTGTTTTGCAGAATTACTGTTAACTTTCTGTCAGACTCGATCGATCGAAAATTAGGCTCGATCGATCGAAAATCGGGCAGATCGTTTTTCTGCAGAATTTTCCAACTCAGCCCTAGTCCATTTAATGTATAGGGTTTTATGTTTGCCCTAAGTATATAAGGGAAAACCCTAGCCACGTTTTTAGAGTTCTGTTTTGCTGTGTTTGTGAATCTCATTGTGAGATCTAGAGGTGTTTACCTTCACATACACTTGGGTTTACGAACTTGAGATTCATGTCAAGAGTTGTGTAAATCAATACAGTTGCAGAATCAAAAGAGCATAAAGATATACAAGCAGGTGCGCTTGTGGATTTGCTGAAGAATTCAAGAAAGAAGGAGTCCGTGGATCTCGGAGCTATCATGGGGTCATGGTAGTAAGTTTCCTACACTTGGGTAGCAATAGGATGTTAGTGGTCTAAGTCTTATTGTGTAAACTTCGATTCTTTCATAGTGGATTCAGTTTACCTTGAGGATAGCTAGGTCAAATCCTCCCCAGGTTTTTTACCGGTTTGGTTTTCCTGGGTCATCAGATTTTTGTGTTATTTATTTTCCGCTGCTTTATTGTTTTTTATTATTTGTGTTAACCTAGACTTGTTTAAATTACCTAAGTTAATCACTTGGCTAATTCTCTAGGTTAATCTGTTGGGTTTAAGGGGTCTAAACGAACTGACAAAATTTATTAGAGAGTTGAGAAAGACCAAATTCAAAGTGGGAGGTGCAGACTGCAGAGTGGGAGGGAACTAGGGGAAGATGAACAGTCCATGTTTACACGGGCCACGAAGCAGATTCACCACAATTTTTTTTTTCTTTTTTTGAGAAAAAAAAAAAAACACACCCACAAAAGAGAGAGAATGAAATTTTGTACAATACTTAATCCTTCACAAGGAGAAAAAAACAGTGAAATTCAAAGTAAGTATTAATTAATATCTTTTGTGAATTTATGATTATGAACCGTAATTAAACTTTTAATAATGCGAGGATCATGATACTCAGTAATCACACTAGTGCAGCAATTGTTATAGCCAGTGCAGCCATGACATTGTACAAAGCAAAAGAAAATCCAGTCTTAATCCAAACTCCAAAGCCATCAATCTCCAGTCATAAATTTACTAGGAACCAAAGAAAGATATATTTAAAAGAAGATTAAAGAAAGAAAGAAAGAAAGAAAGTAAAACTTGAGGTGATTGTATTTTAAGTTTTTTAATTACATTAAACTCTTTTTTTTGTATTGATCAATATATAATAAATTTAACAGAATTTGAGTAAAAGTGAGCAATATTGTTTTAGTTAGTGCTCCTTTGGGTTTGGATTAGCTAATTTTTATTAGTTTATTTGGTTTAAAAAAATATGTTGACAAAAAATACAAGTGTACGTAATTATTTAGAAAAAAAAGAGTAAAATTTTTTAAAATTGTAGGTAAGTCAAATAAGTTAGACAAAATAGGCTCTGAAGTAATTTAGCACTGCTATGTTAGCCACTTAGCCTTTAAAAAAGAAATTTAATAAGAATTATTACTTCATATATAATTGATTACGTATATCAACAATTTATTTTTAATCCATTTTTAAGATCAAGGTTGAGTATACAAACTATTGTTTCTTTCAATTATTCATTTGGATGGAATCATTTCAATAGACTTATTTGGATTTCAGGTTTCTCTAATTCTCTCTCTCTCTCTCTCTCTCTCTCTCTCTCTCTCTCTCTCTCTCTCTCTCTCTCTCTCTCTCTCAGTATGAGTAACTTGAATAAAATATGAAAGGGCGAGTTATTTTTTTCATGGAATTTATAAATGAATTTTAACTTTATTAATATGTGGATTTGAAATAATTAGGTGCAAATATTGTTTGAAACTCATAATATTGGAAGTATTTTTTTTTTTTTGGAGGGGACATCATCACAAGTGTTCTATTGTAGTAAAATCCCCGAAACTCAAATTCATCTTGCATTATTAGTCATATCAAACCATTTATACTAAATATACTCCTAAAATTCATTGAATTTAAGAAATCATATTCAAATACAACCTTAAAGGTTGCAAATTCATGCATAGAAGTAGAACTATGCATGAATTAAACTAACAAAATGTGCTCCATAGCATCAGAAAATAAGGAAAAAAGGTATGGCAAGTAAAATTATTTAGTGGTTGTGATTCTGGGTCTTCACTGTAAAAACTAAAAACATTTGATGGTCTTTCATGGGAGTCACTACACAGGACCGACTTGACAATTTTGGGGGCCTTAGGTGAAAATTTTAAGTAGGTCTTTTTTTTTTAAAATTTTAAAATCTAAACTTGCACAAATAAAAATTAATTTATTACACGTTTCAATAAATTAGTATTATTATAATACAAATGAGTTGATATAATATATATCAAATTATTAATTGATGTGATGATTTATATATAATAATTGATAAAGTAAGAGTTTGCATTAAAAAAAAATGTGACAACTTATTAACTAGTGTGTGGCCATGTGGGGTGTGGGGCCAACTGTGAAGTCAGAGAACTATGGGCTTCGCCTTGTGATGTGCTGTGGCCTGTGGACAAGACTATACTGTGCAGCCTTGTCCAGTCAAGCTGTGTGGATTGTCACAGTGCAGTAGTTTGTATTTTAAGATACAATGTGGTATTTTTAATGTATTTGTGGACCAATAAAAGTACTTGAATTTTTTTTTTTGTAATTAAAATAAATAAATAAATATTATATATAATTTTTTTTTATAAGTGAGGTCTTCTTTTATTTGGGGGTCTTAGGCGATTACATTAATTGCATCTATAATTCAGTCGTGACTGCCACTACAATTATTTTGTGCTACTAAGACAAGACATAAAACATTCGCTCTGCCAAAATGAATACAATCCACACCAAACTGCCACACTCTTCCAAATTTATTTGTCACAAACCTAACATCTGGCCTTTTACAGACAATCTCTTTGTACAAATCACCAATCAAAATGGGAATGCAACAAGATTCAGATGCTCTTATAAAACCTCCACCAACCCCATTACATTATGACTCTGTAAGGTGAGGGGTGCTTTTCTGTTTGCAAATTTATAGCTGAACAAAACTTGAAACATATATATTTGTCATAATGTCAATGTCCATGCCACAAATTTCATTGTTAATGTACACCTTGCAAAGATTATATATTTTGGAACCAGCAAACTCCAGTCTTGGGCTTTAGCAAACTCAACTCCAAAATTTTGTGGCAAAGTTACTGTCCTTGGATTCTTTATATGCCAAAAAATTTAAGTAACTCTTGCTTGAGATGGTAAAATTTTCGAACATAATTTGTGCATATTCAAGTGAGGGAAATCTAATAAACTCAACTTGATACTCCAAAGAATTAAAACTTGTTTTGTAACATCAAATCACCTTGAAATTACTTAATTGTTTGTTAATCATTAATAATTATTTTTCTTGATTCTCAAATTTTTTAAAATTATTTTCTTATAAAAAGAAAACATAAACATGAAGGTGAACTTACACATGAACATAAACAATTGTATTCTAGACATAAGAAAAAAATTTATGTGCACATTTTTTAATTACGCTATACACATGAAAGAGAAAATATTAAAAACTTTAATATTGGAACCAAAATTTGAGCATAATAAAGATATTTCTTGAGGCTTGAATGGAAAAATGATAACAGTAAAAAAAAAAAAAAAAACTAACACGAAAAGCAAAATGAAAGCGGAAAAGAGTATAAAAAATATTTCTCCATATTTAAATGGCTTAGGTATTTCTCAATGACCGTTGGTCTATTCATCTAATCATTTTGAGGCATTTCTAAGATCACATAACTAATGATTTGTTTTATTCCATTTTCTTTTGTTTTAAGAAGTTTTACTATTCAGTTATTTGATTTTTTTTTTTTTGTTTTTTTTTTGTTGCTGAATTATGTAATTTGATTTTGCGTTATAGATGTTGATAGAATTTATTTTTTGTTGATGGCAGCAACGCAATACCAAAAGTAGACATAAATCCACTACCCAAGTTGTTATTATTGTTATGGCTCCACCAAACACTTTCAATCTTTACAGTAATTTCTTAATGCAACAAAATTCCATTTCATATAAGATTTTAATTATATATAAGTATAGGTTCTCAAAAAATATATATCAAAACGAGCCTCTGAGCACGCACTCACGCACGTGCTCAGAGGTTTTTCTATTTTTTTTTTTTTTTTGTAAAAGTTAATAATTTAAATCCATTATAATTTAGAATTACTATATTTTCCAATCACAAAATATCTAGGGGTGTGATGAAAAAAATACCTAAAGGTGTGATGAGTATTATATATTTGTAGATGAAATCTTTTTTTCATCACACCCCTAGGTATTTTGTGATTGAAAAATGTAGTAATTCCAAATTATAATGGATTCAAATTATAATAGAAGAGCTTCTGAGCGCACGCACTCATGCGCATGCTCAGATGATAGTTACAAAATTATGCGTTTGTGATGTGATGAGTATTATGCGTTTGTGGTGTGATAAGTATGATGCGTTTCATCAGATCTCTAGATTTTTTTATGATTGAAAAATGTAGTAATTCCAAATTATAATGGTTTCAAATTATTAACTATTACCCAAAAAATAGAAGATCCTTTTAAAGGCTAGTATACATGTATATATTTTTTAAAATGAGTAGGAGACATAAGAGGTAACAATAAGGATCCACCGTCCTTCTTTCTCCAGAAACATATCCGCATGCACTCTAAGTTTCCTAATGAAAAACCAAAATTGAAAGGTTAATTTAATTAATCAGAAGCATAATTATGTTTTACACAGATTTGCTTGAGACACATTAGGAAGCTGCAAATAAACTTACTACTACTAAGTGAGCCGGTTAACCCCAACAGAAACATTATAGGGATCAACCAAATGGCTTTCTGAATGTAACTCTAAAAATAAAGTGAAACCCAATCAAATGCAACTTAATCTTCTCTGTTGTAGGAGATTGCACTGGTAGGGTTCTTCCAACTGTAAACTTGATCCCTGAAATATAAAATTAAAGAGCAGAATATATAACATTCTTAAATAAGATAATTTTTTTTAGTAATTCCACCAAACCACCAAAGCTCATATAGGGCATACGCTAAGTAGTAAGTACATCACCCAATTTAATAAACTTTTTTTTTTCATTATATTAAAGTGGTCAAATACTTTAGATCCTCTTGTCAAAATTGTTAATACAATCATATTACAAAAGAAGTTGGTTTTATATAGGGATGTAAGGGGCGGGTCACTGTTAATCTTTTAAATGATAATAATGCAGACTCCAAACTCAAATCAACCTTTGTTTGAAGATAAATTCTCTGGGTCAGTGTTAATCTTTTGAATGATAATAATGCAGACTCCAAACTCAAATCAACCCTTGTTTGAAGATAAATTCGCGAATCTCTAACTCAAGATATATACAACTCAGTTTCACTTGCTGTAAAAACATTTTTTATCATTTGAAAAATTCTAGCTTGAAAATAGGATTAATGCAATGATTTATATAAAAATATATAAGTGAATTAGAATACTAACCTAAGAATCTGTCATTTGGTATGTTTGGGGAATTCAATGCTTTCCATGAGGTGGGTTAGTCAAATTTCTTTGAACTATTTGGACTAATAATTCCACATGGTAAGTTACAATTCGTATACCTTATGAAGTTCGTTTTGCTAGTTCCTCTCTTTCTCTCTCTCTCCTCTCATTTTAGACATTTTAAAAAAATTGTAGTTAATATCACAACAAATGATATTCAACCTATAGTCTAAAAATAAAAGTTTTTTAATAACATCAAAATAATAAAGTATCAGCATATAAGAGATCTGGTGTTTAATTCCTACTTACATCAAAAACTGATTGGTGTCTTGGTTTGATGATAAAGAGCTATCATTAGGAGCGAACGCCATAAGTTAAAACTCTCTCAAAAATAATAAAGTATCAGCTTTTGCAAGTACATATTTTTTAATCTTTAATAATTTATTTTTAAAAACTTAAAACATAAACTTAAACAGAAATAAATATAAACAAATATAAACATGTATTTTACACATAAAAAATAAACTAAATAATCTTTTATATTCAATCCAAATATGCACCTTTTTGTATTACTCGATACACATAAAAGAGGAAATATTGAAAACTTTTATGCTATAACCCAAAATGAGAAGCCATAGATTGTACAAAGATGAGAGGATTGCTAGGGTGAGTATGAAGGTCTGATGCAGTGGCAGAGTTAGAAAATTTTCTCAAGAGAGACTAATCCAAACGTATCATTTTATTTTGGTAGCTTTAACTCTCTATATAAATTCCCATAAAAAAAAAAAAAAACTCTGTATAAATTCGTATGACTTTATTTTTGGAAAACAAAAAAATTCTTCTGCCAAAGAGATTTACTCATTTTTTTTATTAACTTATATTTTAAATGCTCTTAAAAATAATTACTAATATATGACAAAAAAATCAATATTAAAAGGAAAATAAATGAGACAACAATAAATTAAAGAGCATATATACTTAAAAAAAAAAATGAAAGGGGAACATCACCTAAAATTTACTCAATAATTTAAAATTTTAACATTAAATAGAGGGGGAGGGGGCATTTTTGGAAAATCTAGGGGCCATGGCCCCGCCCTGGCTTCCCCTCCCTCCGCTTATGGTCTGATGTGGATGATGAAGATTTTTGATGATAAAATTAAGGAGGAAAAAAAAAAAATATTGAAACAGGACATCATAGGACATAAAAACATGGCCAATTGGTATGTGCAAACATCCATATTTGTAACCCTTATGTTTTAGGCTATAAAAAAGAAAAACACATTGAAGGGATCAAGTTGATTTTTTTATTATAAATTTTATAAGGACATGAGCTGGGCCAACAAGCACAGCCAAAAACTCACAAAAATTAATAATTTGGAATAGTTTGAAAGAGTATTTAAAAGGAGATCTATTTTGAAGAGTGGGAATGAGAATACAATTTATCAAATAACAAGCGGTATGAAAAGCGTCCAAAAAAGAAATAATCAAATAGGAGATGGTCCCTACACATTTGTGTGAATCAACTTTAGGGAAAATTTAATTTTAGTAAATGAAAAGAAAACACTACAAAAAAGGGGGTCTATAGCTGTGTTTCAAATACGCAGCTATATTATTGATTTACTACAAAACATGATTTATTGATTTTATCAAAATCTATTAAAGAGTAGAGGAAATCCAAATTTTGAAATCACTACTTGACCCAATATTATATGTTTCAAAGATAAACCAAAACCATTACCAATTCGGATTTGATTTGAGGCATGATGTTCTTTTGCTCATCACACGTTTCAAATTTGCTGTATCAACACTGAGGTAATGAGTTGCACCAGAGTTTTGGATACCAATATATATAAATATTTATATATATATATATTTATATATATGAGGGAGCTTAGAGGGAGGCAAGAAGAGCTTGAATATATGTTGGAAGCATATTCACTTTGATAGGAATTATCAAAACGGTGGTGGCAATTTATGTCTTCAAATGAGAGATGATCCACCTGTGTTGTAATAGAAGTGACGAAGGAGTCATATTTTGTATCCAAGGCTAGCCAGTAGGAAGGAATGTTTATGTATGGCTTTCTTCATTAAATAAGGTTTCCAATTCCTTAATTGTCGCTATTTAGGTTAGGTTTATTATTATCATTGTATTTTTTTTTCCTTTGTGTTATTATTATCATTGTATTTTATTAAATAGATCCTTTGATTAAACATTATTATTATTATTTTTTAAAGCAAAACTAACTTCATTTAATTAGCAATAGAAGTAGAGTCCAAATATAAAAAGCTTCTAAAGCCGGTGGAGGGGAATCCACCAACCAAACAATATCCTCGCTAAGATGCCTAGCAAAGCGAGCTAAAGAATGAGTTACACCATTGGCACTACGTCTAATACCATGAAATTTCACATGTCACAACCTTCCAGCCAAGCAACGAATATCATCATAGAGGTTCCCCAGGCGAGACCAATCTGTCTGAGCTGAAGCAATAGACCGCATGACATTTGTATTATCACCTTCCACAATTAAATCTGAAAACCCAGCATCTATCGCAAATTCCATAGCTTGTCGATATGCCAAAACCTCTGCCTCTTTACAATCCGTAACTGCAGGACCCTTTGACGACAATGCTGCCATAACCTGACCCTTTTCATTCCGAATAATCACACCAACACCAGAGGCTGTAATGTCCGTGAAGACCGCTGCATCAAAGTTGAGTTTATACAACATTCCTTCGGGAGGCTGCCATGACTGTGAAAGACCATTAAAAACAGGGACCGCTAGTTGTGATCGTGCCTCCTTATACTCCGCTAGAAAGCTGCTAGCTCGCGCATTAAGCCTACCAGGTTCTTGCAAATTACCGCCATGCAAAACCAGATTGCGTTGATGCCAAATTAACCAACCTTGCATCAGGAAAAACTCAAGTACATCCTCGGGTAGCTTGTTCATAAGGGTCTCAAATAGTACATTATTAATTTTTGGATTAATACAAAATACATTATATTTTTATTATAGAGACAGGTCTAATACGGAGAAGAAGATTACTATAGCTCCACTGTAAATTAGAATTTAAAGCATGATTACAAAACGGACAAGAGTAGAGATATTCCTAGACTATGCTCATCGCTTTATAACTTAGATACTGAGAGTCATTGCCCCAAAACACAAAACTGCATGAATCTACATCTTTCCCATATGATATTACTTGCTCTAGTTAAGCCTAGCCACTAGGCGGAAACTCCACCGTGAGTAGTGCTCATGTCAAAGCTTTTTTTTATTTTTTATTTTTTTTATCTCTCCACCAATTAATCACCCTTTTTGAATCTTCTCGTGTCATTGCTTTATACACTAGTAGCCTTGACGTGGCATCCTACTCAAACTACTTTTTTTTTTTTTTTTTGGGGTTACAATTTTCCAATCATACTGTAAACTCTTTGATAAAATGTTGTAATGTAATTAACTTAAATGTGAATTTTCTAAAATTTTAATATGAAATGAGAGATAAAAGGAATATAGGGTTTGAAATAGTAATATGAATTTTTTTCACTTCATTTATATATATATATATATATAATTGAAGAATACAAAATCTACTACCAATTTTAATAAAAAATACATACAAAGAAAGTAAGTATAATTATGTATATACTACTTTCATAAAACCATAAATAAATATCTTAATTAGTTTTTTTATACTTAATTACATATACTTATAAAATTTGTAATATTCCTCTTATTAATTTAAAATTTAGTTCTTATATAGACTACAAATTTACTATAGTAGTAGATGTAAGGGTTGTTTTTGGATCTTAGGCCCAAAAGGTAAAAGGATTATGGCCTAAAGAGCTCAATACAAAGAATTTGTAGAGAGTGGGCTAAAAACTAGATTTCAATGAATTAGACAACGCTCACAATGGATTAAAGATGGAAATAAAACAAAGAAAAATAAGTTTTATGTGAAGAAATCCTTTCTCGGTAAAGTCCAAGGAGAGTGGTTCTTGAATATATTTCTCTTAAACTTGATTACAATTATAGTTCTTAGTGCAACAGTCTTTTTTTTTCTTCTTCAGATTCTTTGATGCTCCCCATCCCTCTATTTTAGGAGGATTTTTTTTTTACATTATATAGCCTCTTTCAGCTAATCTTTACCCTCCATTTGTTGATCATGTAGGCTAATACTCGAGTGCTTGTCCTATCAAATGCCTTCCTAAATCTTTTATTAGTTGCGACAACCAAGACAGCACTGTTCAAGGGTCTTCTTCACATAAATGCGGCCAGGGGGTTTGGTGGGATGCATTAAATGTGGTGGCAATTACCATCCCTTCAGACATGTCAGGACTAACTCCCTCTCTGAAGCTCTTCTTTTACAGTGTGACCTCCTCTGGTAATGTTCCAAATCTTCAAACTTTTAAGAAGCTTCTGAGGTGACTCCGGTCATTATTTTCGTAAGTTCCTTGTCTATCCCAATCTTATTCTTAGGTTTTTTTTTTCTCCATGGCATGTCTCCTCGGCCTTCTGTTTTCTATTTCTTTCTTCAAAAATGTTCTTTCCCTTCACCTTAGCCTGCTTAGATTGGTAGGTTTGCTTACTTAGTAGATTCCCCCGCAGGTTTGGAGGAGTTTAGGGCCTTGTATAATATTCACCGGGGTGCCTCCTTGCGGTATTTCTCTCTGGGTGAGTGGCACACCTTCAGAAGGGAGGGGGAGGTCGTTATTCCAATGATTGCCTTCGTAGAAGGGGGAATGAGGCTTCCCATGGGTAGAGTGACCAGGGATTGCTTGATCGCCCACAGGATCTGCCCTCATCAATGTGCGCCCGACCTGTTTAGAGTCTTAGGTAGTGTAGACGCTCTCAACGAGCAAATGGAGTTGGGCCTCACCTAGCACGACGTTGTCTAGATGTATGAGTGCCATCTTTTTCCAGACTCTAGCTATTACCTTAAGTCTAGGTCTTCCGAAGTTAGGCTTATCTCGTGTCTCCCTAAATCAAACAAGGGTATGAAAGATGACTTTCTGGTCGTCTCGGGTGAATGGCATGACGATCTTCATTGTCCAACCCAGGAAGGAGCACCAAGTAGGGTACCATAGGTTTAGGTCATTTAACACGGGAGCTTCTAGGCCTTTTCACAGATAAAAAATTCGTGGCCCCTAATCTTAACTTTGTCAATGTGCTAGATCTCAACAGGGTGCTGAGATCTGAGGTGTTCGTGAGCGAGGGCGAACAACTGAGAGTTGTACATATCATCCTTGATTTCAAGCCCTTGTCCGATAAGTTTCAGGACGTGGGCAATGTGATTAGAGCATGTGATTCTCGACTGGCTCGGATTGATGTTTCGGTGGTCGGATTCCTAACCTGAAAAGGTACCGTGCAGGTTGAGTTGCCCTCCCATCGTTCTCCTCGTGAAGAAGCAGTTCCGAGAGAAGAAACAGCTTCCTTACGCCTATCACTCGAGGAGGAGATAGGCCAATTTCGGCTTGAGGAAGAAAGGGAGGAGCAAGGAGAGCCTATAATTGAGGTCTCGGACTCGGAAGACGAACTTGACAGATCTTCAGGTGTTCGTTTCACGGGATTTTCATTGCATGTATAACTAGTAATTTGGAAGAAGAAGAAGAAGAAGAAGAAGAAGAAGAAGAAGAAGAAGAAGAAGAAGAAATTCCACTAGAGAGGAAAAAGGGGCCAAGCCTCCGTGAACTCCTCGTGCGCAAGTCCAAGGGGTCGGCGTCTAAGGATGCCTCGGGCTCTCAGCTTCCTCCTCCTCCTTCAGCTTCCCCCTTCGCGCCTGCCAATCTGACGAAGAGATAGAAAGACAAGGAGGTAGTCGAGGAGGGGGAGTTGGTCCCTTCCAATGAGGGGGTTCCTTCGAAGGTGTCGAAGACGGTCAAAGGCACGTAAAGGGCTTCCTCGGCCGAGAGTAAGGAGGCTGAGCATGTGGCTGAGGTGCACCCTCCAAACTCGGTATGGAATCCTTGGCTAGAGCTGGACGAGGTCGCTATACCATGGAACTCTACCATTAGGGAGTTCTAGAGAAGGAACGCCCATTATCTTGCAAATGCCTTGGAGTAACCCCTTCTGTTGCTGAAGGATATGGATGCTCTGAAAAAATTTAAGCAGTAGGATCTCTTTCTGTCCCTGAAGAGGGACTTGGCATTGGTAAGTCTTTTGACACATCTTACTAATTTCTCACTAGGTTATCTTCTTCTTATCTGATTAGGTATTCCCTTGTCATTTTTGCGCAGGAAATCCAGGAGGTATTTATGGCCGAAGAGTGGGTGAAAGATGCCAGGTCCAAGGCTAGACTTGTGGACAATCTTCGCGCAGAGACCAGCAAGTTGTTGGCCATTGCCGAGAAGAAGAATAAGGAGCTTGCTCTAAAACTAGTTACTGAGGATAAGGAAAGGAAGAGTGTTGAGGTTGGCCTCAAAAGCGCTCAAGTACTAGGTGCCATGCGCAGACTATCCGAGAGAGAGAGAGAGAGAGAGAAGCAGAAAAGTACCAGTTAACAATAATATCAAAGGAAAGAAAATAATGATACGTATGTATGAAAAATGCATGAACATGTGACATGCAACAAAATAAACATCATCGGCTTAGCCCAATCCAAACCTACCAGCACACAAGGTTTCAACATATGAAACACACATCTAAAATGCATGAATGCATGAAACATTGTGAAAATGCAAATGTGATGAAATGCATGAGCATATAGGAACATTTAAACATAACCCAACCCAAAAAATTCACAAATAACACAACAATTTTGAAAAACCCCAATTTTTTTAAAAAAACCCTAAAACCTAGGTTTAAAAATATGAAATGCTTGATAAATGAGAAAAAGGAGATCATACCAGAGGAAGAAAATAAGATTTTGGCTGAAAATCAAGTGGGGAAGCTGCAGGGGTTAAGGGAAAATTGTTTAGGAGAGAAAAGAGAGAGTGTAGAAAAGTGAGAAAAAAAATTGCGCTGAAGCTATATATAGAAACACGAATCTCGATGGATTGAGGAGGTGTCGAGAGTTGTTAAGCATTTGTCAACGGGAAAAGAACCTCGATGGATCGAATAGCTATTGAGCAGATAGAAACTTTCTTCGATGGATTGAGAATTTGTTGAGAAGCTATCGAGAAAAATTCCAGAAAGTTTCAATGGATCGAATATGCGATAAGATCTGTCGAGAAAAGTAGTCCAAGGTTCTCAATAGATAGCTATCTGGCGAGATCTGTCGAGAAGCTGTCGAGATGGTAAAAACAGTTTTTCAAAGAAGAGAAAAACACAAACAAGAATGCAATCAAGCATGCTATCCAACCAAAGATTCAACCAACATATTTAAGCTCCAAAAATCATCTCTCAACAAGAAAAAAGTCAAGCATTTGATCCAAAACGCGCGCGCGCACACACACACACACACTAAACAAGTCTAACGAATTTTATATTTCAAAAACAAGTAAAGACAATTTAGTGAGCATATATTAGCACACGTATTCCTTATGATGGCCAAATCACATTGTACCTACACATGTATCAAAAGTAGTAAAGAATTTTGCGTGTTGTGTGTGAAAATATCGCAAGAGTGCAAGAGTGTCTACATGTTATGACAATTTGAGATATGAGAAAATTAATTTAACTCACACACAATCATAATTGCTTGATGGAGACTACCACCTTCGAGGTACATCCTATAACTCCCACATCTCTTAGAAACACGCTTGCAATTATATATAAAGCGTTTAGATTCTTTTTGCTTTTATTTTTATTTTTTGTATATTTTTCTTTTGATAAGCATATCAAGCATGGGCATATAAGAGAGAGAAGAAAATACCCAATTATGTTAAGTTTTTGACATTGCACTTTTGCTATGCCAAATATACAAATTTCATTTCATGATTGGCTTGCAACAGTGATGAGATGGTTATTTATGCCTTTCTCTTAGGATTTTCTAGTTCTACCAGTCAAAAATAGTGATATAAGCGTTAAGTACAAGAGATTACCTAATCTTACTCATCACAAGCACGAGCCACAAAGCTCACTTGTTTAGTTGTGCATATAGATGCTCATCTAAGTTACAGAAGATACAAAGTTTAGAAAACTTTGTTTCAATGGCCATCCAAGGTACACAAGTACCAAAGTACACAAAACACACATTGTTTTTGTATTTTTCTGATTTTCAATTTTTTTTTTTGTGAAAAAAAAATAAAGCAAAACTGAAAATAAACAAATAAAAACATGTTAAACAAAGCATAGCATAAAAACTAGATGCAAATACATGAGGAAGGAGGAGGAGGGGAGGAGATCAATCCATGGAGATAACACCATCTTCAACAAGCTCCCGAATGAAGTGGTGTCGAGTCTCTATATGTTTGATTCAAGAATGTTGAACAGGATTCTTAGAGATGTTAATGACACTAGTATTGTCACAATAGATGGTAAGATGTTATTGACGAATACCATAATCAAGGAGTAGTTTTTGCATCCATAGAAGTTGGGTGTAGAAGCTACCAGCAGCGATGTATTCAGCCTTTGCTATGGATAATGGGATGGAATTCTACTTTTTGCTCATCTAGGAGACAAGATTATTACCCACATAAAAACAACCCCCTGAAGTACTCTTTCTATCATCTGCATTTTCAACCCAGTCTGCGTCAGAATACCCAGCTAAGACATCATTAGTGTCCTTGCTATACCACACACTGAAATCGACAGTGGTTTTGACATACTTTATGATTCTTTTTAAAGAAATCATATGAGACTCTTTGGGATTAGCCTGATATCTAGCACACACTCCCACATTGTAATTAGTGTCAAGTTTACTAGTAGTAAGGTAAAGAAGACTACTTATCATGTTTTTATATAGAGAAGAATCAACATTTTTTCCCATCAAATCAACAGTGAGTTGAATATTTGGGCTCATAGGGGTTCTAACAGAAGTAGCAGATTCCAAACCAAATTTCTTCACAAGATTTTTAGCATATTTAGATTGAGATATGAATATACCTTACTCTTGCTGATAGATTTGCAACCCAAGGAAGTGATTCAACTCTCCAATCATGCTCATCTCAAACTCAGTCTGCATGAGTTTGGAGAGACTATGAGCAAGTTCATCCTTTGTCGACCTGAAGATGATATCATCAACATAGACTTAAGCAACTATCAACTCGCCATTTTTGCTTTTTATGAAGAGTGTTTGATCTGCTCTTCCTCTTGTGAAGCCATGTGAGACTAAGTATTGTGTAAGCCGCTCATACTAAGCTCTAGGTGCTTGCTTTAAATCATAGAGTGCCTTCTTGAGGTACAACACATGATCCAGAAAGAGTGGATCTATGAATCCTTTTGGTTGAGCCACATAGACATCTCCTTTAAGGAACCCATTCAAGAATGCAATCTTTACATCCATTTGGTAAAACTTGAACTTTAAGTGACATTTCAAGGCTAGGAGAATCCCGATGGACTCTATACGAGCTACAGGAAAAAATGTCTCATCATAGTCTACTCCTTCCATTTGAGAGTATCCTTGAACCACAAGACAAGCCTTGTTGCAGATCACATTTCCCTCCTCATCAGTCTTATTATGGAATATCCACTTTGTGCCAATGATGTGCTCACCTTCCAGTCTAGGTACTAGTGTCCATACATCATTCCTTTGAAACTGAAGTAGTTCATCTTGCGTTGCCTCAACCCAGCTTTCATCCTGAAGAGCTTCCTCAACCTTGGTGGGTTTAACTTGCGACAAATAAAAAGAGTAAGACACAGAGTTAGCAACACATTTATCAACTGTACACTTCCTCAGTGTAAGTTCATTCATATTTCCCACAATAACTTCAAGAGGATGATTCAATTTAATCCTTGAGGAAGGTCCTTTCTCTTCATGAGATTTAGAATTAGGTGATGTAGGTATGTCTGCTGAACCTTCTACAACACTTAGAGTATCAAGAGTACTTGGAGCTGCGGGCTCTTGATCAACAATTTCTTGAACATCCTTAGGCTCGGGAGGAAGAATTTCTTTGGGGATGTCCTCACTAATTTTCTCAGAATTGGACTCTGAAGTTTCATTGATAACAACATTGATAGTTTCCATCACCTTCTTGGTTATCTTGTTGTATACCCGATAAGTCTTGCTAGTAGAGGAGTATCCCAAAAATATTCCTTCATCGCTTCAGGAGTCAAATTTTCTCACATTCTCTCTATCCTTGAGAATGAAACAAGTAATAGAAGTTTTCTTGGTACTAGGTCTGAAGTACACCCTGTTAACTGTATGACACGCAGTGTTGACGACTTCTCCCCACAAATTTCTAGTCACATCCTTCTTGTGCAACATGACTCTAGCCATCTCCTGAATAATTCTGTTTTTTCTTTCCACTACACCATTTTGCTGAGGAGTAATACGAGTAGAGAATTCTTGAGATATACCTGATCTAGTGTAAAAAGACTCCATGTATGAGTTCTTGAATTCTTTACCATGATCACTTCGAATTCGATCAATTTTCAAGCTCTTCTCATTTTGCAATCTTGTACACAAGGCTTCAATGTGCTCAAGAGCATCTGACTTAGATCTTAGAAGAATGACCTAAGTATACCTGGTGAAATCATCTTTCATAAACCATGATATATCTCTTTCCTCCAAGAGACTCAGTTCTAGTTGGACCTATGAGATCTAGAAGTAGTAGCTCCAATGATCTAGATGTAGCTGATGTCTGAGTGCCTGGATATTTAGCTTTTGTCTATTTCCCAAGCTGACAAAGTCCACATACAACATTGTTCACTCTACTAAGCTTTGGTAACCCCAAAACTGATTCATGCTTAGATACAATTGAAAGATGTTTGTAACTAGCATATCCCATCCTCTGGTGCCATAGATCTTCATTTGGCAAACAAATGATATTGCACACAATATCAGCATCAGATACTAATCCATAACAGTTGTCTAGAGTGCGTACATCACTTATGAATTCTTTCCAAACTCATTTAACACAAGGCATTTTCCTTTTGAGAACAGCACCATAAAGTCTTGATCATATATATGACTTATACTCAATAGGTTCACTCTCAGACCTTCTACATATAACACAATTGCAATGTCTGACAGTCCAGGTAGAGAGATTGTTCCTTTCCCTTTAATCTGTGATTTGTTCCCATCACCGAAAGTGACATTGCTACCTTTTTTAGACTTGAAAACCTTAAAGAGAGAGCGGTCTCCAGTCATGTATCTTGAGCAGCCACTGTCAAGGTACCACAAACATGTGTCCATAACCTTAAATGCGGACTTCATTATAAAGCACACCTCATGCTTAGATGACAAATCAGTAGGAATGGTGTTTTCTCTCATCTGCCATTTACAAACAAAGCTTTTAACTTTCACTCTTCTTAGACGAACTCCTCTACACATTTTCATTCTGAGACAGTCTAGTTTCTTCTTTGTCACGTTAAGATCTTTTTCAATAGTCATCGTGATAGATTTTAAATAACTTTTAGACTTGCATATTCTGAGACACTCAATCAAGTAGAGATTAGAAAAACAAGATGTATTTGAAACAAAAGATCTTTTCATGCCGATTGAAGCCATGACAACAGGAGTCAATGGATCACACAGCAAAGATTAACCCTAATCAGAGTGTACCCGCTTTGATACCACTTGATAGGTTAAGAATGTATTGACCCCTTTGGTAACTTAATCAATTAATTTAGCCAAGTGAAATTAATTAGATTCAATTACATGCAATAAGCGTAGTAGCGCAAACAAATCACCAACTAAGTTAAATGTAGTGGAAAATAAATTTGACCTAGGTGATTTGTTTACGAATGGGGAAAACCGTCGAGGCAAAACCCTACCGGGTGAATTTAAGGTCACCACTCCTTAAAATCCATTATTATCAAAACAAGCGGTTACAAGTAAAAGGAATCCTAGTACCTAATACCAACCTATAGTTGAACCTTTACCCCAATACCTAATTGGACTTGCAATGTAGTGATAATCTCTCCTTTCAATGCATGGCTCTAAGTACATGACTAATCAATTGATGCACGGATCCCCGCACGTGACTAACTTAGCAACTTGAGAAGGATGTTGGCTACAAAGTTCTTCAGTTCATCCACACAATGAAGATCAAGAAGCTCATTGGTTACAAAACCCTACGGCGTACAAACGCAGCAGCTTCTTCAAGAGAAAGATGAACTAGGGCATATGTCTTCGGTCACAATATGCTTGCATAAAACCTTTGCATCAAGTTGCGTCAAGTGAGACAATCCTTAAAATAATCCTTATATATATATCTAGGGTTGTGAGAAAAGAAAACCTAAATACATAGCTTGAATATGCGTGAAAAATAGATCTGAAAAACTGATTTTCATAATTCTCGATAGATACTGCTATTGAGATTATTTGTCGAGATTCACATTTTAAATCTCGATAGATACATTTGTCGAGATATTTGTCGAGCTTTAAAGAACAAGACTTCTCTACTTGATTCTTGGATAGATTTGCGTGGTTTCAATACTTGGACCTGAACTCTTGTTCCTTGAAGTGTTAAACACATCCTAAATTTACCCAATTATAAGTAAAATGCGTTTTGTCAAAGGATTAGTCAACTCTAAATGACATATGTTTTTAACATGATCCACATATGTCCTAACAATCATGAGAAAAATCAATAGTGAGCAAAAATTAATTACCGCTAGGACATCATAGAGAGTAATCTTATTCTCATTGAGCATCATGTGAGGGTTAACAAAAGCAGTAGATTGTACCATGGAAGCCACTCCACCAGGTGTTATTTAGTTAGTCTCAGTAGCAGTGGCTCTCACCTGAGCAACTTGTATTACAACAACGTCACCTTGGTTAACTGGTTTGTCATCGCATGAATGAACAGTTGCCTCTAGTGCCTCACCAATTGTTATGACATCTCTATTAAGCACATTTCCTAGAGAACCAAGTAGCACATCTGGGATCACGTATCACAACTGTACATCATGTAAGTGAGGGGTGCTTTTATTATTCCAAATTTAGGTAATCACAATTGTACTCTTGAAACATATATATTGTCATATGTTACTGTCAATGTCCATGCCACAAATTTAATGGTTAATGTACACCTTGCAACGATTGTACATTGTGGCACCAACAGAACTCCTCAGTCTTGCGCTTAGCAAACTCAACTACAAAATTTTGTGGCATAGTTAACTTGTCCTTGGATTCCTTATCCACCAAAAAATTAAGGATCTTGAGAGGGTAAAAGTTTGTGACATATCATCTGTGCATATTCAAATCTCAACTTATGTAGTCATCTTAAAGTTGGAAAATAAATATGAATTTTATTAAATGGTTTGTCAAGATTTTTTCATTTTATTATTATTTTTTTTAGGAAAAAATGTGAAGAGTTTATAATGAAGCAAATAAACTTATCTATAATTAATGTAATAAATATGGCCAATATAATGATAGTGTCAATGACCTCGTCTAATTTAAGAAATTTGATAAAATTTATTATTGGATTAAATCTAATTAAGAAAATATTAGACAAGTACAATGGATTTATCATAATTATAATATTAACTAGCCTTATCACACATATTCGTGTGTGCAATTTTCAATAACGCCTTTCATATAGTTCACACATCACAGAATGTCATAGAGTTACAAATTCACAATATATGTAGTTGAGAAATATGATACATAATATAATTTAATTGACGAAGAAGTAAATAAATTTTGTTTAAAGGCTTACCAATTTTGACAGGAAAATGTCTGATCATTGAGAAGAATTCAGTATATCAAACAATGAGTACGAAAGAAAATAATGTTGGGTAGAAATAGGATGAAAGAAGAAACTAAAGGAATATTGTGGGTTTGGAGTTGGAGGGATCTATTGTTATTTGAATTTTTTGCATTTCACAACATTTAGAAAATAGAAGAGACGAACAAATGATAGGATAAGTTATTTCCAGGAAATTGTAATCGGTACCTACGTGGGATTTTTTTTTTTTTTTTTTTTTAGAATATGTGGGTAGGTTTTTTTTTTAATTTTTTTTTATGGAAGCTTTTTTTAAAAAACGAATGGGATAATATTTTCTTGATAGGAACCGTGGGTAGTAGAAACTGGAAACTAGGAAGTGAGAAGGTTTTTATTTTATTTGATTATATATATATAAAATAATTACTTTTACTTGTATTAAATCTATTTTCAACTTTTAAAATTTATAATTAGACTTAAACAAATTAATTTTTTGGGGGTATGGTAAATATGTGTTTTTATTATATTGAATTTGAAATCTACTATTAATATATTGCTCAATGTTATTAAGTCTTTAAAGTTGTATAAGTTATGCATTAATCTTTAAAACAAATATTACAACAAATGATATTCAAACTATACTACATTAATAATTTTTTTAGGGTAACATCAAAAATATAAATATATATATATATAAAATAAAAAAACTATTCTGAGAACCTACCCTTGGTATGTTTGAAGATTTCAATACTTGCTAAAGTCAAATTGGTTTGAACCATGTGAATTAATACGAGGGCATGTCATAATTCATATATACATCTGTGGGTGCAACGGAGAGGGGGAGTACGCCTTGGCCGAGTGGACCAGGGCGAAGAAAAGACAATTAGAGTTGCCACCTAGTTTAGGTCTAGGAATCATATATATAGCGCCCTTTCGTGGAAAGATTGATTTTACTACCAGAGTATGAGCTCAGAGTTTAGGTACAGCTTGGGAAAGTGTTAGGCACCCAAGACCGCCCGGCTCATGGGTTAGCTTCCACTCATTATGTCTTATGTCTTAATTCTATTAAAGGCATGTTCAATATTGCATCATAAACTCACACAAACACTAGCATACATCTAAGCATACAACATGACATTCTCATCCTAAACCCTAACATACATCTATCATGCTTCTCATCACATCAAAAACCTTCAAGGGCTGAAACACTTCATGGCAGAATCATACAATATGTTATAGCATCTCACTATTAAGGAAAAGACAAACAAGTAAACATTATCCATGTTCATCATCCAAAAATAGATCATATTCAAATCAATGCATGTTCATATAAATGCATGTCTTGCCTCACTGTATCACAGCACCTATGCATCAATGCATGATCATATCATATGCATGTTCATGGCAAAATAACAAAATTGTAAGATAAAACCCTAATCTAGCATGTGAGGAACAAACAAGGCAAACAACATGGAAGCAGAGACTCAAAAGCATAAAACTAGACAAGGCAAAATCATGTTAAATAAGAGAAACAAAGAAACAAAAACAAAAAGGGTTGAATTAGTGTTTCAGGGCATGAGTATGCGTGAGCATACACAGGACTTGTGTATGCGGCCTAGTTGTATGCATACACATACTTCGAGTATGCATGCTTATGTAGTAAGCATGCGTACGTATACATGTCTCAAAAATCCTAAATCAGAAAGCAAGAACAGAAACAGAGCTATGGGAGTAGCAGTTTTCCTCCTTCAGAAAAGGGGAGTACACCTCGGCCAAGTGGACTGGGGCGGAGAAAAGATAAAGTCGACACCTAAATTAGGTCTAGGAACCATTAACATAACACCCTACGTGGAAGGACTGATTTTACTATCAGAGTATAGGTTCGGAGTTTAGGTATGATTTTGAGAAGGTGTTCGGCACCTAAAACTGCCTAACCCATGAGTCGGCTTTCACTCATTGTGTCTTATATCTTAATCTCATTAAAAGCTTATTCAACATCGTTATTATAAACTCACATACACACTAGCATTCATCTAGCAATAAACATGACATCAATCATCCCAAAATCCTAACATAAACTTATCATGGCAATTCACATCAAACTTAGCATACGTCTATCATGCATATCATATCATCCCATCCAAGGTAGCAAACAAACAAGATATCATAAGGGCAGAAACATGGACATGACAACAAGGTATTGATATCAAATATAGCTCAAACATCTAAGCATAGTATCCAAGCATCAAACAAACATATTCGTTGTGTTCAACATCCAAAATGCATGTTCATATGAATGCAAGACTTACCTTACTTGGTTTACTACATCACAGCACTATGCATTAGTGCATGATCATATTAATGTATATTTATAGTATATCATTGCAAGAAATAGAAAGAAACCCTAATCTAGCATGTTAAAGGCAAAAAAATAATCAAAAAGAGAAACAAGGACTCAAAAACATAAAAAAAGGTCAAAACAGAGGCATAATATATGAAAGAAATAAAGAAATAGAAGCATAAAAAGTCAGATTAAGGTTTCTAGGCACAAGTATGTGTGCGCATACATAAGCTTGCATACGCAGGCCAATTGCATGCGTACGCATATTCGAGTTTGCGTACGTATGCAAGAAGCATGCATACTCAGACATGCTCTAGAACCCTAACCCAAAAAACACAGAAATAGAACAAAAACAAAAACTAAAGAAAATAACAACCTAATATGATTTAAAACAAAAAGCTACTAAACCCTAGGCTACCTAAACATAAACAAAGCAAGAAAAAGAAAAAGAAAAAAAGAAAATAGAATTAAAACAAGAAAATGAAAAAAAAAAGGGTTTAGAGCTCAATACCTTAAAGAAGAAGCTTTTCAAGCTGGATTTTGACCGTTTCTCTCAATCAATCTATTCATAATCAAATGCAAAAGTGATTAGTAATTTTAAAACTCGAAGATCAAGGCTAGAAAAAGGCCCCAATTAGAAAATATTGACTTAACTCCCTCTTTGATTCACTATTTCTAGTGAATCTTACGTTTTTCCTTAGGATTTTCTGTGTGTCTTTTTGAAATATACCATAGAAGGCTTTATATAGTTGAAAAATGTGGACTTGGAACAGCTCCTAGACAATGTGAGATTCATTCCAAATCTCAGCTTTAATGTAAAAAAATTGCATTTCATAGCTTTTGGAACCCTAGCTACATACACAGGCCCGTGTATGCATATGCATACTATTGGGATAAGTGCCCTTAAATCTTATTGTATGATGTTATGTATGACATTATGTATAAAATTATGTATAATTTGATGTATGACTTAATGTTGTAATTAATAAAGTTTTTTATTATTATTTAAAATAATGATAACATGAATATTCAGACATTATCACATAGTCCATGAGATGTATAGTATGTGATTTATGTGAAAAGTCACAGAAGATATAGATCACAAGTTCTTTGTAAACTCAGAAATTTAATTCGTAATCGGTGATGAAATTAGGCATTTCATCTGCGAAGACTATAACATATCAACTAAAATGATTGTCTTAATCATGGAAATGGAGACTTCTAGTTGATGTGTTGATATGTCTTAAGAGTTAAGACATATTGAACTAGACCATTGTGAGATTTATTATTCTCCTAATGACTGTCAAATAAATAATAAATCTCACGACTTATATTTACATGAACTCTTAATCTTGAGAGAATAATGGACCTGATCATGAAGTGTAGGTTGCTTTAATATATCAGGAGTGAGATCTAAAGTAACAGTCAAAACCTCAGTATGTTAGGCAGCCACATTTAGTGTTGATGGAACATATATTCTCAAGATGAAATTCATAGTCTCTTAACGAAGATACAAAATATTCCCTCGAGATGAGTTTAATGGGTTTGTTATTTAGAATGTTAGACCTAACTACTTTAGTAAATAGTTACTAAAGTGTATATTTATGATATTGGATTTCATAAATATATGATGAACAACTTAAAAGATTAAACCGAGTACTTAAGGATTAAGATGTAGTAACTACAAAGTGGCAGTCTACTTTAATGGCTTTGTATTACTAAGAATATTTTATGAAGGGGTTGCATGTACAATAAAATATTTGGATATAATTTATTAATAAGGCCTAGAGTGCAATTATATCTATATAGTGGTATTAAATATAATTAATGGTAACTTTGGACTTGTCAAAAGTTGACAGAAAAGCCCAAGGCCCATTGGAGCTAGTGTCTTATTTGTTCCCTTTTGGTTCCACTCCAAGCCATATACTAAAGTCCAATTGGAAAGGCCCAAAAGGCTAGCTTAATTAGATAATCAATTAATAAGGAGAGAAACATACAAAATTTTGTAAGTACATGAAACGGTTTGTATGTGAGTGTTGGACATTCTCTAATTCTCTCTTGAACAAATTCATATAATTGATTGAGAGACCACACATCTTGGGCATTAGTGGAATTGGAGTGAAGATTAAAAAGTGTTCCCAAGTTCTTCTAATCTTTGTTTTGAAATTCACCACACCAAGGTACACTCTCTTGTTCTATATTCTAAAACTTACATAGTACATGTTATCAATTGCGAATAAAGTAGATCCGTTAATTTTCTGCTGTGTATGTTTTGTATGCGATACAAACATGTATATTTCCATCACATACATGAAACCGACATACGCATATGCGTGTATGTATATACAGCCCTAAGGTTTCCGTGGCCTTTATTTTCCAAAAATAGCTTTATTTTATTCATAAGAGAGCAATATTTTCCATAAAAACCTTCCTCTAGTCAATTTATAATCTGATCAGGCTTTAAACCAACCTCGGACTTTAGAATTTTACTATCATTGGGGAACAGGGGCCCAAGTCGTAAGGGGTATAAAGTGCGGTGTCTACAAAAGAAAAAACAAAATCTAATAACCTAACATGCTTAAAACGATAAAGAAAATCTAAGCTAAGCAGATAAATTATAAGACAACTAAACAAGAAAAATACAAAAAAAAAAACAAGAATCAAAGCAAGAAAAGGCTAAGAAAAGAAAAAAGAAGTTTAGAACTTATACCTCAAAAAACAAAAGCTCATTGGCTTGATTTTGACCGTTCCCCCTAGTTTAATCTACCACAAACAAATAAGAAAGTGATTAGTAATCGTAGAACTCCAAGATCAAGGCCAGAAAAAGCATCAATCAAAAAAATATTGACTTGAGGATGTTTTGTGAAAAACTCCATTTTTTATTCATTATTTCTAGTGAATCTTCTATTTTCCCTTAGGATTTTCTGTGTGTTTTGAAAAGCTACTATGTATGGCTTTATATAGTTGAAAAATTGGGGTTTGGAGCAATTCCCAAATGATGTGAGATTCATTTCAAACCTCGCATTTAATGCTAAAAAACTTGTCTTTCATAGTTTCTGGAAACCTAGCATGCGTGCGCAGGCTTGTGTATGTGAACGCATGTATAAGACCTGTGTACGCATGCATAAGACCTGCATAAGCAGCTTGAGGACATGGGTGCGCATATGTATGTATGCTTACGCATGCCCTAGGGTTTCTTGGTCTTAATTTTTCATAAATAGATTTATTTAGTTCATAAAAAAGTTATATTTTTCCAAGAACACCCTCCTCAAGTCAATTTCAATCTAATCGAGCCCTAAACCAACATTAGGCCTTAGAATTCCAACATCATTAGAGAACGGGGGTTCGAGTCGTAAAGGGTACAAAATGCAGTGTCTACAACATCTTATTTAGTTTGTTTTACTTGTTTGTCTTTTAATTTTTTTTTTCAATTGAAGCAAATTCTAAAGATATGAGACTTTTTTTATTGAAATAAAAAGCATAAACATAAACACAAATAACCATAACAAAAATATAAAAATATATTTTACAATAAGGACAAGAGTGGTGATAGCTTATTTATAATTTATAAATACTTATTTCTTAGCCCAAAAGACAAAAGACAAAACCTCAGCAAACTACATCTTTCCTCTATGATAATTTATAGATACTTAGTTCTTAGCCCAAAAGACAAAAGACAAAGCACCACCACTTGGTATGTTTGAAGATTTCAATACTTTCCAAAAGTCAAATTAATTTGAACCATGTGGATTAATATGAGGGCATGTAATAATTCATACTTCTTATTTAGTTTGTTTTACTTGTTTGTCTTTTGAATTTTTTTAATTGAAGCAAATTTAAAATAAATAATATTCTAATTTAAAGTCCAAAGATATTAGACTTTTTTATTGAAAAGAAACATAAAGAAACATAAACATAAACATAAATTTTACAATAAGGACAAGAGTAGTGATAGCCCTAGCTAGTACTCTAGGGGCACCGTTTTATAATTTATAGATACTTAGTTCTTAGCCGGCCCTAAAAGACAAAGACAAAACCTCATTAAACTACATCTTTCCTCTATGATATATATCACTTACTTTGGTTAATCCTAGCTACTGCTGCCATAGAGGCGGCTACTCCACTAGGAGTAGTGCTCATGTCAAGCTTGTTTCTTATTTTTGCACCAATCACCCCTTCAGCATCTTCACGTGTCATTGCTTTGTCCATTGGCAGTCTTGTTGTGCTATCCTGCTCAAAGAATATATTTGTTTATCAAGGTACACTCTGCAAACTCTATGAAAAAATGATGGAATGTGGTTGAGAGCTTTAAATGTAATTTTTTTTAATATGAGAGAGATAAAAGTTGCGTTAAAGGTGGATTTTTTTTTATTAAAATTTGATTCTTCTCTATAGTTGAAATTTGTGTTTATTATTAGGTTCATTTTGCATCAATTAAGGTCTTTAAACATTTAAAAAAAAATGCTTATAGCGCTTTTTAACATTTTCCTACTCAAACATACACACTCATTAAAAAAAACATTGTCACCCAGGTAACTTGGTCACGCATTATTATCATAGAGAGTAGTCTTATTCTTATCACGCATTATGCGAGGGTTAACATTAGCAGCAGATTGTGCCATGGAAGCCACTCCACTAGGTGTTATTTCGTTAGTCCCAGTGGCTCTCATCTCAGTAGCCTGTATTGCAGCAGCATCACCTTGATCAACTGATTTGTCACCACATGAAAGAGTAGTGGCCTCACCAATTGATATGGAATCTCAATTAAGAACATTTCTTGGATACTTAAGTGGCACTTCTGGGGTAACATAACGCCCCAAAACCTATAGGTTCACAAAAATACGTACACGCACCATAGTTATTTTTAGTGCTAACAATATTGCTAAATCTAAAACCAATAAAAATAAGAAAATAATTACTTGGTGATAAAATGTGATTAATGGACAGTAATTGAAATTCTCAGAAGGCTATGAGTAAAATAATTAAATACAAGAATTCCTGTAATATATATATATATATATATATATATATATTAGTAGGTAAAGCTAAGAGAAAATCTAATTAGAATTCAATTAGAGTCTAATTTTGCGCCATGTGTTCTATCTAATCTAAGTTTTAAATTTTTGTGCCAAGTGAGTTAATTTAGTGTAAAAATTGGATTTTAATTAGAGTTTAATCTTACGCCATGTGTCCCACCTAATCTAAATTTTTTTAATTTTTGTGCCAACTGAGTTAATTTAATGTAGAAAACGAGGATCCTAATAGAAATAAATCATAAAAAACCTAATCATGTAACTAAAAACAATTCAAATTTATAAGTAATTTATGTAATATACCATGACTTCGTATGGTCCATTACTAACTAGGTTACCTATAAATATATATATATATATATATATATATATATAAAACCATAGTTTAGAGAAAGTATCAAAATTGGATTTTGCTTTTGTTAGCTTTCCATACAAATTAAATTGTTTAGATTTTTGTTATTATTTTTTCTCTTAACTAATGAGCATATTTTTTATATAGTTTTTATTCAGATATTTGTATGCAAAAATATTGAACGTAACAAACTGTAATTGAACTGAACGATCTCATACAACTATCCCTATTCAATCTAAGAGATATTATTTGACAAATTTATTATTTTATTTTGTATTGTATTTAGTAGAATTTCACAAACAATAATTGTGAATTGATATTGTATATGTAGATCCAATAGTGATTTTCAAAATTATATACATAAAAACAACGTAATGAAAAACTTGGAATATCATGAAAATTGCAAGAAAAAACTATTTTAATATATGCAAATGTAATGGTCAAACTATGTCCTATATGTTTAATAATCCAAACTAATATATCAATAGCACCACTGCAATTCATTATTCCCGTGCGTAAGCATTGGTTACATTCTAGTAATGTAATAATTGATCTGATTGTTGAATTGTTAAGGAGAAAAAATATATCAATATACATTAGAAAAAAAAAACAATATATATAAATAAAAATAGCTAAAACTCAAAGAAAATCCAATTAAATTTTAATTGGATTCTAAATTTTGCGTCACGTGTCATTTAAAAATTGAAGAGTTCAAATTCTGAAAGTTTGTTTAGACCCCTTAAACCCAAACAAATTTAACCTAGTTATTTAGCCAAGTGATTAACTTAGGTAAATTATTCAAATCTAGGTTAACACAAATATATCATATCATGCAAAAGTGCGGAATAATAAAGAACACATGATATGATGACCCAAGAAAACCAAACCGGTAAAAAACCTGGGGAGGATTTAACCTAACTATCCTCAAGGTAAAACGAAGTCACTATGAAAGAATCGAAGTTTACACAATAGAGACTTAGACCACTAACATCTTATTGCTACCTGCCTGTAAGAAACTTACTACCACGACCACGTGACAGCTCCGAGACCACGGACTTCTTATTTCCTTGAATTCTCAGCAAAGCACAAGCAACACCTGCTTGTATATCTTGAAGCTCTTTTGTTCTGCAACTGTATGATTTACCAATCTCTTGACATGAATCTTGAGTTTGGAAACCCTAAGTGTATGTGAAGGTAAACACCTCTAGATCTAACAATTAGATTCCCAAACACAGCATTCAGAACTCTAAAAACGTGGCTAGAGTTTTCCCTTATATACTTAGGGCAAAACATAAAACCCTATACATTAAATGGGCTAGGGCTGAGTTGAAAAAATTCTGCAGAAAAACGTTCTGCATGACTTTCGATCGATTGAGTCTAATTCTCGATCGATCGAGTCAGGCAGAAATGCACAGTAAATTCTGCAGTTAACTCGATTCCAACTTTACATAAAAAGTCATACTTTGAGCAAGTCTAACACATGACTAAAGATTGTTTTGATTATGGTTTGCCAACATTACAAATTGAAGTTCTAATACATTAGTTCCTAATTCTTAGAACCTAACAAATTCAATTAGATTCTTAATTGGATTTTAATTGGAGTCTAAATTTGTGTAAAAATCGGGTTTAAAAATCTAAGAATCTAAATCCAATTAAATTCTAAATCTCACACACACACTCACACACACATATATAATGACAAATCATTAAATATTTTAGAAATGTATGTTTTAAATGTGTGTAAGCTAATATTATGTATAATTAGAATATCTTCTAAAAAAAGTATAAATTGAAGAATAGAATTGTGATTATTTTTAGTTATAACCGTTCATATGCACGAGGTAAAACTAGTTTATATAATATGCTGTGATTAATTAGTATCAAAGCAAATAATTTTTTATTTTGTATTTTAAAATTTACATATAAATTATAAATAAGATATTTGTGCCAAATTAACTAAATAAAATAAAATTTTCAATTATTTTTTACATTGTGTTTTTTATATCACACTCTAATAATAATCATGTCAATACGTAAAAGAATCATGCATGCTAAATTGCTAATAAACATGTACATGTAATATTACTCAATTAAAACATATGAAGAGCAAATTAAATTAATCTGTCCATCAACTTCTTCAGTGACGACACGGGTACCACCTACTTGAGTTTCTTGTACAGTGACACCTTCGTTTCTGGCAATATCAGTGGCTTCACGGTGACCAGCAGCACCGACCCTCTCATTCACAGACGCAGCAATTTGCTTCACAGATGCAGGGCCACCCTTTTGGATTTGTCCCAAACCATGTCCTTAGCAGCTTGCATGGTGGCTGCATGCGTCTTGTACGTGGTGCAATGGGTTTTGATGCCAAATCACCATAAACACTGAAAACGTCGCCGTATTTAATGGCTTCTTGCTTAGAAGAACGACTACTTTGGTAGTCACGTGGTCTTTGTGGTTGTCCCTGGCTTATGATGATGGCAAATTTGGTCAGTTTTTGAGTCAAAGAGAGAGAGAGGCTGTGCTTGTTGATGAAGAGGTGGGATTGGTCACGGAGTGTGTATATATATTATGGAGAATCTGATACGTGTGGGATAGAGAATGAAATTCTTGAATCTTGAATGTTTTTCTTTTTTGTTACAGGTGGTCATGTGTGGCTATCAAGCACTAGGTTATGTGCCAATGCACTTGTCTAATATAAGAAATTGGATAAAATCTATTAAACCTAATTAAGATAGAATTAGACAAGTGCATTGGATCTATCATAATCATAATATTAATTCAATGTTCAATAGTGTCCAATCTATCATAATCATCATAATATTAATTCAATATTATACTAGAGTCAATGCACCCATATAATATTTCTATAATAACTAATAATTAGATTTATTTGAATGTATTAAATCTATTTTCAACTTTTAAAACTTATATTCGTCTTAGACTACAAAGAATTTAATTTTTTAGGTAACATCAAACTATTAAAATACCAATTTGCAATTAATTATTTGTTACTCAATAATTTTTAAAAAACAATTAAAACATAAACTTAAATATAAACATAAACTTGTATTTTAATCATAAAAATACATTAATTAATTTTTTATGTTCATTATATATGTGCACTTTTTTATGCTATATACATGAAAAAGAAAATATTGAAAACATTTATGTTGAAAAACCAAAATTTGAGCATAAAAAATAGTTTCAGTGAAAGAGAACTGTGTACAAAAATTCTACATGATTAACATAATTAAAGCAGATAAGAGTATAAAAAAGAATTAACTTATATAATTAAAGCAGACAAGAGTATAAAAAAATATTTCTCCACGTCAGAATAAAGCAGATAAGAGTATAAAAAAAATATGAACATATATAATTAAAGTAGATAAGAGTATAAAAAAATATTTCTCCACGTCTGAATAATGGTTTGATATATTTCTCTTAAATCATTTTGAAGCATAGTAAGATAACCTTTTCCCTTCTAATAATTTTATTTTACTCCATTTTTTTAAGAATTTTATTTTGTTATTTGATTTTCGATAATTTTGTTTTTTTCCATTTTTTTAAAGAATTTTATTTTATTACTTGATTTTCTTAAGGTAACCCTTTTCCCTTTAGTCTAATAAGTTTAAGATAACCCTTTTCGCTTTAGTCTAATAAATTTCATACGGTAGTTAGCTTTCAATATTTTCTATCTTTCTAGGATTATTCTTATTATTCAGGAGTGGGATTATTCCTATTATTCAGGAATCCTGTATTTTCTATCTTTCTAGGATTATTCTTGGTAGGGGTAAATCTCCCACCCGACGGCTCGGCCTGCGACGACGGATATACATGACGGACGCAGGAGTTGACGACCAGACCTTCAGTGGCCGACGGAGAGAGAGTCACCCACTGTTGTTATCAGGCGCTAGAGCCTATCTTGTTGCGTACGTCTCTCTGGAAAAGTTGAATCTTATCTCACACGCTACCACCCAGCTCGATGTCTTACGTAGCACGATTCCCTACCCCCAAGAAGGGAATCGTGTCCAACACGCTTGGCCACCCCAGAAGAGTCTTGCGTCCTACGCTACTCAGGGGCAATTTCGGTCTAACGTTATCTTCTCCAGCACGCCTTGCTTAAAGGCCACTACTACTACTACTATAAATACCGCCACGCCCTCCAAAAATCGAGGTACGCATACTAAGCCCCGACTCTGGCACTCTGGAGTTGTGTAATATACTAACTTAACTGTCGGAGGGTCGTTGGCCGGTACCACACCGGTACTTCCCTTTGAGGTTCTTCTTACTTGTGTAGGACCGTCCGGAACGCGCGCAGGCCCTGCAGCTACACCCGACAAGATAAGGGGCGGAAGGCGCCTCGAATAGGGGAAGGCCGAGACAGTAGACGCCTAAAGCCCAATGCCGGGAAATTCACAAGCTACACCCCATTGACGGCTCCGGTTGATCAGGTCCTGATGCAGATCAAGGATGACGGATCCTTGACGTTTCTAGGAAAGATGAAATCAAACCCGGACAAGCGGCCGAAAGACAAGTATTGCCGCTTCCACCGAGACCATGGGCACGATACCGCCGACTGCTATGATTTAAAGCAACAGATCGAAGCCCTGATTAGGCAAGGGAAGCTGCAGAGGTTCGTCAGCAGAGAAAAGGCCGAAACGTCTCGGCAGGAACAGACCCCCCACCGGGACAACGAGCGTCCCAGACCACCTATAGGGGATATAAGGGTGATTGTGGGCGGCACACCGGTCGCCGGTTTTACAAAGAAGGCTCTAAAATCCCACCTCAGGACGGTCCAAAATGTCCAGGCTGCGAGTTCCGTCCAGAAGAAGCCAAGAACCAGCAGCCCCACTATGGAGTTCACGGAAGAGGATGCCCAACACCTCCACCATCCGCACGACGACGCCCTTGTCGTCAACGTCCGGATAGGGGACTACAACACCTATCGGGTCCTGATTGACAACGGGAGCTCCGCGGATATTCTCTACTATCCCGCGTTCCAGCAGATGCGGATTGACAAAGAACGCTTGGTCTCTACCAAGGCACCACTCACAGGTTTCGAGGGGACCAGAGTATATCCCCTCGGCTCGATCACATTGCCCGTCACTGTCGGGGAATACCCTCGGCAGCTCACTAGGGACGTCACCTTCCTAGTCGTCGACTGCTCCTCAGCATACAACGCAATCATAGGGCGACCAACCCTCAACGCCTGGAAGGCCGCCACCTCAACCTATGCCTTAAAGGTTAAGTTCCCTACGGAGTACGGGGTAGGAGAACTATGGGGAGACCAAGTGGCCGCACGAGAATGCTATGTCGCAATGGTAGAGATGATCGGCCAGCTACAGACGATGAACATAGAGCAGAGGACGGGGACAGAGCCTGTGGAGGAACTCGAAGAGATAATTCTCGACGAGTCTAAGCCTGAGAGAACCACCAGGATCGGTGCCCTCAACAGTCCGGCGACTCGCCAGGCACTCACGACCTTCCTCAAGGAAAACCAGGATGTATTCGCCTGGAGCCATGAGGACATGCCGGGGATCGATCCATCAGTCATGGTACATAGGCTGAACGTAGCAACCTCCTTCCGGCTTGTCAGACAAAAGAAGCGAGTGTTCGCTCCAGAGAGAGATCGCGCAGTGGCAGAGGAGGTTGGTAAGTTACGAGAGGCAGGGTTCATCCGGGAAGTCTGCTACCCCGACTGGTTGGCTAATGTTGTAATGGTCAAGAAGGCCAGCGGGAAGTGGCGGATGTGTGTGGACTTCACGGACCTGAATAAGGCGTGCCCAAAGGACAGCTACCCCCTCCCTCGAGTCGACGCTCTGGTAGACTCTACGGCCCGGCACCAGCTGCTGAGTTTCATGGATGCCTTCTCAGGATATAACCAGATCCGGATGGATGAGGCAGATCAGGAGAAAACCTCATTCGTCACCAGCCAAGGACTCTTCTGCTACAAGGTGATGCCATTCGGACTGAAGAATGCAGGTGCCACATATCAGAGGCTGATGAACAAAATGTTCGCCAACCAAATAGGGAGGAATGTACAAGTGTACGTCGACGATATGCTGGTGAAAAGCCAGCAAGAGAAGGATCATCTGAGAGATCTCGAGGAAACGTTCGGAACCCTCCGTTCCTACAATATGAGGCTCAACCCCTCGAAGTGTGCCTTCGGGGTGACCGCAGGAAAATTCCTCGGCTTCATGGTCTCTCAGAGAGGCATCGAGGCCAACCCGGATAAGATCAGGGCAATAATGGAGCTGGCCCCTCCGAAGAACGTAAAAGAGGTTCAGAGTCTGAACGGGAAGGTTGCCGCACTGAACAGATTTGTGTCGAGGGCCACGGACAAATGCCTTCCCTTCTTCCGCACATTGAAGAAGACGTTCGAGTGGACGGACGAGTGTCAAAAGGCATTCGAAGAGTTAAAAGCTTACCTCTCTTCCCCACCATTGCTGAGTCCTTCACAGCCCGGGGAAGAACTCTTCCTCTATCTGGCCGTATCCCCAGCCGCCGTCAGCGCGGCCTTGATCAGAGAAGAGAACGGGGTGCAGAAACCCGTATACTACGCCAGCCGAGCGTTCCAGGGGGCGGAAGGAAGGTACCCGCCCATGGAGAAACTCGCCTTCGCCCTAGTCACCGCAGCCCGAAAGCTCAAGCCCTACTTCCAAGCTCACACAATCGTCGTCCTCACCGACAAGCCTTTACGGCGAGCAATGCATAACCCAGAAGCCGCAGGTCGTCTGGCCCTATGGGCGATAGAGCTGACTGAGTTTGACATTTGCTACCGCCCACGTGCCGCCTTCAAGGGACAGGCAGTAGCTGATTTCATAGCCGAGTTCACCAACACAGAAGACGAGGGGGCAGATGCAAGTCCAGCATGGAGTGTACATACAGATGGGTCGTCAACAAGACGAGCCGGTGGCATTGGGGTCGTGCTCCGTTCCCCTGAAGGAGACCAAATTGATTGTATGATCCGGCTAGACTTTCCCATCACCAACAATGAGGCAGAGTACGAAGCCTTGATAGCCAAAGCAGCAGGCGCGGCCCGAGTGGTCGTCTCCTGCGACTCCCAGGTAGTCGTCAACCAAGTCAACGGGAACTACGAGTGCAGAGGCGACAGAATGAAGAGGTACCTCCATCAGGCAAAAAGAAGGATAGATGAGCTCGGAGCAAGGATAGTCCAAGTCCCCAAGGAGGAAAATGAGCCGGCCGACCGCCTCGTCAAAGCCGCTTCGTCAGAACAGGAGAGCAGCACTGACGGTGTGCTACACTTTGTGCAGGTTTCACCACTGGTAGACTCTATTGAAATGCAGGAAGTCGGCTCGGAAAGCAACTGGACCGCGCCGTTGGTCTCATACCTGAAAGATGGCGTCTTGCCCGACGGAAGAGAAGCCGCCAGAAGATTGAAGGTCCAAGCATCAAGGTTTGTCCTGATAGAAGGAGTCTTATACAAAAGGGGCTTCTCTCGCCCATACCTAAGGTGCCTAGGTTCCGAAGAAGCTGATTATGTCATGAGGGAAGTGCACGAAGGGATATGCGGAAACCATTCGGGGTCGCGGTCACTGGCGCATAAGCTGATCCACACAGGATACTACTGGCCGACCATGAGAAAAGACACGCAGGCTTATGAAAAAGCTTGCGACAAGTGCCAGAGGTTCAGCAACATCGTCAGGCAACCCCCCGAAGAGCTGACCCCCATGACGGCCCCGTGGCCATTCGCTCAATGGGGACTGGATATCATGGGCCCATTTCCAACAGCGGTACGACAGCTCAAGTTCCTTGTGGTAGGCATAGACTACTTCACAAAGTGGGTGGAAGCTGAGGCATTGGCAACCATCACGGAGAAGAACATACGAAGCTTCGTCTGGAAGTCTATCATATGCAGGTTCAGGATACCCAGGGTATTAGTCTCCGACAACGGCAAACAGTTTGACAATGGTCCCTTCCGGGAATTCTGTGCGCAGCTGGGAATAAAGAATCATTACTCTTCCCCCGCCCAACCCCAAGCCAACGGTCAAGTCGAGGTAACGAACCGATCCTTGCTCAAAATTATCAAGACTCGGCTCGAGGGGGAAAAGGGGATATGGCCTAAGGAGCTGCCAAGTGTATTGTGGGCATACAGGATGACAGCAAGGACCCCCACAGGAGAAACACCGTTCAGGCTAACCTACGGAAGCGAGGCAGTCATTCCAGCTGAAGTGGGACTCACAACCTACAGGGTGAACACCCATGATGAAGGCCGGAACAACGAGGCCTTACGCCTACAGCTTGACTTGATCGACGAAGCCAGGGCAGCAGTAGAGCAAAGGCTAGCCCGGTATCAGGATCGCATGGCTAAACACTACAACGCCCGAGTTAGGCACAGGGAATTCCAGGTCGGCGACCTCATCCTAAGAAAGATCATGGGCGCTGCCAGAGACCCAACCCAAGGAAAGCTCGGCCCCAATTGGGAAGGGCCCTACCGAATCACAGCGTGGCAAAGAAAGGGCACCTACCACTTGTAAACACTGGACGGGCAGAAGCTGCACCACCCGTGGAACGCTGAGCACCTACGTAAGTACTACCAGTAAGAAAGAACGGCAGCCCCCTACTTGTATCTAGTCTGTAATTGATCCACTCTAATGTATATTCCTGGGACATGTTTTCTTCCTCACAAAAATTATGCAAGTCATACAGAGGTTTATTCAAAGTCTCTTCTACTTACTATTAAGTGCTGAACGTCAGAAACTTGCAAAAAGCCTTAGCGTTAAATCCGTTCAAGTATAAAAAGCTGACGGTATCAAAGGCTGACGGCTCCACTCTACAGGCATAAAAGCGTCATGCTCCCATGCTGACGGCTTAAAAGCCACAAGGTTTTCCTAAATGGAAACACCCAACGCCTAAGTCTAAAAGACGACGGCCCAAATTCGACGACGGCATAAAAGCGTCATGCGCCCATGCTGACGGCTTAAAAGCCACAAGGTTTTCCTAAATGGAAACACCCAACGCCTAAGTCTAAAAGACGACGGCCCAAATTCGACGACGGCATAAAAGCGTCATGCGCCCATGCTGACGGCTTAAAAGCCACAAGGTTTTCCTAAATGAAAACACCCAACGCCTAAGTCTAAAAGACGACGGCCCAAATTCGACGACGGCATAAAAGCGTCATGCGCCCATGCTGACGGCTTAAAAGCCACAAGGTTTTCCTAAATGGAAACACCCAACGCCTAAGTCTTAAAGACGACGGCCCAAATTCGACGACGGTATAAAAGCGTCACGCACTCAAGCTGACGGCTTAAAAGCCACCAGATTTTCCTAAATAGGAACCCCCAAAAGCCTAAGTCTAAGAATGACGGCATAAATGGCGACGGCTCAAAGCCAACTAGATCGTCTTATAAGGTTAAAAGCCAAAGCCTAAGTCTAAGGATGATGGCATAAATGGCGACGGCTCAAAGCTAACTACATTATTATAAGAGATTGGAAGCTAAAAATCTGTCTAGGGTGACGGTGTAATAGCTCGACAACAATAAAGTTAACGGTTCCACGAAGCTCTTTGCGTGAAGATATCAATTGTGACGGCCTGTTATGTTGACGGCTCATCATATTGACGGCTTATTATATCAACAGTTTCACAAAGCATAAACAGCATTTGAAATGAACCGTGCAAGCAAGCAACACACACAAGCAAAATTTGAAAAAGAATATAAATTAAAACAAATGCTTTCCAAGTCAACATTGTTCTCAACGGCCCAGAAATTGGCCGTCCTACAACAAAATTGTTACAAAAATTCTCAACAAAAATTACAGGTCTAATGAACGAGGGAATCAACTACATTCACTTCTTCTTCAGTTTGGACCTTAGCGGCTGTCTGGGCATCGTCATCAAAGGTCCCGTCACCTTTATCATTCTGGCCTTCATCAAGGGGGCGACCTGCGCTCTCGGAAACGGCCTGGATGACGGACGTTTGTGCCTGGCCTCCGTCAAGGGACACCTGCGAGAGATCCGTCTCCGGATGGAGGGCCTTCACCTGACGGACGGCCTCATCAAAACCGTCCGCCATTATGCCACCAAGCTCCGTCAGGTACGCTTCAGAGTCTCGGTATTCCTTGATCGCGTCGTCCTTGGCTTGACGGAGCTGATCCTTCATAGACTGGATCTCCAGCTCCTTGTCCGCAAGGACCGTCTGCAGAGTCTTCGTCTGCTTTTTATACTCTAACCTATCCTCCTTGAGGACGGAGAACTTCTTCTCCATCTTCACCTTCCAAGCCTTGTATTGCGACAGCTCGTCCTCCACCTCCGCTGTCTTCGCCTGTAGACGGCTCATGGCCGTCTCCTCACGGACACAACGGTCCATCAGGCCCTTCATCATAACGACAGCCTGGAAATCAAAGACACCAAGTCAACGTGATGGCGAGGACAAATATATATTCAAAAAGACTGACGGTGACGGAAAATTGCTTACCTGGGCCAAGTTGAAAAGGCCCGTCTCCCCCATGGCCTCCGTGGAATGATTCCCGATGTCCTCATAGTTATCCGCCGTCAGTATGGAGGATAGCTTCTCAATTGCATACTTCGAATCCTCGCGGAGAAGGATGGGTGGAGTCTCGACGGCGGGCGGAGGGCCACCCGTCATGAGGCCCTTCCCCTTACCGTGTTTGACAGGGACCTTCTGTCCGTCTGCCTCTAGCCCGATGACGGTCTCGGGGGTGGTTTTCGGCTTTTTGGGGAGACGGTCCCCCTCCTGGTCGGACTTCCTTTTTATGACGGGTACGTTGGGTACGCCCGTCCCTGCAGCTTGGTTTTCTCTTTTCTTTGCAGCTGCTTGCTGCTTGATTATGGCCCTCCTCCTCGCTTCGTCCATTTCTGCGAAGACAAGACGGCACATGAGTTGATAAAAAATGGAGAGAAAAATGACCAAACATAAATTCATGTGAATGGACGTACGTTTCCTAACTTGTATCTCGTATTTCTCTGCTTCCGGAGACGGTTCAGGCCCGTCGCAGTGCCAACAGATGGTCTTCAGGCACACCAAGTTAGCCTAAGACCTTTCCTTCAACTCGGATTTCTAGAAAATCCTCTCCAAGAAGCTCCAGTCTTCAATTGACACTTGAGGACGGTCTTGAGCTGAGAAAAGAAGACGGTTATATGATGACGGTGCATAAAAAGATATAAAAAGAGAGAGAAGCAAAAGGAGAAAGTGAACGGGCGAATACCAGACGGGGACAAGACACCCCACGTGGTGTCGACGGGCATAAACTCGGTCTCACCAGGATTCCCCATCCACTCATCCCCATCCATGAAGAAGTACCAAGACTTCCAGTCCCTATTGGAGTCTGGAGTATCGCACACTAACCTTAGTAGTGGACCCCTCGCCACAAAACTATACATTCCCCTGGATTTTTGTATCTCCACCGGATGGTAACAATGGAAGAATTCCTTCACCGTCAACCTTTTCTTCCCCTCGGACATGGACCCGTACAACACCTTTACCCCAATAAAGACCCTCCAAGCATTCAGGGAAACTTGGCTGACGGATAGTCCTAGGTAGTGAAGGAGGTGACAGTGTAGTGGGGTCAGTGGAAACCTCAGCCCTGCCTTGAGCATTTGCTCGTATACTCCGACACCCCTGACTCCACGGTAATAACACTTCTCTCCTGGGTGGGGTAGACGGAGAGGTATATTGTCAGGAATATGGTATTTGCTTCTAAGTGTTTTGAAGTGTGGCTCTTTGATTGTGGAGAAGAAATCATTCACCGTCCACAGAGAGAGCATAACGTACTTCCTCATCCCGTCACTGCCCACGACGGACTGGACTTGAGGATCCTCTCCCTCTAGACCGTCGCTAAGGTTGCTCTCTGCCCTATCACTACTCGACGGAGAAGAGGTGGAAGATGAACTCTCTTCACTCGAGGATGTTGTGGCTGCAGGATCCTTTGGACCCGATGGGTTGACTTCATCGTAGCCCGCTCCGTCCCGGACAAACGACTGGTTACTCGACGCGCTAGACATGTCACCTACATGTGACGGAAAACCCTAAGTCCGACTGCCCTAAAGACACTGACGGTAAAAAGAAATGAACAAGCAATAGTTACTTACCGGTTACTTGCACTGATGATGTCGACGGTTGCCGGAATGTGACGGACAAACGAGGGCTGACGGACCGAGTGCTTTTCTGCTGGGTGAACGGATGCGCTCTGATGGCTTGTTTTCGGTAAAGAGTGAAAAATGAAAGAAAAGAAGGAAGGCTTTTATATGAGAGAAATAGCAGGAGACGAAGGGACGCCTCGGTCCGAGCACACGGTCCACGGGTTGACGACACGTGTCCCGCATTTATTACCAGGCATTAATTACTGATGACAGTTTGTCTATCCAACCCTAAGTGCGGTTTGGAACCGTCACCCCATTAGTCCGTCGTTTGAGTGTTCACGGACTGATGGGCTGAGGGGGCAACTGGTAGGGGTAAATCTCCCACCCGACGGCTCGGCCTGCGACGACGGATATACATGACGGACGCAGGAGTTGACGACCAGACCTTCAGTGGCCGACAGAGAGAGAGTCACCCACTGTTGTTATCAGGCGCTAGAGCCTATCTTGTTGCGTATGTCTCTCTGGAAAAGTTGAATCTTATCTCACACGCTACCACCCAGCTCGATGTCTTACGTAGCACGATTCCCTACCCCCAAGAAGGGAATCGTGTCCAACACGCTTGGCTACCCCAGAAGAGTCTTGCGTCCTATGCTACTCAGGGGCAATTTCGGTCTAACGTTATCTTCTCCAGCACGCCTTGCTTAAAGGCCACTACTACTACTACTATAAATACCTCCACGCCCTCCAAAAATCGAGGTACACATACTAAGGCCCGACTCTGGCACTCTGGAGTTGTGTAATATACTAACTTAACCGTCGGAGGGTCGTTGGCCGGTACCACACCGGTACTTCCCTTTGAGGTTCTTCTTACTTGTGCAGGACCGTCCGGAACGCGCGCAGGCCCTGCAGCTCACTGGCTTGATTTTTGACATCATCAATTCTTATTATTCAGGAGTGGGATTATTCCAACTATTCAGGAATTCTAAATTCAGTTCGATTAATGTAGGACAGGAAATTGCAATTAATACACGATAGGAAATTTGAGTATCAGGGCCGGAAGCTTGAGTATTCATTTCATTAGAAGACTCATGAAAGAAATTTGATTAGCCATTTCATTGGAAGAAAGAAGAAAATTGCAAATTCACGAATAATTCATTCCAATGGAAGAAACTTGCCAATATCGTGGATCACATTCCAATAATTGGGTTCTCTTCTTCTTCTTCTTCCTATAGTTCTTTTATATTCCGTTAAAGTCCTTCGAAAAAAATAAAGTTTTGCTTGAAAATAGATTAATGCTAAGAACGTACGTAAATATATAACTAAAGGAAAAGAATCCTAAGAACGCACCATTTGGCATGTTTGAAGTGTTTGAAGATTTTAATACTTGCCATAAAGTATTCAAATTTGCTCTAAATTATGTAGATTAATAATTCCATAGGGCAAATTATAATTCATACATTTTATTTAGTTTGTTTTGCTTGTTTTTTTCTTTTTGACTTAAAAAAAAAACTAATTGAAGCAAATTTAAAATAAATAATATTCTAACTTAAATTCCAAAGAGTTTATATCCCAAAGATTTTAAACTTTTTTAACTAACAACTGACATTAAACTTATGAAGCATCAAATGTTAGACCCTTTTGTAGTTGTACTCTAATTATGTAATGTATTATAAACCTGGTTTAAAACACTAGTATTACTATTTTCATGTGTGTTCAAATAAGTATTAATGTTTACTAAAAAAAAAAAATAGGGATATGTTTATTCCACATTGGTTGTGTGTGTGTTTAGTATCTATTGTTTATAATCCCAGTCTACAACTACAAAGGTTATGCCTTTTTATAGTTGTACTCTGGTTATGTAATGTATTATAAACCTGATTTAAAACACTAGTACTACTATTTTCGTGTGTGTTTTAATAAGTATGGTTGTTAACTCAAAAAAAAAATTGCAAATAATTATTTGTTAATATTTGATAATTAATGTCTTTTAAAAATAAAATAAAAGCATAAACATAAACAACAACAGTAAAATAACATAAACATAAATTTTACAATAAAGACAAAGAGTTCTGATAGCCCTAGTACTCTAGGGGCACTTGTTTTAAATTTATAGATACTTAATTCTTTGCCACAAAAGACGAACACAAAACCTCACTAAACTAAATATATCATATTATATATCACTTGCTTTGGTTAAGCCTAGCTGCTGCTGCCATAGAGGGGGCAACTCCACCAGGAGTAGTGCTCATGTCAAGCTTGTTTCTTATTTATGCACCGATCACCCCCTCAGCATCTTCATGTGTCACTGCTTTGTCCATTGGCAGTCTTGCAGTGGCATCCTACTCAATATATATAACCAAGCAAGACAAGGGGCGGAAGCACCAGAAGCACAGAGATAGTATAATAAACAAGGTAGAACCAACCAAGGAGGCGGTACAAGGATTAATAATCAAAATAATTTAAACAAGTAATAAGGCGGTAGAACCAGCCAAGCAATATATCATTAAAAAAATTAATAATCAAAGTAAATTAAGCAATTAATAAGGCGGTAGAACCAGCCAAGCAGTATATCATCAAAATAATTGATAAACATGAAAGTATTAACAAAATATTTGAATATGAAAGTACTTGATTAATATTGAAAGTAATGAACAAGGTACAAGATTAATAGTTACAGGATTACAGGATAAACAAGGATAAATAGTGGTAACTTACAAAGGTAGTGGTTACCGGATTGTCAACAGTAATAGTTCCTGAGGGAAGTTTAGGAGAGGAGGTAAACTCTCGATTATCTTAAACTCACTCAAGGAGAAACTAGAAGTGGTAAACAAAAACCTAAACCAAAACCTGAGTTAACAATAAGGGACAACCCCCCTTATATAGGAAAATAAAGCAAAAAGTGAATAGTGAACAGTAAAAGTGAACAGTGACTTTTTACTGTATACATCAATATCCGTGAGTGAACAGTGATCTCGTGAGTGAACAGTTGAGTGAACAGTGATCTCGTGAGTGAACAGTTGAGTGAATAGTGATCTCGTGGGTGAACAGTGGGCAGAGGATGACATCTTGTCGTCTTGTGCCGAAAGTAATCAGTCAACAGATTCCCATGGGGAAGAGCAATAATTTTTTCGGGAGATCAACTAGAATTCTCCTTCTTGTGGAGAATCTTCATCATGACTAAATAGTTTCTTGTCATATGGTGAATAGGGATTATTAGCCACAGATTCTTCTGAAGATGCACTTGACTTTTCTTCTTCAGTGGTTCTGTTGGCAACTAAATTTTCTGCACATTTGAGAAGAGCAAATAAAGCATCAGGATCTCTCCTTAGGTCATCAAGGGGAGAGCACTTCTTTCTTGGTTTAATAGTCTTTGTGGATGAAGAGGATGGTAAATATGCTTCAGTAGGGATTTGGCTGGATGGTGAACATCTTTCATTAATAAATTTTGAACATTCTCTGTTGGTTGTGGCAACAATTCTTTGAATATGAGAGAACTTGTCCCACCACTTGACATACCAGTATCTGGCAAGAGCATTTTCGTCAATATTGATCTCATATTGCCATTTGAGAATCCATGGCACCTTGTGATAGTTAACAAAGTAGAGCAAAGCAGGGAATTTAGCCTTGGCAGTATGAGGATTAGGCTTGAATCCTTTTTCAAATAGTTTGAAGGCCTCCAGTAAGGGTGTAGGTAAAAGTTCAATAATGAGACCAAACTGGGACCACCATCGGGCAAACCAGAAGGGTAATGTACCAGTGTAATTTTTGTCAAAGTTAACAAACCAGGAATGATTCATGGTATCATTCTGGTGAAGCATAAATCTGAACCATGCAGTAATATAATCATGATAAGAATAAGGGATGAGGTGTTTGGGCATTGTTCTTGTAACATTTGGGGAAGATCCCCATTCTCTTTCAGTGATAATGTTAACAATGTAGACACTATGGTAAATAATTTTTGAAGTGTCTGCTTTATCAGAAATGGTGTTAATAATGATGGACTTTTCATGGCGTAAAAGATCAGAATAGTAACCAAGTTTCTTTTCACCATGTTCAAGGATCCAGTGGAAGTTTGTGGGGAAGTAACTCTTGGCTAACTGCAGGGGGTCAATAAAGGAGGACCTATTGGGTTCAATGGAGAACAGGTTTTGGAAATATTGTTTCCTAATATACTGGGAGGTATTTTTAGGAAAGGAAGTCCTAAGAGGTTGGTGAACAGGAGTAATGGAATAGGGATCATAGGAGGAGGCTAAAACAGAGGAATAATTGGGTTTAGGTATAGTCCCTAGAGTGGTAAATCGGTTAATAGTCTGTAAAGAGGAGGTTGGTTCTCGTTTAATAAGTTGGGTTTCATTTGGGTCTTTGGCGGGGCCTTTGTCTTTCGATCGCCGACTCGCCATGTGTGAATTCTGCAGAAATTCACGAGTAAGGAAATCAGGGATGGCATTTTGAGAACCTTTAATATATTCGATATGGAAGTCAAAAATACTCAAAATAGCTTGCCATCTAGCAAAAATATGTTTTGAGGCAATATTTTCAACATTTTTTTCAATAACATATTTAGCACTTTTACAGTCAATACGTAGTAAAAACTTTTGGTTTAACAAATCACTTTGAAACTTTGATATGCATAGGACTATAGATAAAATCTCTTTTTTAATAGTACTATAATTTAGCTGTGCAGTATTCCAGATTCCAGAGTAGAAACGAACAATTTGTTCAGATGAATCTGGTGAAACTTGCTGTTTCAGAATACCACCATAACCAATATCAGAAGCATCAGTTTCAATAATTTTGAAGGCATTAACAGTGGGAATACCAAGACAGGGTAAAGTTTTGACATGAATTTTGATTTGTTTAACAAGAGTAGTATGGACATCTGTCCACGGAGGAGGATTACTCTGAAGCCGATCAAAAAGAGGCTTACATTGTTTCCTCAGATCTTTATAAAAATCAGCAACATAATTCAGAGAACCAAGGAATCTTTGGAGCTGAGTTTTATCAGTAATAATATCAGGGAATTTATCAGCAAATTGAATAGCTCTGTCAATAGGATGAATTTGACCTTCATTAATATCAAAACCAAGAAAACGAACCTTAGTTTGGAACAATTTGATTTTCTTGGCAGAGACAACAAGACCATTTCTTTTGATGGTATCTAGAAACGAATGCAAATGTTTCCAGTGTTCATCAATAGAATTAGAGTAAACAAGAACATCGTCAATATAAACAATAGTGAAATGACTGAATGAGATGAAAATATCATTCATGATGTTTTGGAACTCACTAGGAGCATTCTTCAGACCAAAAGGCATCACATTCCACTCATAATGACCAAAAGGAGTGGTGAAAGCAGTCTTGTATCTATCACCCTCAGCAATCTGGATTTGCCAAAAACTAGACTTTAAATCAAACTTGGAGAATACCACCGCATCACTTAATCTGTGAACCAAGTCATTTTTGTTTGGAATAGGGTATCTAATCCATTCTAAGACCTTGTTCAAAGGCTTGTAGTTAATAACTAAACGGGGTGTTCCTCTCTCAATTTCAGCATTTTTCTGAACATAGAAAGCAGCACATGACCAAGGGGACTTGCTCTTTCTAATCAAACCTTTGTTTAATAAATCTTCAATTTCCTTTTTGCAAAACTCTACCAATTCAGAATTCATTTGTATGGGTCGAGCTTTAGTAGGAATATTTTTTTCACAAAATTCTTTAACATATGGTAAGTCAACAATATGATTTTTTCTATGCCAAAAAGCATTTGGAAAATCAGAACAGACATGAGCAATCAATATTTTCTGAAAATTATCAATTTTTGAAGTTAACAATGGATCAGAAAGGTGCTGAGCAATCTTCTTATATTTTACTTCATTTTGAAGAAAACTAAGATGATTAGTTTTAGCATGCAGTATGTTTAAATCATGATCAACATCAATCTCAGATTTTGAAGCAAATTTGAATTTCACTTTTTGACCAAAAGGGTCAGTAGTAATACCATCATGTTCAACAAGAAAGGGATACAAAGCATTAATAAATGGAAGACCAAGAATTACCTTGTCATGCATATTTTTAACAAGAACAGAGGGAATCTTAAAACAAACATTATCATGGCAAACGTGAGCATGGTTTAATTCATACTTGATCCTCATTTGAGAACCATTAGCAGAAGCAAGTTTTTCAGTTGATTTTTCAAAATATTTAGAAGGAATCAAACCTTCTTGAATACAATTCAAATCAGCACCAGAGTCAATCATGGCAATAACATCAAAATGGTAATCATGTGAGACAACAATTTTTACTTTTGTAAACCATTTAGGAGGAAGCATTTTGTTAATAAGATTAACATGGCAATCAACAGTTTTAGCAACATCATTCTTTTCGGCCACATTAGTATGTTTGAGCTTATTTCTTAGATCAGAAATTTCACGGTGAACAATACTAATTTCGCACTGGAGTTCATTAACAGTTAATTTTTTGGGTTTTGAAAAATCTTTTTGCTGTTCTTTGTTTTGTGAAAGAACATTGCAACAAAAGTCAATTGAAATCAAGACTGGCTTTTCAATAGTTTGCAAAACATTTTTAAAGTTAACAGAAGAGGATGATTCAGAATCTGTATCTTTTTTAGGAACAGGTTCTTTATCATTTCTTGAAATAACAGCAGCAATATTAGGAGTAGAAGTAGTGCCTTCAGTTTTAACTTTTAAACCAGAAAGCATTTGTTCAACAATGTCAATAGTTTTTGACTGAGAATTTTTAAAAGCAATCTTTTCTCTTTGACTGGGTAAATCAATCAAAGGTTTCTCAGCTTTTGCAGAAACAGTTTGTTCAATAATTTCAGAAGCAGGAGTCTCAGCATCAGCAATTTTGAAAGGAGAAGCTGTCACTTCCGTCTTTTGACAAGTTATCATGACTGTCTCAAGAGGAGGATGGCTAGACCTTACAACGGTTTTGTCATGTTTAACAAAATTTGATTTCTTGATTACGTTCAAATGATTTTGTTGAATAGGATCTTTTGAAACGTAATGATTTTGAAGAAAATCATAAAACAGAATATTTTTCTTTAACAAAGTCATTTTTTCTCTCCATTTTTGTTTAATACGATCTTTCTCAGATTGAGAGAAAGTATCCCGGTAATAGTGTCTTATCTCTCTGTTTTTGGGAGAAAGACTTTCTTTAGCCAAGTAAACAAGATCCATTTCAAAACTTTTAGGGAGAGCAGTTAAAACTCTTAACTGGTTTTGAAAAATAGGAGGTTCAACAGTAGCAAAATCAGAAGCAGCAGGAGATACAGATTTTGTATCTTCTTCTTCTTCAGCAGGTTTTTCATCTTTAGTTGAATAGAAAGGAGTGCTAATTTGGGAGTTATCACTTGAAACACCCTTTAGCTTCAAATCAGGTTTAACAAAACTTTTTTGTAAATATTCGTCAAGATCAAGGTCTCTTTTGGAAACACTTTCAGATCCAGCAAAGGAATGTCTTCCTTTATTGATCTTTAAAGGTTTCTTATCAAGAAAACTTATCTTAACAGTTCCATCAAGATATTGTTGAATATTTGTGAGATCAGTTTCATGGTAAATAGGTTTAGCAGGAGGCGAAACATTTTCCAATAACCATTCTTTAGGAAGGTTCACATCTTCCCAACGAATCATTTTTGGAACTTCAATTTTCGCATCAGAAGTTGAACATTGAATTAACATGGTTTTACCAGAAGGATCTTTAATATGAGCAGCACGAGGATTCAACTGGGAACCCACAAGTCTGTAGTAAATACGGTAAATAAGAGCAAAAGGTTTACTACCTTCATCTATATCATAACCAGAAGTTAACACATTTAAAGTCAAAGCTTTAACAATATTAGGATCATCAAGAGCAAGGTAAATATCAGGGTAAACATCAAAATAAATAGGACCATCATACAAAGATGCAGTAATCATGCCAAGAATGCTATCTTTAAACTGTCTAAATCTAGCATCTCTTAAGCACATCAAAGCAGAAGCATTAATACCTTTTCTTGTGAGAGGTTTAACAGCAACTTGAACAAGTCCAATGTGTAAATATTTTAACTTTGTAGCAAGAAATTCGTTAATATTTCTTTTTGAAAATAAACAGCATTTTTCATGGTGTCTGGAAATAGAAAATGTTTGTTCAACAGTTCTTACTCGGTACTGAGAAAATCCAGTATTCTCATGCCAAGAAGTATTGTAAATATGTTTAATATTAACCTTGGGGATATTCCATCTTCGGAAATCCGGAATTTCTTTCTCTTGAATAACTTGATCATCTTCATTGACAATATCAGGAGGACACTCAGTCCTGGAGCTAACAGAAGAGTAGGATCTCCACATCTTATCCATGCCAACCTAATTTTAACACTCAATTATCATGTTTTCTCTCATAACCGTTGCATTTCGTAACACATACCCTAAGCAACCGTATACCCTCACTCATGCCCTCAACGCCTGTCCGTCGGCTTACACGGGCCTTACTGAATCTCGGTCCTCGGAATTCACTTTACGTCTAGGGTGGCGCCAACGATCACAAGATAGAACACAACAACGAAGCACCAAAGGTTCGGAATAACATAAACAAGGGAGCAAAGACACAACACAACTACCAGCGGCCAAGGAAGGAATGGCTCTGATACCAACAAGGAGGGGGTATAAGGAGGGGGAACCAAGCAAGACAAGGGGCGGAAGCACCAGAAGCACAGAGATAGTATAATAAACAAGACAAGGGACACACAACTACCGCCTTATTAATTGCTCAATTTACTTTGATTATTAATTGTTTTAATGATATATTGCTTGACTGGTTCTACCGCCTTATTAATTGTTTAAACTATTTTGATTATTAATTGTGCTACCGCCTCCTTGGCTGGTTCTACCTTGTTTATTATACTATCTCTGTGCTTCTGGTGCTTCCGCCCCTTGTCTTGCTTGGTTCCCCCTCCTTGTTGGTATCAGAACCAGCCAAGCAGTATATCATCAAAATAATTGATAAACATGAAAGTATTAACAAAATATTTGAATATGAAAGTACTTGATTAATATTGAAAGTAATGAATAAGGTACAAGATGAATAATTACAGGATTACAAGATCAACAAGGATAAACAGTGGTAACTTACAAAGGTAGTGGTTACCGGATTGTCAACAGTAATAGTTCCTGAGGGGAGTTTAGGAGAGGGAGGTAAGCTCTCTGATTATCTTAAACTCACTCAAGGAGAAACTAGAAGTGGTAAAAAAAAACCTAAACAAAAACCTGAGTTAACAATAAGGGACAACCCCCCTTATATAGGAATAAAAAAGCAAAAAGTGAATAGTGAACAGTAAAAGTGAACAGTGACTTTTTACTGTATACATCAACATCCGTGAGTGAACAGTAATCTCGTGAGTGAATAGTGAACAGTTGAGTGAACAGTGATCTCGTGAGTGAACAGTTGGCAGAGGATGACATTTTGTCGCCTTGTGCCGAAAGCAGTCAACAAAGGAATCAATAGATGAGGCAGCTGGACTTAATCAGTGTTGCAGTAGTCTGAGCAGCCATCATAGGGGTCCCATGGGGGATCATTATTGCATTCATGTTCAATCAGATGAAGACAAATCGTCATCGAAAGAATCAGATGAAATATTTGATTCAAGGATTCGGATTAGATCTTCTTGATCTTTATCATTAATGTTTAACATGTTAAGCTTATTCTTAAATTTTCCAGGTTTGGCTTTACAGTCTTTACTGTAATGACCAGATTTTCCACAATTAAAACATTTTCCTTTAGCAGGGTTTTGGTGAACATGTTTTTTAGAAACAGTTTTCTTTTTATCATAAAAATCATTTGGTTTAACAAAGTTGGTTTGGTGTCTTTTATGGTGAATATTTTTGTGAACAATTTTATCATGTTTATCTCTCTTTTGTCTCGAAAGAGCAATAGGAGGTAAACCATATTGTTCGCAGAAATTACCCATTTCATATTTAGCTTTAGTTTTGTTTTTTAATTTGTCTTTTAACAATTTTTCATCATTACACATGTTAATACCAAGTTTGTTAATAGTGCTCAGAATGTCACCATAAGTTAAATTTTCATAGTCAATAGAATCATTTTTACCAAGTAATTCCTGTTTTACCTTATGAGCAAAAAGAGGAGGCAGACCGTCAATAAACTTTTCTTTCCAATACGGCTTCTTGCAGTCTTTTCGAAGCATCATTCTAGAAAGAAAGACAGCATGGTACCACCTGTAATCAGACATAGTAGGACATCTCAAATTATTCAGATAATCAGAAACTCGAGATGAAACATTAGTAATAGTACCAACAAAATGTTTTAATATTGTGTGAATAAGAGTGTTAACACCATCAGGGATTCCAGAATTCCTTTTTTCATCAAAAATAGGAAGACCTTCATCATTCAGTTTAACAGCACGTTTAATAGATTCTCTGGAGTCTTCAGTGAGGTACGAGTCCCACCATCCACGAAGAGTGCCAGTAAAACCAGTAGAAAGAAGTTCAACAATCTCAGGGTGATCAAGGTCATGGTTGTTCATATAAGTGATGGCAACCATAGACATGTGACCCATTTTGTTAATAATTTCCTGTTCAGAAAAGCCGTCAATATTCCATTCATACAGTTTATCAGCAGAAACAGAGAATTGGGATTGGAAAATCCTTTCTTCAAACTGCATGTTAGGAGGAGTAGGTTTAGTATACCAGTTTTTTGTAAAAGACATGGGATTGGTTCCAACAAATCTTTTAATTTCTGGTAGACCAGTATCAAAAACATTTTTTAAGTCAACAGAAGAGAATGATTCAGAATCTGTATCTTTTTCAGAAACAGGTTCTTTACCATTTCTTGAAATAGCAGCAACATTAGAAGTAGAAGTACCTTCAGATTTAACTTTTAAATCAGAAAGCATTTTGTCAACAATGTCAAGGGTTTTTGACTGAGAAGTTTTAAAAGCAATCTTTTCTCTTTGACTGGGTAACTGGTTTTGATATTAACCCTACTGTTAACTTTGCAGAGCCATCCCTAAGGATCCTTGCTGCTACTACTAATACCACTAGTAAGTGGATATATGCTACCACGTGCAAGTGGAATATTATGACTTCCTCAGCATCGAGGAGGAACAAGGGGAAAGAACCTGCTTGGAACTTTCCTCAAGACAAAAGGCTCCCGGTGGGACAACCTTTTGTAATGCATGAAGGTGTATCTTCTAGGCCAAAACCTAGTTGATCAACATCCCTTCAGGGATATGACCCGGTAGAGGTCTCATATTCCAGTGGTGACATGGTGTTTACTTTGTTTACTTTGCAGAAAGTCTTCTCTAAAACATTACAGTTTCACAATGGATCTTTTAGTGAACTTCCTACCCTTATTAAAATTCTTCTTGATAATCTCCAAGCTGTTTATTCTATTAACCATCGCAAACTTTTCAAGAAAACCCTCCAGGCTCTTGAAATCCACCTTGTTAACCTTTCAGCCCAATATGAAGCTTACGAAAGCCTTCTTGTTGACTTACAAACCAAAATTAAAATTTATGAAAACTGCCCTGTTAACCCAGAATCACAAGCCTTTGTAGGCTACACCCATATGGCTTTTGCAAGTCATCTTGTTAACCCTGAAACTAGTCAACTCTTTGGCAAAGAGGATATCCATTCCATGGATAAATTGACCTTAATGAACACAGCTTATGCCAAATTGAGTCTTAAGACACAATTTGATGTAAGATGTGCTGTTGCCAACCTGCCCTCTGATATACAGAAATGTATTTTGGAGCACAAAGCCATGTTTACGTCTTTTGATCTTTGGTGCGGATATTTCAAAAAACTGGTTACTGCTACTATTCCTCCTCCTGAGGATATTGATGTTAATGATAATGTTTTTATTCAACTAGATTGGGAAGAGTACTTTGGAAAGAGTTCCAGAGTTTTTGAACAAAAGAAGCATCCTTTTCCTGGTCTCCTTATTAACTATGAAAATGATGATCTTGATGATGAGGACATGGATCCTGATTGGTTATCCCAAATGTTCGAGTTTGGTTTTATTAGAATGATTCGAGTCTCAAATCGTGATCAACTCAACCAACTCCCCCAAATTATTCAACATGCTGTTGCTCGCACTAAGAGCCCTTCTGTAACTATTAGATGTTGGAGCACTCTTCCAAAATGGGATACTGACAATTGGATGAATGTGCAACCATCTAAGCATCTTGTTCTTGTTAACGGCTACACTCACCAAGGACCGTGGTACAAAGGAGATTCCTACCTGTCCTACAAGAGTCCTTGTTTTCTGGCTGAATGTTGGAGAAATTATTTCAATAATCAAATTCTAGAGGTTATCCAAAACCTTTGGAAAGATTACCACTTCGAAGGGAATACAGACAGAATTACTGTTTTTGGTCTCAAGCCCTACGGAGTTGCTACACAACACCTCTCTATTGCTGATTATATTAACCCAAAGAACTTTGCCAATCCTCTGAAGGAACCTGTTTACGAACACCTGCTATATTGTGGTTTCTGCAACCAGTACACCACTTACCATGAGCATGACTGCGACAATGAGCCCACATGGGATCCTCGCGATAATTATTCAGATTACTGTGATACTGATTGATTATCTCCGCCTATTGCTCTAGCTGTCCCCCATGGGAACCTGTTGATTACTTTGTTGACTGCTTTCGGCACAAGATGACAAAATGTCATCCTCTGCCAACTGTTCACTCACGAGATCACTGTTCACTCACGAGATTACTGTTCACTCACGAGATTACTGTTCACTCACGAGATTACTGTTCACTCACGGATGATGATGTATACAGTAAAAAGTCACTGTTCATTTTTACTGTTCACTATTCACTTTTTGCTTTTTATTCCTATATAAGGGGGGTTGTCCCTTATTGTTAACTCAGGTTTTGGTTTAGGTTTTTGTTTACCACTTCTAGTTTCTCCTTGAGTGAGTTTAAGATAATCGAGAGTTTACCTCCTCTCCTAAACTTCCCTCAGGAACTATTACTGTTGACAATCCGATAACCACTACCTTTGTAAGTTACCACTGTTTATCCTTGTTGATCTTGTAATCCTGTAATTATTCATCTTATACCTTATTCATTACTTTCAATATTAATCAAGTACTTTCATATTCAAATATTTTGTTAATACTTTCATGTTTATCAATTATTTTGATGATATACTGCTTGGCTGGTTCTACCGCCTTATTAATTGCTCAATTTACTTTGATTATTAATTGTTTTAATGATATATTGCTTGGCTGGTTCTACCGCTTATTACTTGTTTAAATTATTTTGATTATTAATCCTTGTACCGCCTCCTTGGCTGGTTCTACCTTGTTTATTATACTATCTCTGTGCTTCTGGTGCTTCCGCCCTTTGTCTTGCTTGGTTCCCCCTCCTTGTTGGTATCAGAGCCATTCCTTCCTTGGCCGCTGGTAGTTGTGTTGTGTCTTTGCTCCCTTGTTTATGTTATTCCGATCCTTTGGTGCTTCGTTGTTGTGTTCTATCTTGTGATCGTTGGCGCCACCCTAGACGTAAAGTGAATTCCGAGGACCGAGATTCAGTAAGGCCCGTGTTAGCCGACGGACAGGCGTTGAGGGCATGAGTGAGGGTATACGGTTGCTTAGGGTATGTGTTACGAAATGCAACGGTTATGAGAGAAAACATGATAATTAAGTGTTGAAATTAGGTTGGCATGGATAAGATGTGGAGATCCAACTCTTCTGTTAGCTCCAGGACTGAGTGTCCTCCTGATATTGTCAATGAAGACAGTCAAGTTGTTCAAGTTGCTGTTAAACCGCTCACAGGAAAAGGTATTAATGCTCCTGCTAAACCTATTTACCATGAAACTGATCTCACAAATATTCAACAATACCTTGATAAACCTTTGAGAATCAACAAAGGAAGACATTCCTTTGCTGGATCTGAAAGTGTTTCCAAAAAAGATCTTGATCTTGATGAATATTTACAAAAAAGTTTTGTTAAACCTGATTTGAAGCTAAAGGGTGTTTCAAGTGATAACTCCCAAATTAGCACTCCTTTCTATTCAACCAAAGATGATAAACCTGCTGAAGAAGAAGAAGATACAAAATCTGTGTCTCCTGCTGCTTCTGATTTTGCTACTGTTGAACCTCCTATTTTTCAAAACCAATTAAGAGTTTTAACTGCTCTTCCTAAAAGTTTTGAAATGGATCTTGTTTACTTGGCTAAAGAAAGTCTTTCTCCCAAAAACAGAGAGATAAGACACTATTACAGGGATACTTTCTCTCAATCTGAGAAAGATCGTATTAAACGAAAATGGAGAGAAAAAATGACTTTGTTAAAGAAAAATATTCTGTTTTATGATTTTCTTCAAAATCATTACGTTTCAAAAGATCCTATTCAACAAAATCATTTGAACGTAATCAAGAAATCAAATTTTGTTAAACATGACAAAACCGTTGTAAGGTCTAGCCATCCTCCTCTTGAGACAGTCATGATAACTTGTCAAAAGACGGAAGTGAAAGCTTCTCCTTTCAAAATTGCTGATGCTGAGACTCCTGCTTCTGGAATTATTGAACAAAACAATTTTACAAATGAGTCTTTGCATATTATTGGTCAACAGCTTGACCGTATTGAAGAAAAAATTATTGAACAAACTGTTTCTACAAAAGCTGAGAAACCTTTGATTGATTTACCCAGTCAAAGAGAAAAGATTGCTTTTAAAACTTCTCAGTCAAAAACCCTTGACATTGTTGACAAAATGCTTTCTGATTTAAAAGTTAAATCTGAAGGTACTTCTACTTCTAATGTTGCTGCTATTTCAAGAAATGGTAAAGAACCTGTTTCTGAAAAAGATACAGATTCTGAATCATTCTCTTCTGTTGACTTAAAAAATGTTTTTGATACTGGTCTACCAGAAATTAAAAGATTTGTTGGAACCAATCCCATGTCTTTTACAAAAAACTGGTATACTAAACCTACTCCTCCTGACATGCAGTTTGAAGAAAGGATTTTCCAATCCCAATTCTCTGTTTCTGCTGATAAACTGTATGAATGGAATATTGACGGCTTTTCTGAACAGGAAATTATTAACAAAATGGGTCACATGTCTATGGTTGCCATCACTTATATGAACAACCATGACCTTGATCACCCTGAGATTGTTGAACTTCTTTCTACTGGTTTTACTGGCACTCTTCGTGGATGGTGGGACTCGTACCTCACTGAAGACTCCAGAGAATCTATTAAACGTGCTGTTAAACTGAATGATGAAGGTCTTCCTATTTTTGATGAAAAAAGGAATTCTGGAATCCCTGATGGTGTTAACACTCTTATTCACACAATATTAAAACATTTTGTTGGTACTATTACTAATGTTTCATCTTGAGTTTCTGATTATCTGAATAATTTGAGATGTCCTACTATGTCTGATTACAGGTGGTACCATGCTGTCTTTCTTTCTAGAGTGATGCTTCGAAAAGACTGCAAGAAGCCGTATTGGAAAGAAAAGTTTATTGACGGTCTGCCTCCTCTTTTTGCTCATAAGGTAAAACAAGAATTAATTGGTAAAAATGATTCTATTGACTATGAAAATTTAACTTATGGTGATATTCTAAGCACTATTAACAAACTTGGTATTAACATGTGTAATGATGAAAAATTGTTAAAAGACAAATTAAAAAACAAAACTAAAGCTAAATATGAAATGGGTAATTTCTGCGAACAATATGGTTTACCTCCTATTGCTCCTTCGAGACAAAAGAGAGATAAACATGATAAAATTGTTCACAAAAATATTCACCATAAAAGACACCAAACCAACTTTGTTAAACCAAATGATTTTTATGATAAAAAGAAAACTGTTTCTAAAAAACATGTTCACCAAAACCCTGCTAAAGGAAAATGTTTTAATTGTGGAAAGTCTGGCCATTACAGTAAAGACTGTAAAGCCAAACCTGGAAAATTTAAAAGTAAACACCATGTCACCACTGGAATATGAGACCTCTGCCGGGTCATATCCCTGAAGGGATGTCGATCGACTAGGTTTTGGCCTAGAAGATACACCTTCATGCATTACAAAAGGTTGTCCCGCCGGGAGCCTTTTGTCTTGAGGAAAGTTCCAAGCAGGTTCTTTCCCCTTGTTCCTCCTCGATGCTGAGGAAGTCATAATACTCCACTTGCACGTGGTAGCATATATCCACTTACTAGTGGTATTAGTAGTAGCAGCAAGGATCCTTAGGGATGGCTCTGCAAAGTTAACAGTAGGGTTAATATCAATCTCATGTTTTGGAACAAATTTGAATTTTACATTCTGTCCAAAAGGATCAGAAGTAAGTCCATCATGGTCAACAAGAAAGGGATACAAAGTGTTAAGGAATGGAAGTCCAAGAATCACTTTGTCATGCATATTTTTAACAAGGACAGAAGGGATCGGGAAAGAAATATTGTTGTGGTGAATATGGGCATTGTTTAATTCATATTTAATTTTCATTTGGGAACCATTGGCAGAAATGAGGTTCTCAGAGGAGGTTTCAAAGTATTCAGGAGGGATTAAATCTTCTCGAATACAATTCATATCTGCACCAGAGTCAATCATAGCAATTACATCAAAATTGTAAATAGGAGAAACAACAAGGATATTGATGTTGATGATAATGTTTTTATTCAACTAGATTGGGAAGAGTACTTTGGAAAGAGTTCCAGAGTTTTTGAACAAAAGAAGCATCCTTTTCCTGGTCTCCTTATTAACTATGAAAATGATGATCTTGATGATGAGGACATGGATCCTGATTGGTTATCCCAAATGTTCGAGTTCGGTTTTGTCAGAATGATCAGATTGTCCAATCGTGATCCTATCAACCAACTCCCCCAGATTATTCAACAAGCTGTTGCTCATCATACTAGTCCTACTGTTACTATTAGATGTTGGAGCACTCTTCCAAAATGGGAAAAAGATAATTGGATGAATGTGCAACCCTCCAAACATCTCATTCTTGTTAACGGTCATACTCACCAAGGACCATGGTACAAAGGAAATTCTCACTTATCCTTTAAAAATCCCTATGGTCTTGCTAATTGCTGGCGTAGTTATTTCAATAATCAGATTCTTGAAGTTATCCAAGACTCATGGAAAGATTACCATTTCATGGGTAACACAGATAGAATCACTGCTTTTGGCCTTAAACCATATGGAATGGCAATAAGGCACCTATCCATTGATGATTATGTTAATCCAAAATTATTCACTGATCAGACTAAAGACCCTGTTCATACACGCATATATACATATATATATATATATATGTATATATGTGTGTTTATTAAGGTACACTAGTCTATAAACTCTAGAAAAAAGAAAAAAAAAATGATGGAATGTGGTGGTGGTGAACTTAAATAAATGTAGATTTTTTTAAAAATGACATTTAAATTGAGAGATATAAAACCTATATTAATGGTGGTTTTTCTTATGTATAATTTGATTCTTCTCTATAATTGAGAGAGAGAGAGAGAGAGAGAGAGAGAGAGAGAGAGAGAGAGAGAGAGAGAGAGAGAGCTTGAAATCCTATAATAAACGCAAAAAGTAATTATGAATTCAATTATTTTATTTATTTATGAAAAAATACTAGATAATATCTATTACATCATTTTCTAACTATTATTCTATATATCATTTTCTAACTATTATTCTATATAATAAGTAATGCAAGAGATATTCATATTTACTATAAATTTAGTATATATTAGTTTTACAAAGTGATGTGTAAACTTTAAACCTAAAACAAAAAAATTAGTTGAAAATATTATTTATGAGATTCTTCTAAATTTTGTTTATTATTAGGTTAATGTTTTACCAATAACAGTAACTAAACATTTTGAAATAATAATGCTTATAGTGCTTCAAAAAATTATAAATAAATAAAAAACACCATCACCCAGGTAACTTGGTTATCATGAGAAAAAATCAATAATGCACAAAAATTAATTACCGTTAGGACATCATAGAGAGTAGTCTTATTCTCATCATGCATTAGAAGATTGAGAGTTAATATCAGCAGCAGATTGTGCCATAGAAGCCACTCCACCAGGTGTTATTTCGTTAGTCCCAGTAGCTCTCATCTCAGCAGCTTGTATTGCAACAGCATCACCTTGATCAACTAGTTTGTCACCGCGTGAAAGAGTAGTGGCCTCTAGTGCCTCACCAATTGTTATAGAATCTCTATTAAGAACATTTCCTGGAGATCTAAGGGTCCATTTGGTTGGAGGAGTGAAAAAGTAGGAGGATGAAAAATTGTGAGAGGATGGAAAAGAGGAGGATAGAAAATATTTGGTTTTCAATCTTGTGTGTTTGGTTGGAGGGGTGGAAAAGTGAGAGGGTGAAAAACTCTTTTGTTTGGTTGGAGAGAAAAAGGGAAGGATGAAAAATATAATTTATATAAATTGACTATTATACTCTTGTTACATAATAGGTAAGAAATAGATTTATTTGTACTCGTTAAATAATATAAAATTTACCACATCTTATATATAAATTTTTTTTATTATTTATATTATTATAATGTAAAAAAAAAGATTAATGAGGAGTATAATGAGGACAAGAAACAATAGAATGTATCAACTTGATCAAGTCACGTTGAAAAAAAAAAAAAAAAAAAAAGAAGAGAGAAGAGAACTTGGACGTTGGTGTGCTGTGAAGGCGAGAAGAGGCAAAAGTGATAAGGATGATTTGTGGGCAAAAGTCAAGGTCATGAATGAGGGGTAGGTGAGAGGGTCATCAAGTCATGAATGAGGGGTATTTGTGTAAAAGTGCTTTCACAGCACTTTTCTCCCCATATTTTTCTCTTAATTTGGGAGGATAGAAAATGTGGGCCTGGGAGGGAAATTTTTCTCCCGAGTTTCTGTCCTTTCCATTTTCTTTCTTCAACCAAACAGTGAAAAACAACATTTTCCACCCTATTTTCCTCTCTCTATTTTCCATCCTCCTTGTTTTCACTCCAACCAAACACACCCTAAGTGGCACATCTGGGGTAACATAACGACCCAAAACCTGTAGGTTCTCAAAAATACATACATGCCCCAAAGTCTAGAGCTAACAATATTGCTAAATCCAAAACCAATAAAAATAAGAATATAATTTAAAGGTTATAAGATGTGATTAATGGACAATCATTGAAATTCTCAGAAGGTTGTGAATAAAATAATTAAATACAAGAATTCTTGTAATGTAATAATTGATCTGATTGTTGAATTGTTGAGAAAAAATATATTAATATACATAGGAAAAAATAAAACAAAATTAATATAATATGTTGTGATTAATTAGTATCAAACTACCTACATTGTAAATAATTTTTTATAATTTTGTATTTTAAAATTCGACATATTTTAATATGAGATTAGTGCCAAATTAACTAAATAATTTTTTTAATAGTTAAAACACACCAGCTTTTAGTAGTAGCATTAATATCACTCTAATAATAATCTTGTCAATACGTAAAAGAATCATGCTAATAAACTTGTACATGTAATATTAATTACTCAAAATATATGAAGGAAGAGCAAATTAAATTAACCTGTCCACCGACTTCTTTCAGTGATGACACGGGTACCACCAACTTGAGTTTTTTATAGGACGGAGCCAACACTTAGAGTTAGGAGACTCCAGCCTTTGAGTCTATAGCTTTACTACCAAAAATTTTTGTTTAAATTTTTTTAAATGGCCAAGTTGTTTGTTCTGGAGAAAATAGATTGATTGAACTTAATTTTTTTAGTTTTTTTATTGGTAATTTTTGTTATTAGGCTAATTTTTTTGGATTTGTATATTTTGTTTTAGAAATTGCTAATATGGTGAGTGATTATTAATAAGTAAAAAGTGATGCAAGTGTACGAATCAATAAGAATTTGCTACTTCAATAATTTGTATGGACAAAATGGGCATATGCCCTTTTCGTGCCAAAAAAGTGACATTTTGCCTCCTTTTTCAAACTAATTAGAAAAATGTCCATTCTTTGTAATTCAATTTTCTAAAAATTGAGTTAAAAAAAAATTCCTGGAGCCTTATAGCGGTGTTTTAAGGAGCCTATAGTGATGTTTTAAGGACCTATAGTGGCGTTTTGGAACTCGAGCTCCATGAAGTCGAGTTATGTGCAAATTTTTTTTTTAATTTTTTTAACCTATAACTTGAGTTCATGGAGCTTGAGTTCCCAAACACCACTATAGGTCATGAAAACGTCACTATATGTTCCTTAAAAAGGCCACTATAGGGCTTAACTCGATTTTGAGAAAATCGAGTTTCAAAAGAGGGGTATTTTCCTAATTAGTTTAGAAAAAGGGGCAAAATGCTGGATTGTTTTTTTAAAAAAGGCATAGGCTAATTTTATCCAAGTTTGTATAAACGTTGTAAAAATATTTGTGGCTATAACATTATTCTAAAAAAAAATTGATGACATTATTAAGGAGGACAAAATATAATTTTATTGAACAAAATTGCTAAAATTAGTACCTATTAATATAATAATATTTTAAAAAAAAATTTAGGGGGCGCCATTGCCCCCCAAGTCCAATAACAACTCTATCCATGGTTTCTTGTACAGTGGGCCAGTGGCACCTTTGTTTCTGGCAATATCAGTGGCTTCACGGTGGCCAACAGCACCAACTCTCTCATTCACAGACGCAGTGGATTGCATCACTGCTGCAGGGCCACCCTTTTGGGTTTGTCCCAAAACCATGTTCTCAGTAGCTTGCATGGTGGCTGCGTCTTGTGGTGCAATGGGTTTTGATGCCAAATAACCAGACACACTGAAAACGTCGTCGTATTTGATGGCATCTTGCTTAGAAGAAGGACTACTTTGGTAGTCACGGGGTCTTTGTGGTTGTCCCTGGCTCATGATCAGGGGCGTAGCCAGGAATAATTACTTGGGGGGGCCGGGTTGTAAACTACAGCAATGATTTTTTGGTCTTTTGTATGGATACTATGAGATAAGCACGTCAAATTCCATCTTGTTCGTTAACAAGGAATTCATATATTTGTTTACGTGATCCTAGATCACGGTCTATCCCTTTAGATTCAATTCTTGAACATTTGGAGAGACGCTCGTTAGACATTGAAGTATCGACATTTGTTTCTACAGAAGTCCTAAGTTCTAAATGACTAATATCTTTTTTTCTTAAAGAATGCATCAATTGTTTGTCGTTTGCTCATTATTTGACACCTAATTTCAATCCAAAAAAAAAAAAAATCAATTCAACAAATGATAAACTAACTTGGGAGAGAAAGATAATAAATTATCATATGAAATTTATTCTTACATGAATTATAATATAAATACATCTGTAGCTAATAATAGCCTTTTAGGATAAAAAAAAAAACTAAATAAACAAATTAATCAAAAGTATAAACAAACAAAATAAACCAAATAAATTTACAACACCCCACTGCCATGTATAATGTAATGACTAAAAACCAATAAACAGACTCACGACCCTCACCCCAATTTCCTTCCATAGATTAATTTTTTTTCATTTATAATTTACTTGCTTTACTACCTAACTATTCAATGCAAGCCCCACCCGGCCCCCACTCAAGGGACAAACAACACAAAAGTCAAAAGACAAAGTCAAATAAGTATAAATTGCTTTACTGGAAAAGGGAAATCACATACACGTATTTGATATTTCTATTCTACTATCAGAATTTAGTTCAATTGTAGAGAAAAAGAGAAAGAAGTCAAGTAAAGAACTGAGATGAGAATGAATGAATGAGATACCTTGAGGAATTGAAGTGAGGGCTTGAGTTGAGGTTGAGGCAATGAAGGCTAGTTTAGCTGGCTGGTGGAGGCAACGGCATCACGGTAAGCCGGCGAGGAGATTGTTTCTGAGGTAGAGGCATGAGCGTGACACTATTGGAGGCGTGAACTGAGAAGGTAAAAAACTAAGGTAAAAGCGTGAAAGTATATTAGATTGTTCTCTCTTTTTCTTTTTTTCAGACGGTGAGGATTGAAGTCTGAAGATGCCTTTTGTTTTTGTTTAATTAGGTATTTTAGATTTTGGACTTGGGCTGGGCTGGAAGCATCAATGGTTTAGAAAAAAATAATTTTGTTTAATTAGGGAATTGGGGCTGGCTGGTGGGGCTGGATGTGGGCTAAGTTTTTTTGCTTAATTTGAAGTTGTATTGGACTAGAACTTTAGAAAAATTGTTGAGAATAATATGGGGGGGCCAAATCTTAAGTTTTGGAGGGGCCCATGTAATTTTTTTACATACTCTAATGAAAATTTGAAAAATTTTGGGGGGTCATGAGCCAAGTGGCTCCGCCCCTGCTCATGATGATGGTAAATTTGGTCAGTTTTTGAGTCAAAGAGAGAGAGAGGCAGTGCTTGTTGATGAAGAGGTTGATTGGTCATTCAGTGTGTATATATATTATGGAGAATCTGATACGTGTGGGATAGAGAATGAGATTGTTGAATCTTGAATGCTTTTTTTGTTACAGGTGGTCATGTGTGGCTGTGAAGCACTAGGTTGAGTGACACTTGGTTTTGAATATGGGGTTAAGCTATATGACATTTCACCACGTGTTACATATATATTTGCACTACAACAAACTTGGATATTTTCAACATTTTTTTATCTACTGTTACTAAAAAATGTTAATAAAACCTCTAAATTTCTACCGCTGTACTCAACTGTCGATCAAAATAAAGAAATTAAGAGGTCGTTTGGATTTCTTATTTCCATAACTCATAACTCTATTTTCATAACTCATAACTCAAAAATAGTGGGACCTATAACTGAGTATCCGTTTGGGAGTACTATAACTTTGTTTCCATAACTCTGTTTCCATCACTCAATTCTCTGATTTTTGAGATATGAGTTATGGAAACTGAAAACACATTTTGGCTGTTTTCAGTTTCCATAAATCATAACTCAATGGCATTTTTGTAATTAAACACATATAGGGGACCTACTCAGCCGCAACTTTTGACCAGTTAACCTTTTTTTTTTTTTCTTTTCTTCACTGAGTTCGGTCTGGGCTCTTTTTTTTTTTTTTTTTCTTTTCTTTTCTGGGTTCCTCACGTCTTCAATCTTTTTTTTTTCTTTTTCTTCACTGGGTTCGGTCTTCCTTTTTTTTTTTTTTTTTTTTTTTCTGGGTTCCTCATGTCTTCAATTTCTTTTTTCTTTTTCTTCACTGGGTTCGGTTTTTTTTTTTTTTTTTTTTTTTTTTTTTTTTTTTTCTGGGTTCCGTCACGTCTTCAATTTTTTTTCTTTTTCTTCACTGGGTTCGGTCTTTCCTTCTTCTTCTTCTTTCTTTCTCTTTTTTTTTTTTTTTTCCTGGGTTCGATCTTCACATCTTCATCTTTTTTTTTTTCTTCTTCACTGGGTTGGGTTCGGTCTGCACTCATCCTGAAAAAAAAAAAAAAAAAAAAGAACAAAAAGAAGGAAGAACAAATGCAGACCGAACCAGGGAGGAAAAAAGAAAAAAAAAAAAAAAGCAAAAAGTTGCACAGTGACAGATATGAGGTCCACAAATAGTGTGAAAAATATTGAGTGATGGTAACTGAGTAATAATGTTGTTTGGATGTAATATTTTAGAGTGATGAATAATGAGTGATAAGTGATGGGTGAAGAGTGATGAGTGATGAGTGATGAAAATTGAGTGAGGAGTGACGAGTGATCCAAAAAAAAAAAAAAATCCAAACAAGCCCAGGATAAACTACATCTTTTTATCTACAGTTGTCAGTGTTGAAAATTAGAAACACTGAATTTATATAAAGCTACAGAACAAATCAAAGTTTTATCTATAGCTCTCACAGTTTCTCATTTTCTCTCTAGTATAGCTCAAATCTCTCTCACACAAAACTTAGAAATTTCAAAGCCAATTTCATAGCTCTCAATCATGGAAATTTCAAAGCTCTAGGTCATGGCAATTGCATAGCTATTGGTCTCTCAATGCGGTTGCTCTGTCTCATCGTCCCTCACAAAATCGAAGTCGAAGTCTTCTGTCAACTGCTCTACTCTTCGCCTACCTCATCCAATCTCCCCCAATTTTCTAGGGTTTCAAGCTCAATCGCCACTGCGACCCGAAGATCATTTTGCCTGATTTGTCTCGATTCTTCAATGGAGGAAAATTTGGTGCGTTTTCATGTTTTGCTTATAAATTGTAATGTTTGGTTCCTGGGAAAATTTTAGGGTGAATATTTAAATTCTCCCTCACTTCCTCTCTCTCCCCAAACCCCCAAGGTTCCCTCTCTCTCGCTCTCCCTCTTCCTGTGTATATGCCTATATATAGGTTTTTGTATCTTTCTTAGATGGCTTTGTGTTTTGTTTCAGAGTCTCCTACAAAGGATGGTCAAGCTAATAAAGTTAAGTTTCTTCTAATTTTTGTTCTTTGTTCCGTAACTAATCCTAAGTTTCAATTATTCTTATTATTATTAGTTGGAATTCTATAGCGTTCACTTATTTTCTGCCAAATTAGTGATCATAGTAGTATTTTTTGTTGTTAATTTATAGTGATTGGTTGATATTGGGGTGTGCTTTACGGCTTGTTTTTGTTCCCATCAAATGTGCTTTAATAATGAATTTTGTTAATTTTTATGAAATAATTCTTGAGATTGAATATGTAGAAGGATATTCTTACCATTTAATTACCAGCATAAGTGCAATATATGGTACTGAGCATTGAGAATGAAACTGACTTGCATTTTTTTTTTTTATACTGACTTGCATTTTTAATATTAGATACTCTGTTTTTTGTTGGCTGAATCACGAATTCATGTTTCCAATGGCAATGATGGTTGTAGAATGTAAACTTTTTATTAGATTCCAGATGGATCACGAGCAGAACATTAACAAGTTTGGTAGATTAAACAACCGCTTTCACAAGCTTGAGGCTGAAATCAAAGTTGCCAAGGTATTGTTATGATATGGGTTTTGCTTCATTTTCTTATTTATTTATGATTTTAGCATACAAGGTTGTTAAAATAGGTTTGTATTAAACTTGATGTGCTTTCATTTTGTGTTTTTTTTATATGGTTTGGACTGTCTTTATTTTTACTTTTTTTGGGAATAGAACATTGTCACTTTCTATTTGGAAATGTTAGTCACTGACTTTGTTGCATAATTTGAGGTGGGTTTCGAGAAATATTTAAAACCCAACTCTAAATTTTGGTTTAATCTTGATGGGTACTGGTTTTACTTTTTATTGTGATCTGGGATTTTAGTTATTGAGATTTTTTGTCATTTTAGCTGGGTTTTGGAAATTAAGATGAGTCCAGATTTAATTTTCCCTTGAATTTAGTAGGGCAATGGTTTTGGATTAATTGTGTTTGAAACTTAAAATTTTGTTATTTTAAATTTGTTGCTTTGATTTGATATCAGACTGTGAAAGTTAAGAGGATTTGAGATCAGATTGTGAAAGTTGGAGGAATTCCAGCTTTAATTTTTCCATGGATTTGTGTTGATTGCGTTTTTCAATATAAATGGAAAAAATATTAGCTGGAGTTAGAAGTTAGTTCATGCTTTGACTGAGACTTTATATGGTAACCAGAAAGATAAAAATTTGGTGTGAAAGAAAGATTTAGTTTTGAAGTGTTTTGTGAGAGAATGTGGGCCATGGGGTGGAAGTTTTACACAAACTCTGCAATTAGAGTTGTTGTGTTCTGAATAAGATTTGTTTTATTAGATTCCAGATGGATCACGTATTGAGTGAAGTCTATGGGTTTAGTTAAATGATCTTTTTACATTTTTTTATTTTTTATTTCTGACATGCTGATTGGTGCTCATATCTAAACAGTCCCAGTTTAAAAGACTCATTTAAGTGGTAGCGCCTGTTTTATGCAGACCATTAAAAAGTTAGAGAGCGCCATTGTTGCTTCTCCATTAGGCTTAAGTCCCAAAGTGGATGGTGAGCGATTGATTGCAGTTATTCCACTGTAAGTAGTCATTCTATTTAATCTCACACTGCCTCTTTCCTTGTCCAATAAGCAGCCCATTTGCTAATAATGGCTATTAAAAGTATATGGCTTTAGACAACTGTGGTTTTGGTTGATACAATATTTTAATATCTTTTTTTTAATAATGATGCGTAAGTATTTTCCATGATAAAGCTTGTTCAATCTACGCAAATATTGATTGACTTATTTACATTTTTTATGCTCTGCAATGACCAGATTGACAAAAGAGCATATACAGGTAAGCCAATTATTACCCTTCCTGCCATTTATTTATTTGTTTCTTTTTCTTTTACTTTTTCATCTCTGCACTATTATGACCACAATATATTTTTTATTCTCTGCAATGACCAGATTGACAAAAGAGCATATACAGGTAAGCCTATTATTACCCTTCCTGCCATTTATTTATTTGTTTCTTTTTCTTTTACTTTTTCATCTCTGCACTATTATGACCACAATATTGTATCTACCAGGCTGTGTGTAAGGTGGTTACCAATTCTTGTGAAGATGCCAGACAAAGTATAAGAAAGGCTCGTCAGAAGGTATGGCAGTAATATTTTTCTTCTTTATGTTTAGATTTCAGGAGTATTATTAAACAACGTTTATACTTGCTCCCTCTGCTGTTCAAACATCAAAAAGAATGAGGAATGAGGTTGTTATGGTCATCTGAGCACCAAGTCTGTATCACTGTGTGCTTCGGTGGCAGGTTTTTATCTTGTTAAATAGCCCATCTCATTTCAAAAATATCAATTCTTCACTCCCTTACTGTCTTTCATCCTAGAATCATCAAGCACTAGCTAGCCAGAGGTTGGTTTGGTGGAGGGAGTGAAGAATTGGTTGACCTTATTCTTTAATTTCTGATATTAGAACTATATCATACTTGACAACTCAATTTGTCTCAAGTGTGATTTTGCTGTTCCACTGGTTTGTGAAAAATTATTACAATTAAGGTCTAGATGTCTCACATTTATTTATCTGGCACCTCAGTTTTAATGGATGATCTAAAAAATTTCAGTAGACAATGTCTAGCCTCTTAGGTGTCTAGCATGGTGAGCTCATAATAAAATGTACTGTGGCAAGTATTGAAGTACAAAACACTGTTAGTAGCATTGAGCGGCAACAAGACTAGGAGTGCCATTATAGATAGGGATAATGATTGATTCTATGCATTGTTGTGAAATGGTTCAGTGTTTTTAATGTTTATTGTGCCTAAGCAGATTGTTTGTTGGTTTTACAGGCAATGGATACGGCAAAGAAATTATATTCACATGCCCCAAAGGATGATGTAAAATAATTGGAGAAGGAAGTGAGTTCTAAGCTAATTACAACTAAAGCAGTGGATCAGTTTTACAATGTTTTGAGAGTTATCTGACCCTTCTTTTTCCCAGGTTGATGAGTTGACCAAAAAATTTGTCAAGTCTGCAGAGGATATGTTTAAGGCAAAGGAGAAGGAGATTACTGGAGGCTGAGATGCAGTGTCCCATCTGCACTCTGAATTTATTTTGCAGGAGTACCACAGCTTTTAAAAATCTCCATCTCCATTTTGCAGGCTGTAGAAAAATGTTTTCAACACGGTTTTTAATAACGGTTCTCTACGGTCATTCCAACCGTTGAAAAAAAAATTTTCGACAGTTTTTAATACTTTTTTCGACGGTTTCAACCGTTGAAAATAATCAAGTTTCTTGTAGTGTTTGGCAAGGCCTGAAACTAGCCAAGTTTGAGTGATCGAGTTTCAGAAATTAACCCCTATGTATAAGGTCATGTGTGGTTATTGCTTTATTACTATTTTGTTTGTCAAATTGATAAATTGAGATATGGCATCTGATCAAAACAACCCCCATGTTTTAATAGGATAGAATTTTAATTTATGATCGATGTTGAATGGTTCTTTCTTATTTTATATATATAAATAAAGATACCAATTAATTTAGTGTATATATAAGAGGTTTGAACTCTTAAATTCTTGACACAAAACACACTAGAGTTAAACTTTATTTTTAAACTCAATTTTAAGGCAACCCTCGTATTGGACCTCATCTAGTTTGAAAATTGCCCATCAATAAATTAATATCACTCATTGAAAATGTCATCTTAGAGGCTTTAATTATGATTTAAATATTGGGCCTCATCTAGTTTGAAAATTGCCCATCAATAAATTAATACCACTCATTGAAAATGTCATCTTAGAGGCTTTAATTATGATTTATATATATATATATATATATATATATATATATCTTAAGTGGAAAAAGAGGATTTGAACTCTTGATATTTTTATTTTTATTGAAAATAACAAGTGGTGCCGATTGACCTAAAGATTATTACCAACTAATGATGACCTTAATATGCATAATTAAACTCAAACTAATAAAATTAACATTTTATTTTAAATAGTGTTACAACCAGTTACTAAGACAAAGATAAAGCGGTGTCGTGAAAAAACATAGATAAATAAAGTGATGTCTACATACCTTATATTTAGAGTCTCCCCTACAAGTTACATACATATTGGCTACATCGTTTATAGGAAAAAAATGGATGCTATGTTTCTTCAATCGCAATGGAGATAAGGTATGGCGTCTCTTCTAAGAGCATCCGTAGCAGATATTGCAAAAAAAAATGCCATTTTGCCACATCAAAATCCTACTTTATTATTTTACCACATCATTTTACAACATCTCATTTATCAGATGTTCTATAATTCAATTCTACACATTAAAATAATATTTACTACCTATTAAAATAATATATTCTCTCCTCCCATCACCGAACGCCGATCAACAACAACATCAACAGCAACAACACCAACACCAACACCACCAACAAAAATGGTTGCGGCCCCAATCACCAGAAAGAAAAAGAAAAAGAAAATTAGAGGTGAACGGAAAAAAAACCCACAACCCGATTCGACCCACCCACCCATTCGACAACAACAACCCGATTCGACCTACAACAACAACAACCACCACCGATTCGACGCACCCACCGCCACAACCCACAACCCGAACCCACCCACCACCGATCTGCCCATCCGAACCCACCCATTGCCCAACCCACCCATCAAACCACAGCCAAAAAACGTGAACGGAAAAAAAAAAAAAAAAAAAACCAAAGCGGAATAGAGAAGACAGTCGGCGGTGTGGATCGGTGGTCTAGTGATACTCCGGTCACCTTGCCTTGGAGATCAGCTGGGCGGCGATGGCTTTAGGGACAGCTAAGGGAGAGAGGAACAGAGGTGAAGAAGAGAAGAGAATCGGTGAGAGAGGAGAGAAAAGAAAAAGTGAAGAGAGAGGAGAGAGAAAAGAGAATAAAAAAGGATTAAAATATTTATGCAACATGCTACAGTACCGTCACATATTTGTGACGGTACTGTAGCATGTTGCATAATATTTAGGATTTGCAACATCTGATAAATATGGTTTTTTTGTGTTTGGTGTGCCAAATGTGCCAAATATTTGGCATTTGGCACATTTGGCACACCTGCTACGGGTGCTCTAAGGCATCATACTCGTAGCCTAGATTGTATGGGAATTTTTGTTGGAGATTTCACCAAATCAAGGAGTAATAATGAAAGAACAAAATGAACACATCAAGTAAATAGAAATTAGTGACTAGCTTGGAGGCACAATTGAATGTTATCCTTAAACAATATTTGTTCTTATACGCAAGTTGCTAAAGGGTTTCTACAAACTTGTCCTCGGAATTCAACCAAGTTTATTGGGTTCTATAAATAGCAATTTTGGTGAATACCCACATGATTTCTTGTATTTCTATTATTTAAGTGAACATAAACCTCTATTTATTCCCACAGGGTTATAACCCTTCAAAATGTACGTATGGAGAGTTAAAATATTTCATTAAACTATTCACAAGGCTTGAAACAATTTCAAACGTTCAAAACAGTTATCAGAAAATTCTACAGAAATTCAATTTTTATGAGTCTCGATCGATCGAGAGGAATCAAGCATCGATTAAAAGCTCTTTTCAATTAATCGCACAAGAATCGAGTACCAATCGAAATAGGTAGAGGCTCCAAGATAATCTCCTTCACCACTTCAATTGATTGAACAAAATTTTTGACCAATCGAACATACTGAATTTCGAATTTCACTTAGAAAATTCTAGAACTTGAATTTCACTTTATTCATTTTACAAATCGAGAGGAATCAAGCATAGATTAAAAGCTCTTTTCAATTAATCGCACAAGAATCGAGTACCAATCGAAATAGGCAGAGGCTCCAGGATAATCTCCTTCACCACTTCGACTGATTGAACAAAATTTTTGACCAATCGAACATACTAAATTTCGAATTTCACTTAGAAAATCCTAGAACTTGAATTTCACTTTATTCATTTTACAAATGGATGCTCTTCAACCTTACATCATTATTACAACCTATCTTTGTGTATACCTATATATACAACAATCCCCCACTAGGTTGTAATAATATATGTCTCACCTGATTGATATTCTATCATGCAAAATGGAAGGTGTCTTTAAACATCCCTTTAGTGTAATTGCTCAAGAAATCAACAGAGTTAATGGTGATTTGGTGCTTAAACCGAAATTCTTATGTGCTGAAATCGGAAACAACACACACATGAGAATATCCACAACACATTTAGAAATCCAAGTTGTTAGCACTATTATGGTCTTGTGCTCTTCCCGATTTAGTGAACATGTACAAGAGAAAACCTTTTTACTCTTGCTAGAAGAGGCACCACTCCTATGTTCACAAAGGTGAAATTCTTTCTTATGTCCCTGTTACACAGGCATTTATGATTTATGAACTTCATTAAGAGTTTAAAACTGATCCTTTATTTTCATCGTAACAATCTGCAATAATCAATATAATCCTGAATGAGACACAAATTTAGTGCGCTTGCTAACCATGTATCAATAGCTTATTGTTGCCCTTTAAACCTCTTAGATATAATCAGTTCGAGGTTGGGTTCCCACTATTGGTGATTCTCTTAAAAGAAGGGTTTTAGTCTCATTTCAATGGATGTAATCCACACACTTCGGTAAATGACCTATTTTATATATAGAATTACGTAGGCAATGGACTAGTCCAACCACACTTGACTTGCCTTACGTATTCTTGTCTTAGATTTTAAGTCTAAGCTCACTTTGTATACAACTCATGTATACCATACGCATTGTGGCTTCACAACTACAATATAAGGAATGGGTTACTATAGTTGTGGTCATGATACTTTATCAAAACCTTAGCCATTTTTCTTCCTTGCCCATTACCATTATAATCAATGCTTTCAATATAATTTTATAGTAGAGTGAGAAATACACCTTATTTCTTTAATGTTTACACATAGCACCCCCACATGTAGTGATTATCTAATTAAACATAGATATTATCATTCACATCAATAATAGAATAAACTTTGAATATTTTATATAATAGATATTCATCACAATTAATTACTTTCTAGTGATCAACCTCAAGTTTTATAAATTTTGAAAGTCTACATACTGTGAAGGCAATGTCTAGTTTTGTTTCATACATGATACTCAACATGTACTTAATACAGTAGCAACCTCAAGCTGTGCATCCGCCCTTCCAATAATCTCTTTATTTAATATTGGAATCAAAGTGTCTTTGCCTCTTTAAAGATATTAAAATCTAAGAAGAAAGTTCTCAATACTAATCTCAACACAATGAGATAACACAATGGGATAATATGATGGCAGAAGGCTCAAACCAGTCACCTATGAAACAGTCCTGGAAGAGTTTGTGGCAGTTGAATGTGCCGAACAAGGTCAGGCACTTTGCGTGGAAAGCTTGTAGAAATTATCTTAGCCACGAAAGAAAATTTATGGCGGAGAAACATCACAAAAGACAGCACTTGCGAGGTTTGTGGGAAGCAGGTGGAGACCATAAGCCATTTATTCTGGTTTTGCGACCATGCAAAAGAGGCATGGTCCTCATGCAAACTCTCATTCCCTTTTGAAATTCAACCCTCGTGGGATTACATGGACGTGATATGGTTTCTACAAAAGTGGAAGGAGGCACGGCCAAGGTTCTTGGAGCGGACAGTCATGATTTGTTGGGGGATATGGAAAAACAGGAATGAAGCAAGACATGGAGGCAAGCAGCGGAGTGGATTGGCAGTGTCAAGTAGCTCGGTTAGACTGTTGGAGGAATTTCAGACAGCAAATGAATGTCTGGCTTCCACCGCTGTACATAACCAACTTGTAAAGTGGACCCCTCCTCCATCGGGATGCTATAAAGTGAACGTCGACGGGGCTGTGTTCTCTAAACGGAAGCTGGCTGGCATGGGAGTGGTCATAAGGGATGAATATGGACAGGTGATAGCGGCGCTTTGTCAAAAACTGTACATGCCGTTGGGGCCATTGGAGACCGAGGCAAAGGCCATGGAGGTGGGCGTTAGGTTCGCAAAGGAGGTCGGGATTAGGGATGTGCTGTTTGAGGACGATTCATTAGTGCTCAACAACGCGATTCACGGGCTGAACGATATTGACCCGTCTATTCAGAATGTGGTCAGAGGGATACTCAAAGTGTTCAAGGCTTTTGCACCTTTGCTTTTTCACACACCAAAAGACAAGGAAATGCCCTGGCCCACACTCTGGCCCAACATGCAGTGAACATAGAGGACTCCCTAGTTTGGCTTGAGGAATGCCCAAGTTGTATTGTGCATGCATGCATGCAGGATGTACACTCTATTTTCAATCATGAATAATATAGTTTTGTGTGGTTCCCATAAAAAAAAAAAAAAAAAAAAAAAAAAAAAAGAGATAACACAATTTCCAATAAAGTGAGAAAACACTAATCTCAATACAATGAGATTACTCAGTTCCTAATAGAATGAGAAAACACAAATCTTGACACAATGAGATTACTCAAATCTCAACAAAATGAGATAACATAAATCTGAAAATGAGATTAATATAGTGCACATCTCCACTATATTTCTTTACTTGATTCTCATTCATAAAAGACTTTCATTTAATCAATTAAGGAAGTACAAACCCACAAGTCTTTTAAGCAAACTTCCTTACCAAAATCACTATTTAAGTAAGTCACTTCACATCTATATGATGCATACTCAAATTATATGTTGACACACAATCTAATGTTTCAATTATTGATCATTGAATGTTCATTTGATGAACTCATTTGTACTCTCTTTAATATACAAAGAGGTGCTTTCAAAATAGGATCACAATATGTGCTTGCTGAAACTTGAGATATCTATCACACATGGCAGAATTTAATCACAATGAATTTAACATCCCACTACGTTAATTCTCAATACTTTTAACAAGCACATCTTTGATGTACATTAGCATCCTTATGAGTCCATGACTTTTTTAAGGGTTATACCCCCACACTTTCTTGGATATCATAATTCCAAATTTGAGTTTCTAAACCCCCACATTTAGAGTTTTTAACCATTCCAAAATTCATATATATACACACATTGTAATTTCATACATCAAATACAGTGAATTTTAATAAAATTATATGAATGGTTTTAAAGATATCAAACTAATAACATAAATATTTATTAGTGCATAGATATCAAAATTTATATTTTCCCTATGTTTCTTCAATCGCAATGGAGATAAGGAATGGTGTCTCTTCTAAGGCATCATACTCATAGCCTAGCTTGTAGGGGAATTTTTGTTGGGGGTTTCACCAAATCAAGGAGTAATAATGAAAGAACAAAATGAACACATCAAGTAAATAGAAATTAGTGATTGACTTGGAGGCACAATTGAATGTTATTCTTAGACAATATTTGTCCCCATATACAAGTTGCTAAAGGGTTTCTATAAACTTGTCCCTAAGATACAACCAAGTTTATTTGATTCTACAAATAGCAATTTTGGAGAATACTCATAGGATTTCTTGTGTTTTTAATTTTCAAGTAAACATAATACTCTATTTATACCCATAGGGTTATAACCCTTCAAAAGGTACATATAGAGAGTTAAAATGTTTCATAAAATTGTTCACAAGGCTTGAAATCATTTCAAACATTTAGAGCAGTTATCAAAAAATTCTGCAGAAATTCAGTTTTCACGAGTCTCGATCGATCGAGAGGAATCGAGCATCGATCGAAAGCTCTTTTTGATCAATCGAATAAGAATCGAGTACCAATTGAAACGGGCAGAGGCTCTAGGATAATCTCCTTCACCACTTTGATTGATTGAACAAAAGTTTCGACCGATTGAACATACTGAATTTCAAATTTCACTTAGAAAATTCTAGAACTTGAATTTCACTTTAATCATTTTACAAATGAATACTCTCCAACCTTATATCATTATTACAACATATTTTTGTATATACCTGTATATACAACAATTTTTTTGGTGCTGTTACATGTCAAGATCGTTGACACTTGACGCACGATTTGTGGGCTCAGGTTCTTGATAGGAAAGACCCAAAACTCTTGCCTTAGAAATTACCTCTTTTGGTTGCTAAAGGGGCAGCCCAAACTCTTTCATGCATGCAGATACAATACAAAGAAAGAAGGTGTGGTGATAATAACCTTCTAACTCAATTGGCATTTTTTGATATTTTCAATAAAGGTATCCAGGGTTCAGTCTATCATCCTTAAATATCGATGTATCAAAAAAAAAAAAAAAAAAAAAAAAAAAAAGAGAAAGAGAAAAAATGGCATGGTTAAGTATTACGTACTTCTAACAAGGCCTAGAACGGGCTTGGATGAACTCATCCAGCAACCCGTGGACACAATGTTGGAATTATCAAAAAGTCTAGAGTTGTGTGATTGTCATAAATATACTGAATAAGTTAACGACATTGTCCGCAACATATTAAGCATGCAACTCAAACGAAACAACATTTAGAAGAACAAAAAATTAATAAAATTGGAGTAAAGGTTGCAATCAAATGGTAAAAAAGGAAGAACATAAATCTAAGAGAGGGAGGACATAACTTGGAGTGATGTGTGCGTGTATAGGACTGCTTTTCCTTTACTGGAAGAGAATGCTGACTAGGTGGTGAAGATGAATTCGTGAATAATGGTTAGTAAACATGACGAGGCTGATCTTAAGCATCATAGCCTAGTGAGACTTAATTTTAAAAATTAACTTAAATCTTGTAATTTAGATTTACTTTTAAAGAATATAACTAAATTTTGGCCATAATTACAAAAATATCTTAAAAATAATATTGTGCGCATATTATTTTTCAAATAATTTTCTTATAGTGAAGTGTTATATTGCATTATTGCACACCACATGATTATTTTTTGTCAATTTAACAGAATTTAGAGTAAGATGTTAGTTTGGATTTTTTATTTAAAAAAAAAACACATAAACAAGGGGGAGGGAAAAGGGTAATTTAGATAATTCTTAAAACTCAAGAGTTTAGCATATGAGTCAGTTGTATCAATATACAACTGAACAAAACCCCAAAGATACGTTTGGTACATTATAATGATTATTACATGGGAATAGGAATAAGTATTACAAGGAATACATTAAGTTGGAATGTAATAAGTATTACTATTTGATAGGGATAAAACTCTCACCTGACGCCGATAGCCTGCGCGGGATGACGGTGCGAGGTATGATGACGGACGCTAGACATTGACAACACGACCCTTAAATAGGGTGACAAGAGAGACCGTCGACGGGGGAAGGCATGGGACACCAAAAGCCTATCTTGCCACGTATGCTACCCTGAGAAAATGAGTCTTGTCGCGTACGCTACTATTTGGACAGATATCTTGTGGAGTACGATTGTTCCCAAATGGGTGTCTTGCCCAACACGCTGGATTGTCCCAGAAATATCTTGCGCTCCACGCTGCCCAGAGGCAATTCCGGTAAAGTGGTATCTTCTCCAGCACGCTTTGGCCAAGGGCTCCTACTACTACTATAAATACTTCCACGCCCTCCGAAATCGAGGTACGCGTAATTCTATCCCGACTCTGGCACTCTAGAGTTGTGTGCAATGTTAACTTAACCATCGGAGGGTCGTCAGCCGGCACCACACCGGTACCTCCCTTCGAGGTTCTTTCTACTTGTGCAGGTTCGTCTGAAGCACGTGAAGGCCTTGCAGTTTACTGAGTTGATTCTTGGCATCATCAGTTGGCGCCGTTTGTGGGAAAGCCACGTAGACTGTGTTTCGTGCTTTTCGGACAAAAAGTTGCATGGTACTCACATGTTCAAGGGCAACCACCATGAATGATCAAGGTAACGAACAGCGCACCACGGCACTCGAGAGGCAGGTCCAAACTCTGGCAGCCGCGGTGGAACGCCTCACAAAACGTAACAACGACTTGGAAAAACAGCTACAACGGAGGAACGCGACGCTTGACAACCAAGGAGAGAACCAGGAGGAAAACAGTGCCGAGGAGAGGAACCATGGAGGCCTTGAGGGAAGCAATGCCTTGAGCCGACCTGAAGGACAGGAGACGAACCGTCCGTCGGCCAATGGCCATGTCCCGTCCAACGTGGTCGCGGAAATGCAAATAATGAGGGAGCGCATGGATCTCATGATGAATGCCCTCAAAGGACGGGTATCCAACGACCTCGACGACCTCGTCCAAAGCACGGATTCCCCCTTTACCACACCGGTCATCTTGTTCCCCACACCACCAAAGTTTCGCATGCCTCAGATAGAAAGCTACGATGGGTCGAAGGATCCACTAGACCACTTGGAGTCCTTCAAGACATTGATGCTGTGTTTAGTGTTCTGAATGCTGTGTTTGTGAATCTATTTGTTAGATCTAGAGGTGTTTACCTTCACATACACTTAGGGTTTCCAAACTCAAGATTCATGTCAAGAGATTGGTAAATCATACAATTGTAGAATCAAGAGAACTTCAAGATATACAAGCAGGTGCGCTTGTGGATTGCTGAAAAATTCAAAGAAAGAAGGAGTCCGTGGATCTTGGAGTTGTCACGTGGTCGTGGTAGTAAGTTTGCTACAGGCAGGTAGCAATAGGATGTTAGTGGTCTAAGTCTTATTGTGTAAACTTCGATTCTTTCATAGTGAATTCGGTTTACCTTGAGGATAACTAGGTTAAATCCTCCCCAGGTTTTTTACCGGTTTGGTTTTCCTGGGTCATCAGATCTTTGTGTTCTTTATTTTTTGCTGCTTTATTGTTTTTGATATATTTGTGTTAACCTAGATTTGTTTAAATTACCTAAGTTAATCACTTGGCTAATTCTCTAGGTTAATCTGTTGGGTTTAAGGGGTCTAAACGAACTTACATATGGTACTGTAGCTTGAATTTTCAAAATATTGTCAGTTGGTATTGTAGTTACTCAAAAATAGCTAAATTGAAATTTAGTGACTGATAGAAGTCATTTCTTTACATGGAAGGCAGAAAAGGAGATAGAAAGTCAAGCCCCTGTCAGACATCCAATTTATCTACTTTTTTCCTTTCTCTTGTCTTTTAACAGATCCTTTGCATGTGGATAAATAGCTGGAAAAATTACAGTGGACTTAAGTGGAAAGGTGCTTGAACCAGTTCAGATAAACCTTAAACAGATAGCCTTACTTTAAAATTATTGTGATAAATCTTAAGTGGTGAGCATGCTAGCTATCTTTCTTCTTCTTCTTTTTTTACTGCTTCTTTCAAGTTTTCACATTCAAGCTTGCATGTGGAAGTCATAATTAGTATTGTAATTATGCCCCTGAGGAGTAATCACATGTACACATTTGATAGCATACACTGTTGTTTTGGATGTCGGCATACCCACTTCTCTCTCTTGTACGTGTGCGGCGTAAAGCTTGTGTATTACAAACAAAACAAAAAAAGATTCTCTCTCTATTCATCGATTAACATTTTTTTTTTTTGAGAGAGTTGATTTACATTTTTTTTAATCTAACAATGTATTGAATGTCACGGCATTTAAAATTATAATTGAAATGGTGGTTTGTACAATTTTAAATTTGATGGCGGGGCCATGTTGAAGCATACGAGTGCATGGCCCCCCAAATTTTGAAATTATTTTTAATAGCGTATATATGTGTGTATAAAAAAAAATTGAATATAACAGTTTTTATAACTATGCTTTTACAATTGTTGACTTCTTTTGGTATCTTAATTTTGAAATAGGATTTTTTTTTTTTTTTTGATGTTGAAATAGGATCTAATTAATTTGAAACTTGAGTTTTATCCCTATTACACGTATATCTTGTCCCACATCTTGTTTCTTTCTGTACTTATTTCAGTATTGTTTGTTGCCGCCCTATTGATTTCTTCTTTTTGTAGACCTTTGTTATTGGGATTAGGATAATGATGTGGGGCTAATTTAATTACCATCATCAGTAAAGTTTAAAACACATAAGCATCTATGTAGTGTAGGGTTTATCAATCACTACAAATACAAGTCATTTTCATGCATGCTTCCCTAAGTACCAAGTTCAACAGTTTGTGACCCCTTTTGCATTATTGATTTGCTTAATTAGTCTGACTAAGCAATTGAACAGAAAAAAGTGACAATCATTTATATTTTTCTATTGAGGTACATGTTAGTTAGGTATTGACCAGTCCCAAATTAATTCTTATGTCTTAAAAAAAAAATTATGCTTCTCATGATTAAACTTTCTCTTATCGTCAGGGCCATTCCAATTTCCATGCTTATTGCCTCACCAAAACCAGAAATATTAGAAATTTTATGATTCATTTCATTGCAGAAAATGGATTGTCAATTTGTCATAAATTCACAATGGTCCAAGTCAAATGGGCTCCATACTCCTATATGACTACATTCACTGCTAGTAAATGAATGTGGGTAAGAGTATATAACTTTTTTATTTTTTATTTTTTTAGAGAGTTTCAACATATGGCGTTCGCTCTTGATGATGCTCTTTATTATCAGACCAAGACACCAATCGGTTTTTGGTGTATGGCTTTGCTCACTATATGTTTTTTTGATTAATGAGTTCTTAGACTTTTTTTTTTTGGCTATGATGATAGAGTTGGGGGTGATGAATGTCATTGCAGTTCTGGCAGCATGGTGTGAAAGAGATTTAGGTTGGTATATCATTATAGGTTGTTGCATCTTCATCATAATCACAAGGTGAACATGTGGTTACCCAAATCAATAGCTGATGTGTTTTTGTCATTAACACAAGATGAACATAGACTTAATAAGTTAATATTTATCTTAGTTTTAAAATTGATTTTATTACCCATTATAACATTTGTATATGCCTTCTAATTTTTAATGATATAAGTTTTATGTTAAGTTTTGCGGTAGTTGCTCCACAAGTATAAGTATTTGTGGGGTGTGAGGAATAAGGGATAGGGTTTAAGTTTTCAAGACGGAGCTTCATACACGTATGCACTTAGATTATGTTAGAATAAAATTTCTATATTGTATAAAAATAAAAATAAAATAAAAACAAAAACTTTGATCATTTATGTTGTCCAGGACAAAGTTTGCAAGGAAAAAGTTTACAATTTCCACAGCTTTCAATTGTGATTTTTTTTTTTCAAATGTATGTTATTGCTTACCTTGTTTTTATTTCATGTTGTATTGAGATAGGAGTATGGGGAGAGTGGAATATATTGAAGAGCAGGGTGCTGTCCAACTTCTCCCCCTGAAAAGACCAGTTGGACCATTTTTAATTTATTAGTAAGATTCATTTTCATTATATATCCATTTATAATATATTTCCTATTGTTATATTTAAAATAATCTATTTTATTAATTTGGATTTTCAGTAAAAAGCAAATAGAATTGATGAAAGCTAAGGGCATTGTTGATAAGATAAGCACAACTGTAAGTTGAATAATACTTAATAGTTTTTAGGTTATTGTTATTGTTTATTTGACATGACATATTCATGGAGATCTTAATTGAGTATGAATATCTATTATAGGTTAAGAAGAAGATTAGAGAAAAGTGGATGAATTTTGATGAAGACTCTAAATTAGAGTACAAGAAGGAAGCACATGAAAATTCTGAAAAGTATGCTAATTTGTCACATAATATTCCTCATAAATCACGTAAAGTAAGTATTTACCTATGAAACTTTTAACATTCAGGACTATGTATTATATTTCGTAATGAAATCCTTTTTATTCATTATATAATGCAGGTTTCATTATATACTCGGTGTGCCCCTAATCGTGTTCGTTTGATGGCTTTAAATTTAAATGAAATTCAAAGATTTGTTATTCGAGAAAAGGGATTTGGTAGTATGTTGGATTTAAGGTCTATACAGTTGGATAGAGATTTTTGCAAATGGTTAGTTGATCATTTTGACCACAATTCTTGTGCATTGGATATTTGTGGAAGGAGGTTACCAATATTCACTAAAGATGTAGAATTTATTCTAGGAATAAAATCAAGTGGGGTAGATGTGTCTATTGTTGTAGGCGCCAAAGAGATAAATCATATATGCCAACAACATGGATTAAATGTGGTAGGGCATATACCAATTAACCTCTTAGAGGGTAAGCTAAAGGAGATGAAAAAATCTAGAAAAGAATTTGTTGGTTGTTTTTTGCTCTTTGTATTGGGTACTTTATTATGTCCCACGCCAAAACCTTATATCAAATGGTCCTTTATCTCAATTCTCCTTAATATTGATGAGTTCAAAAACTTGAATTGGGTGAAGTTGGTGTTGGATTTTCTTATTCGAGGTGTGTGCAAATATAAAGAAAAGAATCGCGTTGGCGTTAATGGTTGCATGCTATTTTTAATGATAATTTGTAGAAAATAGTTACTTTGAAGAATATGATTTTGTTTATCAAATTTCTATGACTCTTTTGACTAAATTTCTATTACCCTTTTATACATATTGCAGTTGTTTTATTTTGAGCATGTCAACGTTGAAACGAATCTTGAACATGTGTCCAAACGACTTCAACCACGTATCTATTATTGGGGGAAAAAAGAAGTTAACCAAAGGATGCTTTGCATTCAATTGGAAGTTTTGATAGTCCTAAGGTAATAATTGACTTTTTATAATGTTTGAATATTTATATATAAGTTAAATATGTATTATATGTGAATTATTACCCCCATGTAGTTGACATAATTTTTTTTTATTTTTATTTTTATCATAGTTGGTTGTAATAGAAATGGATGGTGGACATGAGACAGAAAATATTCCACTAGAGAAACAAGATATTAATGAATCTCATGATATGCCATCTCAACATGAAGACAAGCCAAATATGGTATCTTTCTTCAACCAATAAATCTTATGGATTTGATGATAATTTGGTGTTGGACATTTGTTGATGATTGTACCTATAAATTAATCCACAGGGTTCTGATGAAGCAATTCGTAGAATTGAGCAATCAATAACAAGTCTTAGAGATGAAATGCTAGTCATGCAGAAAACCGTGATTGAGCAATCAATAACAAGTGTTAGAGATGAAATAAAAGTCATGCAAAAAACCGTGACAGACATTGCAAACAATATGGACACTTTTAAAAATGACATTCTTTTGGAGTTAAAGAAAACAGCAAGGGAACATAATGGACATTCCAATGACCTCAACTTAAATGATATTGTAGATGTTAAAAAAGAAATGAAGTTTACATCTTCATATATAATCCAAGACACAATGGATCACGATGATACAGTATGTGCTAAAAAAGAATCTCAGATAAAGTCTACATCTCCAGTTCAAAACAAAATGGAACAAGATGATACAGAGCACATTAAAAAAGTATCTAAGATAGTGTCAATGGAGGAAGACTGCAATGTTCACAGTACTCCTCTAACTCAATCTAATCAAAAACCTGGCAGCAAAACACCCTTGTCTCAAAATGTGGTAAGTGAATTAGTATTTGTTATTTATTTATTTTAAATGTGTTTAGGATGTTTAGTAGCAACACGAGTTTTTTTTTTTTTTTTTTTTTTTTTTTTTTTTTTTTTATTGCATAGGATGTGGATATGCTGCAATTAACTTTCCCTCGTAATGTTCAACTTAAGGCATCATGTGTTACACCTTCTAGCAAGCCTAAAGTCACCAGATCACAAAAACGTAGCCCAATTGTCACATCATAAGATGAAGTCCCAAAAGTCAAAAAGAGAAAAGAAATCAAAGATTCATTGCAGGTGAGTTCATGAATGTGTACATTGATATATAAGGTGTGAATACAACATATTTTTATATGCTAATTTGATTATACTATATTCTTTTAGGAATCTAGACTGGGTGATGACGAGGATATGAATGAGTTTGAACCATTTACTGAAATGGAGAAGATCATATGTAACTACATTTTTAATAAAAATTTTGAAGAGAGGTTTGTCCTTTTTGAAGTTGGTATTAAAATAATGAATTTATTGAATAAGCTCTAACATAAGAATTTGTCAATAAATAATGTTTAGTGAAGTTCTTGTTTCCATGAAATATGAGTATGGTGATCGTGCAGCTTTCAATACCTTGTTCCCTAACCAATGGATAAACAGTCACGTTAGTGTATGAAATTTAAATACACTAATAAATATTTGTACTGTTTATTTATACAATAATTATAACAATTATGTTGTATTTTAGATTATTAATTTGTACTAATAAATATTTGTACTGTTTATTTATACATATATAGAGACATGTTTGTGTGGTATTTGCCAACGCATTTTGCTGTAAGTTTTTGTACTATTTTAGTTTGTGTGCTTATAATGTTTAATTAATACACAAGTTGTTTTTATTGAATATATGTTTTGGATTGTGCTTGTAGTGTTTAATTAATACCCTAATTTTTTTAAATTTTTATATATTTTTGTAGCAAAAAATGCTCGAATAAGATGGCAATCCCACACTAGAATGGTTTAAAAAGACATATAGGGACGATGACAAGAATATGTCAAATTTGGCGAAGTGTGAACGGGTAATTTTACTTAACAAGTGCACACACACACACACATGTATATTACATTGACACATGCTAATACGTTGTTCATTTGTACCTATAGATTTTAATCCCTATGAATGACAATAATAGTTATTGGTACTTGTGTGTCGTTGATTTTGCAGAAAGATTTATATACATACTAGACTCTTGCAAAGCACAACTAGTGTAGGCATTCGAACAAAAAATGTTAAAACTGTGGTATCATTTCTTTCTCTTTCAACTCAATAATGATTGTTTTTAATGTAATTTTGTTAGGTACTATACTAAAAATAATTGATGTTCAAATCTAACTATGCAATAGGTTATAGGCCTTGATAAGTTGTTGAGTTTTTTGGAGAAAGACAAGTATATTGATAGTATTACCAGATTTAAATTGAAATTACCCATCTTGAATCCTCAACAAAATAATGGGTAGGTACCAAATTGTACTAGTACATATGGATAACTACTCTGTGCATTTTTCAAATTGCAGAATTTTAACAATTTTCATTTTTCAGGTATGATTGTGGGATGTATGTTATAAAACACATGTTTACAAATACTTCTAGCAGGCATTTACCCCTTTTGGTAATAAATTTCTTTGAATTAAATACAAATTTTCACATAATTTTTTTAAACTACTTCTTAATTACATGTCTAATTATTTGTAGGAGAGCTGGTCAGAACGTTTACGGTACAAGTTGGCAGCAAGTCTAGTACGTCAAAGAATAATGATCAACGTTCGAGAATTGTTGAAATTGCTAGAAAACATTCCACTATAGGAATATTTTCTGTCACTCAAAGATTAGTATAAAAGAATGAATAGGATACTGTTTATGAGTTAGTGATTTAGTGAATTGATTTTTTTTTAAATGAATGGGAGATTGAATTTTTATCTTTCATACAGCAATTTAGTAAATTGTTTTTTATTTCTCTAATGAATGTGAGGCTGAATTTTTATTTTTTGTTATCACATACGTTTGTGTTGTGTGCACAAACTGTTTTGATTTCAGCTGCTTGGTTTAAGGAGCTTTTGACATCTCCCCACTCTCTTCATTTGAAGCATTGAACAGATTTTTGATTTGTTTAAAGGTCATATCATAGTAATTGATGTTTTTGAGTTTATTTGTAGACCCATCTTGAGTTTGGGCTATTTTAGTGTTGTTTAGAGGTACTTGAGAAGGTTTGTGGCCTTTTTACCATACTAGCAAATAGGTGTCTTTCTTGTAGGATATTGAGTATAATGTGATAAATTATAGTTTTCAATTTTAATGTGGTAAAGCAAGTACTCTTGACTATTTTGGCAGCCTCTTTTGGCTTAGAAGCAAAATATATATTATATTGAAGATTGTGTCTTGAATAATAAGTGCTGAAGTTGCACTTCATCTTCAGGTATATTTTATTAAAGATTGTGTCTTGAGTAATAAGTGTAAGTGATTCGGTTGTATTTTCTACAGATTAGTGTTTGTATCTTGGTGGGAAATCTGATACCTGTTGGCTATATACAGTATGTTTCAGACCACCCTAGTGATTTAAACTCTGAATCAACACTTTTATGTGGTATCTAATTTTTTGAATGTGCTAGAATTAGTTGCTAGCTATGATTGGATAACAATTTGATCATGGAGATGAAATTTGTGGAGCAGTTGTCAATGTTAGAGCTAGGCAGGAAAAAATATCTCTATGGACAAAGAGTGCTACAAATGATGTTGCATAGGCAACTGGCATGTTTTGTTCACATGTACTCTTTTGGACCCACCAGAAGACTTAACTTCTTCTACTTTGTACGGATGCTGAATTATAAATGCAACTTTGGTTCTGTATATACGAGTATAAAACCTACTTGCATTTGTGCTCAAGTTTTTAGAGATGAATTGAGAGAGAAACGTTAAACATGATGGGCAGGTCAAGATTTTGGTCTGATATGTTATGAAATGGATGAATTGCAGAAATTTTAGTAATAGCCTTGTTTTATGTTGGGATTGAGACACGATGAGTTGAAGATATTAATTGTGGTAACATAGGGCAATCTACTTAGACAAGCTAACATGTGCTCCCTTCTATTTGTTTGTTTATTGTATTGATAGACATATAATTTTTTATGCTTGATACTGTTTTTGGGTGAATGCAATAATTTAATTGATATTTAAGTAAAATTCTTTTTTTTTTTTTTGTTGAGAATGAACTTGTGTAATTTTATTAAAGTGAATGACTTACATCCAAAAGTAAAAACGGAACAATATGAGATGGAACATCCTCCATCCATACTTGAAAATCCGGTATGCATATAGCATGTTTCGCCAGATTATGTGCTACACTATTGCCATTTCTCTTGACATGAGAATACAATAATCTTCTAAACTTTGTTCCATACACTTTCACATCTTCTATTAGTAGCCCCCACGGTGATAGATTCTGTTCTTGTGACTTCAATGCCTGAATCAAGCCCAAAGCATCACCTTCAAGCACAACATTTTGGAAACCCAGATCATGTGCTAATGTCAGAGCCTTCAGTGCAGCCAAGGCTTCAGTCTCTTCTGCCTTATAGGCTTGACCGATTTTTTCTGCACAAGAAGCTAAACAGCACCATTGGAGTCCCTTATCACAACTCCTACACCTGACAGTCTTGAATCACTGAAATTTGCTCCGTCAAAGTTTACTTTCACATATTCAGTTTGCAGAGCTGTCCAGCTACTTCCCCCACTGCCGTTATTCCCCACCTGCAACTCTGAATCATGTATATCAGCCCGGTATTGGTCCAGCTTTTCCGGAGATTGTGCAGCAACCTGATGAAGTGGAATGGCTTGCAAGTTCAGCTGTGCTTTATTCCTTTGATTCCAAACACTCCAGGTTGTAAACGCAAACAACTCAAGGGACTTACCTTCCTCTAACATCCATAGCAGCAGCTCCTTAATACTTGTGAAGCCAACTTCACACCTAAATCCCCATAATCCTTGATCAGACCACACCTCTACCAGTTCCGGACACGACCATAATGCGTGAATTGGATCTTCCACTTCCTGCTTACATCTCTCACACATTGGATCCTCTACGATTTTTCTTCGCATCAACGCTTGTTTGGTAGGCAGAGCATTACGGCAAGCTCTCCAGAGAAAATTTTTTATCTTTGGAGGAACATGCATCTGCCATACTTCCTTCCAAACTCGCTTCTCACAGATTGGAGGGGCTTGTGAATATGATTGCAGCTCCGCCTCCTCCTTAAGGAATCTATAACCAGATTTACACGAGTAGTTTCCGGATGGAGTATAGGGCCAGTACAAGCTGTCCTCTGTTGCATAACGGCTAAGTGGAATTTTCTTGATTAAATTCACATCCTCGGTCACAAATAATCCATCCACCAACTCTTCATTCCATCTTCTTGTGCTAGGATCAAAGAGGGTGGCTACAGTATGATTTTCAAAGCTCTCCAAAGGACAAGTTGGCAGCGGAGTTGGATGTTTTCTTGGCAGCCAACATTGCTGCCAAATATTTATGTTCTCACCATTCCCTATCCTCCATAATGCCCCTCTTTGAATGATGTCCCTACCTCTAAGGATACTCTTCCAAGCATAGGACCCCATTCTTGAATCAGCTGCTTCCATAATTGATGAATTTGGGAAGAAACGAGCTTTAAAAACTTTGTAGAAGAGTGAGGTTTTATCATGCAAAAGGCGCCAAGGTTGCTTAGCTAAGAGAGAATCATTGAACATAGCAAGATCACGAAAGCCCATACCTCCAATAGTCTTAGATTTTGTCATTTCCTCCCATTTAACCCAATGGATTTTCCTTCTGTCACCTCTTTGACCCCACCAAAATTTCTTGATAAGAGTCTCAATCCCATTGCACAGATCCAACGGCAATTTGAAACACCCCATAGTGTAAGTAGGGATGGCTTGTATGACTGCCTTTAGGAGCATTTCTCTTCCAGCTTGCGAAAGCAATTTAGCTTTCCACCCTTGAAGTTTCCGCCATACCTTTTCTTTGATGTAGTTAAAACTTTCTTTTTTACCTTTGCCAACTAGAGAGGGCAGCCCAAGGTATTTTTCATAGTGCAAGATTTCGGGAACTCCAATGGCCACCTTGATATCGTGCTTCCACCTTCGGTACAGACTTACTGAAGAACAGTGAGGTTTTACTTCTATTCATATTTTGACCCGAGGCTTCCTCATACTCCTTTAATATGTTCAAAACCTTTCCACACTCCTCCATTGTTGCCCTGCAAAAAATCAGACTATCATCTGCAAAAAGCAGATGCGTTAGTTTTGGACCCCTCCTGCAAAGGGAGAATCCATGGATATCACCTTGTAATTCAGCCTTTTTAAATAAACCATTCAATCCTTCCGTACAAAGAAGGAATAGGAAAGGAGAAAGTGGGTCTCCTTGCCTAATTCCCCTTGTAGGAAAAATCATTCCACATGGATCTCCATTCACCAAAACAGAGTAGGAAACTGTTTTCACACAACCCATTATTAGATTTATCCATCTCTCCCAAAAACACATCTTCCTCATTATCCCCCCCAAATAAGACCACTCCACCTGATCATAAGCTTTACTCATATCTAGTTTAAGTGCCATATAACCATAGTTACCCCCCTTAAAGTTTTGTAGGCTATGTAATGTCTCAAAGGCCACCAAGATATTGTCTGAAATAAGCCTACCCTTAGTGAAAGCTGATTGGTGTTCTGTGATAATGGATGAGAGTAATTTTTTAAGGCGATTTGCAAGAACTTTGGAATAGATTTTATAGAGGACATTACATAGGCTAATAGGACGAAATTGATGCGCAAATTCAGGAGAGTTAATTTTTGGAACAAGAGTAATAAAAGTATGATTTAGGGTGGTTGGTATGGTACCTGAATTTAACCATGACAAAATGGAAGAGGTGACATCTTGATTTACCGTACTCCAAAAATGCTGATAAAAGAGCGGGGGCAAGCCATCAGGACTAGGTGCTTTGAGAGGTGCCATTTGTTTGAGGGCTGTGACAACTTCACTAGCCTCAAACTCACGACAAAGACTTTCATTCATCTCCTCATCTATCATTGTGGGTACACCATCAAAAATATCAGTGGATGCAGATACCTCTGATTTAGTAAAAAGGGACTTGAAATAGTTAACCATAATTTCACCAATCTCCTCTTGTCTGGTTCTCCATACTCCTCCCTCATCTCTAATACGTTCCAAAGAATTTTTCCGGAATCTCTTTGTAGCACAACAATGGAAGTATTTAGAGTTTTTGTCCCCTTGGTTAGCCCATAATACTCTTGACCGTTGAGCCCACATCGTTGCTTCCCTGTCTTGCAACACCTCAATCTCTTTTTTAAGCTGTCTCACCCTACAATTGTTTCCACTGACCATGGCTACCCTCTCTTCTTTAGCTAGGGACTTTTTCAAACGGTTCAATTCCCGCCTAACATTACCAAAAACATTTTTCTCCCATTGCCCCAATTCCTTCCCACACTTATCAATTTTACTCAAAATATTACTCTCCACCCCGACTTCACTTCCACAATCCCAGGCCGAAACCACCACTTCTTCACAGCTCGAATTTGAAAGCCACATTTGTTCGAATCGAAAATTTTTTTTCCGAATTGGAGGGTTCAAACCTGATAGGGAAATGAGTATTGGGATATGATCCGATGAAGAGCATGACAAGTGGTATACTCTTGAACCTCCAAATTTCATAAACCAACTATTATTAACCAAACATCTATCAAGCCTCTCCCAAATTGAACTCCCACTTTCGAAGTGCTTGCTCCACGTAAATTTAGGGCCTTCAAATCCCAAGTCCATGAATCCACATTCATCAATCACTTCCCTAAACTGCTGCATCTGGTAATAGGGCCTTCTTGCACCCCCAAGTTTCTCCTCTTGTCTGATAATTTCATTAAAGTCCCCGTAACAAAGCCTTGGCATTTCTGGTTGTGAATTTAAAGCCCTTAGCTTGGTCCAAGCTTCATGTCTTCTTGCTGTATCCAGTTCTCCATAAAACCCCGTTATTCTCCATTTGTTCTCCGTATTTTTATCAATTACAGCATCAATATAGTATCTATCCGAACCTTCCACCGTCAGATTGATCGATGCTTTCCAATAAAGAACTAATCCACCACCCCTTCCCACTCTTGGTACAACCCATCTATGATCAAAACCAATACTTCTTTGAACAAACTCTAGCCTTGCATTATCTGTAAGTGTTTCGGCTAAAAACACCACAGAAGGATCTTTTGCCCGAATGATTTCAACGAGCTCCCTTCCTGTACGTAGGTTCCCAAGCCCACGACAGTTCCATGCTAAACAACTCATTGCCGTTGGCGGGGCTAATCATCAGCTCCCGCCACTACAAAAGATTTTTCCCCTTCACTATGAGACACTTGGAACCGTTTTGTTGAACCTGCCAAGTGGTGTACCTCGGGTGCTACCATTCTTTTCTTCCCTTTTGTCTGGAAACTAGCTGCCGTGTTGTCACATGATTTAATTCTTTTTCTGTGCGTCCAGGTACGTGAAACACGTTCAGTTTGATGTTTGTGAACCCTACTACCATCAGTATCACGTGACAAAATAAGTGATGGATTACCACTTAAAATGTCACGTGCAATAGGGCTGGTTTTGTCACTTGGAATAGGGTTTTTACTAACACTCCTACCCGATCCCAACAACTTAGCCGCCCCAAATTCTTTTGCCAAACTTAACTCCTCATTACACGCTTCCACCTCAATTTCAGTTTCCTTAGGAGTCTTTAATTCCTCCGTAATTCCCTCATTAAATCTCTTTTGAAAAACCGTATCTCCTCTAATAACTCCCTTTCCTTCATTACACATTAATGATACGATTTCATCAGCTTCAATGCTATCATTAGTGCTAACCGTTACTCCTTGTGACTGTGCCAGTGTGGTTTCTCTGCCTGAAACAGAATTCTGGCTTGTGCTGCTGTCTTCCGATGTCCCTGCGCTCTTCTTCTTCTTCTCCGCACAGAACCCAGGAACCATAATAGTACTACTTCTTGCAGCAACAAAAGGTGGTGCTCTCAGATATGATCCAAACTCACGTTGCTCTGGTTTGAGGGTGCCCTCGCTATCAATCCACAAGTCACAATCTCTATCGCCATGAGTAAGTCTTCCACACCAGTAACACATGTTAGGTAACCTTTCATATTTAAACGAAATCCATATCTGCTTCCTTCCTTCACCAACAGACACTAATCTACCTCGGCACAATGGCAGTGACAAATCAATGGCCACCTGCAAACAAATAAAATGACCTCCATCAAATAATTTTGGGTTCGTTGGCGCGAAAACCTCTCCCAAAACACTACCAATTTTCTTAGCCGCCTCAACTGTCATATACTTAATCGGAATCCCATGAAGTTGAACCCACAACTTCGTTTTCTCAAATTTTATATCTTGAAGCGAGGACTCATTCTCGTAACGACTCATGACCACTAGATGTTTATCAAACGTCCATGGTTCACCTTCTAAAATTCTGTCCACATCCACCTTATTGTCAAAGGTAAAGAGAATTTTGTGGTCTCCAAAACTCTGAATCTTGAAACCATTCTTAGCTCTCCATAGCGGGTTAAAAGTCTTAGCTATGACCTTCGTGTTAATTGCTCGCCTAGTCAAAAATTTAGCAGCGATGGAAACTTTCTGACTACAATCTTCATCAAGCAAGCAACAACCTGGCCCCTCTCTCTCTGAAAGGGTAAGCCTATTCCAAGATTGAGCCAAATCCTCCATCCTCTCACTCACTCAAAACTATTACCCCACCCCCAAAAAATAACCCAACAATCCTAGGAATAACTATGTTATTCCTAGGGTACAACACACCTTCGATGAAGGGACCCCCAATTCTACTGTGGAAAGAAATTAGAGAGAGACCTAACTTCTAAAGACACAGAGAAGTTAATCCTCTATTACAACTTGAAATCTATTATTAATCCTCTATGTTGGTAAAGTGCAGGGCACAATTAAGTGAAAACGCCTGTTGGAGCCTAGGCACATTACAAGTGCGCACCAAATTGATGTGAAGCACACGTTTAAAAAAAAAATAGTTTGATAAATTTGAAAATAATTATTAATGGAAAATACAACAATTAAGAGATCAAATAATCATGTAAATGGATATAAAATAATTTTTTTTAATTCATATGAAAGTTATAGAAGCCCATCATTTTGCAATTTTACCATAAATAATGCAAGTCAAGTCATTTTTATTTTATGGATAAGCTAAATGAGTACTTTTGTCAATATCCTTTCTTAAATCTTTTTTTTTTTTGAATTATATCCTTTCTTAAATCTTAGGTAACTATAATCAGCAATGACTAATTACATATCTTAGTTAATAATTTAATCACTTAATAATTATAAATCTATTAAGAATTAGCTAATATAAGATGAATGGACTGGAGTGATTGCGGCCCCAAATTGTGTTACTCAAGACAGTAAAATTGTATCAGTCAATCAATGGTGAAACTTTGTATAATCACATTATTAAGCGAATATTATATGCAAGAGTTATGTCCTAAAGAAACAATGAAGCTTCTCCACGTCAAAGCTACCGTTGTCTAAAGGTTCTTACGTACCAATCATAATGAAGTCTGGACTTATGTTTGTGTCCAGAAAGCTCTTTTCATGAACAATCTTTGTTTGTGTTTGTATTCTAGCTCTAAATTGTTACATGCCAAAGTTGGAACCAAAAAAATAAAAAAAAAATTATCAAGCTCCACTCTAGAGAGGTAAAAAACAATCTCATATCTATATTCATATTTTCAAGTCATTGGACCAATTGTTTTACAGCTCAAATAGTAGCAACATGACATCTTATATATGCATAGCTTACAACTTTTTCTAACAAGTTGTAATAAGTTTATTTGTAGAATACATCTTTACTTCTTATACCAGTTTTGCTTTTGGTTTCTTCAAAGTTCTTTATTGCTTTGAGGAGGATGATACCACACCCATGGCTCATTGGAAATGTAATGTGTAACTTGCTTTACACTCAAGTAGTTGTCCAGACCCCTGCAAATTCAGTAACAACAATAGAGCAATAATTATATATACTATAATCTAGATTACTAAATAAGAACTTTAAACACGATAATCCTATGTGGTACCATTCTCCTAATTCACGCCCAATACCACTACGTTTGTTGCCTCCCCATGGGGCTTGGTTAAGCAAGGTTGTGAGCAGTTAACCCACACAATCCTTGTCCGAATAGCCTGCAGGACAAGAAATGTAACATAGTTATTTCTGAGACACTTGATGTAGATTTGCTTCATCTTGAGATGCTAATGAAATAAAACTTTGTGTGTCATATGTATACAAGGGGTACAGAAGCAAACACTACTTTCACCTTCTCATGAGTTTGTTATTCTTATTATGGAGTGACAAAAATGCACCACTACATTCAAAGCTTGAGAAAGAAAATAATCAATGTACTTTTGAGGCTGCCATGCATGGCAAGGATGTGAATTGCTTTCCCAGGTTTTGTTAACAGACAATATGCACCGTCTCTATATGCACAAGCTATAACTGTGGGCCTGCACATTCTTTTTTCTTTTTTTTTTTTTTTTTTGTTAGAGACTCCACATTCTATTACTTTCAATAGTTAGTGATGTTTGTGCAAGTGAGAAGAATCCCCACATGAGCTAACCAAGAATTATGACCAGTATCTTAAATGAACAACGCATGAGATATCAATTTGAATACCACATGTGCATAAGAAATGATGGCGACACCTATTTGCCCATGTGGACACAGTGTGGAGGGTTTTATTGGTGTGGTGGGATGGGGGGGACCGGGGGTTGGGAGTGGCATAGACATGAAGCAAAATTGCAGAATATGGTTTAATGTTCTTCACCCAAGATGTTTTGAATGTAAAAATACAGAGCTAACATCAAATAGTACTCATACTAATCATTTCAAGTTAAAGTTAATTTTTTTTTAAAATTAATATAAAAGCACTCACACCTATCCTTTACTAACAATAGCACCAAGCCTGCAACCTTCTTCCATGGGATCAGAAATTTTGATGTTCTTACTCCAATCGATAAGTTTTTCTAGGAAATCTGCTGCAATGCTTTCCTGAAATTGAGAAGGGCAACAAAACAAAAATCTCCATTGTTTTGTTTTTGTTTTTTACTCATAATAATGGTGCAAAAACCATGATGAGGAGAGGAGAGGCAATTTTGCTCTTAGTAATGGGGCAAGATTACCAACCCAAGCAACATCTTTGCAAACACATCAGGAAATACTTAGACCTGACTTATTAATATAGCCATCCATTGTCCAAAGTGCGCAATCACGCACTAGACATAAGTCTTGTTTGATAATCAGTAAATATATAATGGGAATTCTTTACAAGAGAATTGTACCGTACACAAGTCCAACCAAGAGGATGTTAACTAATGCAACATAATCAAATGTGGTTGTCCATACTTTTATAGATATACAACATAAAAATGATATATTCCAGGAAAAAAAATTTCTAGAGCACCATGTGCAATACATCTTCATCTTTGGAGACAATTTTATTTTATTTTATATATTTTAAAAAGTCAGGTACTATAATATCTTCCTACTTTAGAATATATAGGATTGCATCTCTCGGAAACCAGTTCCTTAATCCACATACCATCCCTGGCCACAGTTGAGGCATATGCCAATCTGCTTAGGTTATAGCACTCAAAGACCTTAAGTCATAGAAAACAAGGCAGAAGAACTTAATCATTTGACGCTTATATATGTAATAAAGGTCCACTTAGACTTGATGAGAAGTAATACACCCTCCAAGTACCAAAGTTCTTGAAGACTCATTCAGCCAAAAAAAAAAAAAAAAAGTTCTTGAAGACTCAGTTGGATCCTCTCAAAATTAGTTAAATTACCTTTCATAGAAAATTTTCAAGATATTTTATTCATTAAATTTTATAAATATGACATTTAACAGACATGAAAGGACAGCAAAATCTGTATCCGTTTTACCTATAAGACTTTTCAATGTGTTATGCCTAGTTTTGCATTCCAAACTCATAGCAACTAAAAACTTCCACGTTATGTACCTTCAATAGTGATTTTTTCTTGTGCTTCAATTTTTTTTTTAATTTTAAATAATTGCTAAATGGTCTTTGATAGAAGGGAAGAAATAGATGTAAACAAAATTATAGGGTCTTCTTCTCTTTCTTACATGAACAAGAAGACAAGATGTTGCACTGCAGATTTGACCATTTGTCATAAAGCAGCCATAAATAGTCCATTCTGCAGCTGTTCAAGTGGCAGAAAGGGTATATATATAGGCAAACATCAACATTAGAATATGATGCAATTTCATGATGGCAGTATGCAGGGGCAGCAACCTTTAGAGCCCAAAATATCAAATATAAGGAGCAGCTGCTATTTGCTAAGAACTTTCTAAATCTTTCAAATAAGTTTAAATGGTTTAGTTTTTTATTAGGTGACTAACCTTTATAAGGGTCTGCATCCTCAAACACAATAATTGGACTCTTTCCACCGAGATCTAATGAAATAGGCTACGGACAACCAACATAGAAGGACAATAAGCATTAACTTTTCAAAAAAAAAAAAAAAATATTTTTTTAATAAATTGGACTTTTCATAATGATCATTGAATACCTTAACCATTTGAGCTACAGTTGTCACAACCTTGATACCTGTTGCTGTACTTCCAGTGAATGCTATCTGCATAAGAATTAATGTTACTTAATATCACTATTTTGGTAGAAATTCAAAATGAAAGATACCCCAAATATGATCAATTTGGGATGTACAATGTTAAGATTTCATAAATTTTGGAACAGATGAAACGATTATATGACAGCAGGACCTTGTCAACATGAGGGTTAGATGCCAGAGGGGCTTCAGCTTCTGAGCCCAACCCAGTCACTATGTTAAGGACACCAGGAGGAATATCTACTTGTCTGCAAATTTCAGCCAACTCTAAACAAGTCCTGCAAATAAAATTAGTAGGAGATAGAAAGGGGTCTTTTTTGGGTAAGTAGACAGAACGAGGTCGTGGAAGCAAGCTTAATTAAATAAAGATAATTTTCTCACACAGAGGCCAATTCAGATGGCTTCTGTATAGCAGTATAGCCAGCAGCCAGAGCGGGAGCAATCTTCCAAGCAGCCATCAAAAGAGGGTAGTTCCTTGAACACAAAAAATAAATCAACTATAGCTCAATGTCAATATCTTTTCATCGGGATCCATGAAGGTTATCAAAATAAAAATCAACATAAAGATTCATCATTATCCATCAATTATGAAGTTTGAGCTATCATGGCATATGCCATCGAGTTAAATTAGGATCGAAATCACCAGTGCACAGATAAAAGTGTTTACAATTTCCCTCCTCTGTGGTTTGGTTTATCACAATTTAGTTCACAAAATTCTGATTGCTTCATTTAACCTCCTAAATTTTGGATTAAAATGAAATAGTTTTGGTTCCATCTAAATTTATAGATTTTGCATTTTGTGGATAAACTTTCAATTACAACTTATCCCCTTGTGATTTGGGCCTATCACAATTTGGTTCCACAAAACTTTTCAGTTGTTGCATTTTAATCCCTCCTAAAATTTGATTTAAAATGAAAATTTTAAGGGGTTTTAGGACAAAACCATAACGATTTCATTTCAGTTCAAACCTCAAATGTAACAATTGAAGTTTGTGCGCGAAATTGTATAGGGAACTAAGTTCATTTCATTCCCCTCTGTATTACTATTGCCTATTCATAATCATGGTGGGAACTTAATGTTTCTTGTGCAAAAACAATAAAGTTATTTCTGCATCTATTATCATATATGCAAGAAATCTCACAATAAACGCATAAACCTTAGATGTCAAAGTATTTTTACATAATATGGGAAGGACTGGATAATAATTTCTTGTGGGCAAAAGTCCTCTACTTTAGCACACCCACCCACCCATACACACATGCATAGAAGACCACTTGTGATTTTTGTATTATATTATTAGCTACTAAAAAAATATCACTACATAATTTGAGAGGATACAAAATGACAAATCCACAAAGGTGAACAACTGCATAACAAGATTTTATAACAAGAAAAGGCTCAGACAGCATACCTTATGTGTGTGTCGGTGTGTGTATGCATCTCTGTATCATATGACACATGCTGTTACGATCGAAAGTCAGTGTCCCAACTGGAGAATGCACTTGGTGGCCTCCTTTTGGACCCCACTCAACAAAAGCTCCTGCTTCATTGATCCCATATCCACTTGTCCATGTCACAGTCATCTGAGTATCAATTCAAAACCATGTTATCTCCTTGAAATTGTAAGCTTCCTAATGTAAAAGCAATAACCTAAGGTGACATTAGAATAAGTATCACATGTTATTAGTTCAAGGAAAAAAAAGATTAGAAGAAGGTGCTAGAAAACTAGTGGAACAAAAGCTACAAGGTAAATGAATAGATTTACAGTACAAAGCAAAACAGGTAGGATAAATACTTGTGCTGTGTTGATAGTCTATGCACAAAATAAGCAGACCTACTCTTGTTATGTCATGTATGAGCTTCAATTATTAAAAGAAAATAAAAATTGGACTTACTTCATTCCATTGTCTTGAGCTAAGCGTGGGTAAACTGGTGCATTTGGATTTGCAAAAGCTACTTGATTCGAAACTGCCACCAGCTTAGGCTATTATACAGAAATAAATACATAAATAAACAAATTGCAGAAAAGGTCAATCAAGTTTTAAATGCAAATAGCAAAAAGAAAGCTTTTAATGTAAAAAAGAGAGGTCATGAAAATGGAAAAAGAAAATGAAGGAAGACAAGAGGAGAGCCAAAGGACATAGGTAGAGGCCTTGCAAGAAGCCATCACTGCCAAGGTTTTGAGGAAAATATGGAGTCAGCATTCAGAATAGCATATATGGATTGAGTTAGCCAACCCAAAGTAGTTGAGATTAAAGCTTTGTTGTATATATACTATAATCCATGAAGCAGTGATCACAAGCATTGTTTATATATGAAATTTCCAAAATATCAGAAGATGAATATTTTTTTCTTTCTTTCAAAGAACTAAACAAGAAAACGTAATATTTCAGTGCATAAGAAATATTGCTTCAAATAAAATAAATAAGTTATCATGTAAATATGCAGATACTGACATTTGTGAGCATACGTTTGATAAGCCACCAGAAAATAGTGCAAATGAGAAATCTGATCTTTGATTAATCAGCTGCAGCTTCAAATATCCTTTACCAGTGTCTTTGTACTCAGGTGCTTGAAGTACATCTGAATATCTCATTGTCTCCAACACTCTTAGTGCAGTATTTCCCCATTCCCTTTCGAAGCCCCACTGCCTAAACCTGTAAAGAAAATTGATTTATCAGATAACAAATTTTCAGGATTTGTTAACGAAATTTAGTATCAAATTTACAACCTAAGCTCGAAATCCTAAAATGGAGTGTCCTTGGGAAGTTCTGATATAGGAACAGCTCAGCTACTAAGTGGCATTTGAAGCTTTAAAGGTGTATCAATGGTACTATTTATCACAAGATTCTGCAAATTTAAAAAAACTCATACAGCATTTAAATCATAAATGTTATAATCGCAAATTCAACAAGATTTATGGTGCAAACTTCATTAATGGAAACTATCTCCTGTAACTTCACTTAATAACACAGCATCATAGCTAAGCAACAAAGGCTACCCTAACCCCCACCCACCCACACACAAACTGCAAACAAATATGCACTTGACTTTGCACCTAACTAAGACAAAGAATGTGATATCTATTAGCCGCAACCATTAACATGCTGGAGGCACCTTCTCTGCAAAGAGAAAAACACATATCAACTAAAAGTTTTATTATTTTTCAAAGGAGCAATGTTGATATTGAAATACAAAGATGAAAGAATTGCCTCACAATGTTGGGGTGTACTTAGCATTGCATTCGAAATGTTGACATCGGCGCTTTATGATTAAATGTCTCCAACATAATCGGTTTGTAAATTAGGTGAGCCAACTGGTGCATCAGATGCAGGTTGTTCCATGAATTCATGTAAGTTGTCACTATCAGGGACGAAACCAGGATTCGTACCGGGGGGGGGGGGGGGGGGGAGGCAAAGCTTAAAACCAAAAAAAAAAAAAAATTTATGAAAATAAAAACTAACATCTATTTCATATTCAACAAAATATTACGTACAAAATAAATATTTCTTAAACATTTCATATTATAAAACACATCAACAAAGTATAACATACAAAATAAGTGTTTCTTATTTTGTGTGCAATTTTTGTTTAGTCCATATTTTTTTTTGTTTTTATAGTTAAAGAGGTATGAATTTTATTTATTTATTTCTTTTCTTGTAGGCCAATATATCTAAATATTTTAGGAGAAGAAAGACAAATATATATATATATATATATTTAAGGGAAATCTTAAATTTTTTTTATACTAGTTTTTTTTTTTTAATTGGGGGGGAGGGGGGGGGGGGGGCAATGGCCCCCCTCTACCCTAGTGTAGGTCCGTCCCTGGTCACTATCAACATGTTCACCTTGATGAATATGGATAGATGGACATGTGCGCCTTGTGTGTCCAACATCTCTACAGTTACTGCATTGCCTAACTTTTGCACTGCTATTACTTGTGCTACCATGGTCACCTTTAGTCTTTACAATAGCTGGGTCATGAACATTTCTTTTGATTCCAACTCTACTAGGTATCCCTTCTCCATTTGCATTTATATTTGAATTGTAAAGTTCTTCCATGCAGCATTTCAACCTTGCTATTTCAACCTTCAATTCTTCAAAGCCTTCTTTTGTTCTTGAGCCAAAGATACACATCTGACTACAACTGAAAGATAATGCACTAAACCTTGCCATACTTATGACATCCGGATAAATTTCGGATTCATGTTTGTCAAATAGGTCAGACTTTGCAGTTTTCAACCATCTCTTCATTATACATGACTGTGGAATCTGTTTCAAATGTTCAGCCTTCATAATAGCAAATAAGTGCGCACAAGGATATCCATATGATTCAAATAGCAAACATGAGCACTTCATATGTTGATCTTTTGGATAATACATAACCTCCCACTTTGAGTCTGGACATTCATATTGAGTTAAGGTATAGGTATGATAACCTTCACTCTCTGTGCTACCAAGCACAATGAATGTTTGTTCATTCATTATTTCTTCCTGAACCATACTAAACATCTCTCTTGTCAATATATTAGCAGCATGCTTCTCAATTTTAACTAACTTAGTAATCGGAACAGGTTCAGTATAATTTGAACTAAAATTTGCCCCCATCTCATTGTGTCTAATACGTGTAAGTGCTCTGCCAGCTTGTTGGAACAACTGATAAAGCCTAGTCTTTCTATTCACGTATCTATTGAAGAATACATTCATGGCTTCACAAAGTTGTGTACTCCTGCACTCGGAAAAAAATGACCTCTCATGTAAGCTTATGCCCATTTCGTTTTTTTAGCATACATTTCATGCAACCATTCATGGTTATGTAAATTGTGTTTGTCGACCATTTTCTTCCACATGTCTTCAAATTCATCAAGTGTAACATACCGTACCATACACGTGATAAAAATTTCATATGCTTCTGTATTGGGTAGATTTGCAAAAGCATTCCTATCAAGATGCCACACACATAAACGATGTCGAGACTCTGAAAAAACACTTCTAATAGCTGCACTCATTGCTTTGTCCCATCAATCACAACCAAAATAGGAGTCTTTTTGTTCATTTCTACAAGCAGATTTTGCAACACCCAAATATATGTTTCAACAGTCTCATCAACCAATACTGCACAACCAAAAACTGTGGTCTGCCGGTGGTGGTTGACTCCTACCAATATAACTAGGGGCTTTTTGTATACATTTGTCTTGTATGTTGTATCAAATGCCAGTACATCTCCAAAACATTCATAATCTAACTGACTTTGAGAATTTTTCCAAAACAAATTGGCCAAAAGGCTTTCTTTATCAACAGTGTACTGGTAAAAAAATGATGAGTCCATAACTGCCTTGGCTTGTAGATATGCCAAAGCACATTCAGCATCACCATCATGCATATTAGAATTTCGATCTGCCACTATATGGTTGTAGAGGTCTTTTGGAATGAACCCTACATTCTCATATCCTCTAGCTTGTTGGATCAAATTGTCCATGATTTGATTTGATTTGATCCCAACATTATGCAGTGCTATAATGTAAGCCTTATCAAAATCCTTAATATGCCTGTGTGAACGAAGAAATTGAGTCTCTAATTAAGCAACTAAATCGTGATTATGCTCTTTTTTAAACTCTCCTACCACCCATTCATTTGACCTTCTATCAAACCTAATACGAAAAGATGCCTTGCAACCAGTTCTAGTTATTGGTCTTGCCTCTTGCTTGCAATTTAAGTAATCCTCCTTTCTTGCTGTTCGAAATCCTTCTTTTGCACAAACCCATCTCCTAGACGTCATAATGTTATTTTTGTTGCGCTTTATCTCATCTTTGTGAATGCTGAAACCAACCAACTTCGCATATGTGTTATAAAATTGTCCGCCATCATCTAGCGAACTAAATCTCAAACTAGTTATTTCTGCATCTGTCAAGTGTTCTATTCCTTTGTCAAGAATAGTGCTCCAGTGTTTTTGCACATTTTGTGTAGCATCACCACTACCTAGTTGTCCCATCATACATTCATTATCTATAATATTATTAACATCCTCCCCAGCATCATCATTCACATCAATGAACACAACCTTCTCATTGTTCTCTGTATTATGATCACTTTGGATTTTGGACCAATATATTATTCCTAAAAATAGATATACACTTATCAATAAAAATTTTAAAAAAATTTAAATTAAATAAGAAGAAAAATACCACACGTTGGTATCTATGGCTAATGACCATTAAAATGAAATACGTACACATGTCAAGTATATCTACAATAATAACTAGAGAGGATGAAAGTTTGTGATGATGGGTAGAAATATATATACCTGACGTGGACAGATCCAGAGTATACGGGCACAGCGTGGACGGGTTCGATGTACACGTGTCATCACTTTATAAAATGGAAATAACTTACGTTTCACGCATGGTTAGGGTATGTAGAATCCCGCTGGAAATAGAGTCCAAATATAAAAAGGATTCCACGATATCTGCCCAATTAATGACAAATCCTATAAGGAAAAGAATTCTTTTACAAGGAAAGAAGGTCGGTTCTACGTTACTATAAAAGCCCCAAAGGCTCTCACATAAAAAGGTATGCACACTATTCCCTAACTCTGGTATTCTGGGGTTGCTAGGATCCTCTAACTTAACTTTCAGAGGGTCCTTGGCCAGTACCACACCAGTATCTTCTTAAGGTGTTTTTTGCTTTGTGTTTTGTAGGTTGCTTCGAGTACGTGAAAGGACCTTATGGCTTACTGGTGATCTTTTTAGCACTATCAGTTGGTGCCGTTTGTGGGAACATTGCAAGAAGAAGCTATTCTTTGAGAGTTCCAGACGAAAAGTTGCATGGTACTCACGCGCTCGATGGCAACTACGACGAACGATCAGGGTGAACCACACACCACGGCTCTCGAGAGGCAAGTTCAAACCCTCGTAGCCACGGTAGAACGCCTCACGAAGTGTAACCAAGACCTAAAGGAGCAATTGCGCCAGAAAGATGCAATGCTCCACACCCAAGAAGAAGAGCAGGAGGCCAGTAGCACCGAAAAGAGAAACTAGGAAGGGCCAGAAGGGAGCAATGCCCAAAGCAGACCCAAACGATAGGACAGGAATCGACCATCAACTGCGGACCAAATCCCGTCCCATGTAGTCTCAGAGATGCAGATGATGAAGGAGCGCAAGGACTTTATGATGAATGCTCTCAAAGGAAGAGTGTCCAACGACCTTGATGACCTGGTTCATCGGACGGACTCGCCATTCACAGTGTCCGTAAATTCGTACCCTTTCCCTCCGAAATTCTGAATGCCGCAGATTGAAAGCTACGATGGATCTAAGGACTTGTTGGATCATTTGGAGACCTTCAAGACGCTGATGCACCTACAAGGAGTAGCAGACGAAATAATGTGTAGGGCCTTCCCTACAACATTGAGGGGCTCCACAAGGGTCTGGTTTAGTAGGTTGGCACCGGGCTTCATCAGTACGTTTAAGGAGTTGAGCGCTCAATTTTCCTCGCATTTCATCAGAGGACATAGGTATAAGAAATCCGCCACGTGCCTAATGAACATTAAACAGTAGGAAGACAAGACGCTGAGGTCCTACATCACCTGTTTTAACAAGGAGGCACTGCCAATCGATGAAGCTGAAGATAAAATACTGGTAGTCGCGTTCACGAACAGACTACGAAAGGGTAAGTTTTTGTTTTCCTTATACAAGAATGACCCGAAAACCATGTCCGATGTGCCTTACAGGGCAACCAAGTACATGAACGCGGAGGATGCATTCTTGGCTCGAGAAGAAAAGCCCTTCAAGAAGAGGGAAAGACAGGAAGAAGTACATCAAGACAGGGGCCGCAAGACCGTATGGATGTGAGATAGAAAGGAAGACAGACGCTCTAAACCCCCAGCCACAAGGTTCACAAATTTCACTCCGCTTATGGCCCCAATAGACCAGGTCCTGATGCAGATCAAAGATGAAAGAGCCCTTACTTTTCCTGGCAAGTTGAAAGAAGACCCCAATAAAAGGTCTCGAGACAAATACTGCCACTTTCATAGGGATCACGATCACGACACAATAGACTACTATGACTTGAAGCAGCAGATAGAAGCACTCATTAGACAAGGGAAGTTACAGAGGTTCGTTAGCAAGGAGAGAACGGACCCACAACAGGAGCAAATTCCTCGGCGAGAGAACGAGCGCCTATGGCCACCGATAGGGGATATAAGGATGATTGTAGGGGGCACAGCGACCTTTGGCTCATCCAAAAAGGCTCGAAAAACTTACCTCAGGATGGTCCAAAACATCCAGCTAACAAGCTTCGCTCAAAGATGGCACAGGCCGAAACTCCCATCATTAGATTCTCGGAGAACGACACTCGACGTCTCCACCACCCAGATCCTAATTGACAACGAAAGCTCTGCTGATATCCTTTACTACCCGGCATTCTAGCAGATGAGGATTGATAGAGGACAGTTGATCCCAACAAACGCTCCCCTTATAGGGTTCGGAGGAACTAAAGTATTCCCCCTCGGCGCAATTACTCTACCCGTCACGATTGGTGAATATCTCCAGCAAATCACTAAAGACGTCACGTTCCTTGTGGTCGATTGCTCGTTTGCATATAATGCTATAATCGGACGGCCAAATCCCAATTCGTGGAAAGCCGTAACTTTGACCTACCACCTAATAGGGGAACTACGAGGAGACCAGATTGGCGCGGGAGAATGTTACATAGTGATGATGGAGAGGGGCGACCAAATACGGACAATGAGCATCGATGACCAATGAACAATGGCAAAACCCGTTGACAAGCTAAGGGAAATATCCCTAGATGACTCCGTGTTGGAGAGAACGACACGGATTGGCACCCTCGCCAGTCCAACGACCCTGTAAGCACTAGAAGCGTTTCTCAAGGCAAACCAGGATGTCTTTGCATGGAGCCATGAAGATATGCCCGAGATTGACCCCTTGGTTATGGTCCATAGGTTGAATGTATCTCCTGCCTTTCCACCAGTTCGCCAAAAGAAGTGTGTGTTCACGCATGAGAGAGACCAAGCTATAGCGGAGGGAGTCCGCAAGCTGCAGGAAGCAAACTTTATTCGAGCAGTCTACTACCCCGATTGGCTAGCAAACGTAGTAATGGTTAGAAAAGCTAACAGGAAATGGAGGATGTGTGTGGACTTCATGGACCTGAACAAAGCTTGTCCCAAAGACAGCTATAAATTAGGAAATAAACGGATGTAGGCATACCTGTGCAATGTTAAAGAGACCTGTCTCCCCCATTGCCTCCGTCGCATGATTTCCAAGGTCTTCATAATCGTTGGGAGTTAAAATCGACGAAAGCTTCTCCAAAGCATACTTGGAATCTTCACGAACAAGGACGGGCGGTTTCTCTGACGTATGTGTCTGGCCACCTGTCATGAGTGCTTTACCTTTCCCATGACTGGAAGGGACCGTCTTCTTCACCTTCGATTGAAGACCCACGACGGTCTCAGTGGTAACCTTTGGTTTTTTAGACTGACGATCAGTCTTTTCCACAAAAGGCTTTCTTTTGGTTTCGGACAGCTTTGAAGTACCCGTCCTACCTGCTTGACCTTCTTTCTTTCTTGCAGCAGCCTGCTGTTTAATGAACGCTCTCCTCTTGGCGCCATCCATTTCTACAAAAGAGGACGGTATAAAGATTAAAAGAGTGGAAGGAAAGAATTAACTAAGCGTAATTTTGATAGACTTACGTCGGCAGACTTGTTTTTCGTATCGACAAGCTGTTTGTGTTGGTTTTGGTCCGTCACAATACCAATGAATGGTATCTAAATTGACCAAATTGGCCCAGGTTCTTTCTTCTAATTTGGTTTTTTGAAAGATCTTCTCTAAAAAACTCCACTCCTTAAGTGTAACTTGTGGATGATCTTGAGCTGCATGAAGAAAACGGTTAAAATATCGATGGAATAGATAATTTGAAACTACATACAGAATGAATACATACCAGACGGGGGTAATATGCCCCACGTTGTGTAAATGGGCATGTACTCGATGTCACCTGGGTGACACATCCACTCATCACTATCTATAAAGAAATATCTGGACTTCCAGTCCCTATTGGAATCTAGGGTATCACTCACAAGCCTCAGCAACGGGCTCCTTGCCACAAAGCTGTACATCCCTTTTGAATTTATAATTTCTACTGGAAGGTAACAATGGAAGAATTCTTCCACTATCAGCCTTCTTGCCCCGCCAGACATAACCCTATATAGGACCTCTACACTAAGGAAGACTCTCCATGTGTTGGGGGAAATCTGGGTGACAGATAGACCCAGATATTGAAGGAGACGACGGTGAATAGGACTCAAGGGGAATCGGAGTCTTGCTTTGAGAATTTGCTTATAGACTTCGACGCCCTCGACACCATCGTAATAACACCTCTCTGACTTAAAGGGCAGACGGAGAGGTATGTTAACAGGCATTTGGTACTTGTCTCTTAAGGTTTTGAAATGAGATTCTTTAATCGAAGATGTAAAATCATTAACCGTCCATATTGGTAGCATTATAAACTTCCTCATTCCGCCAGGACTAATGATGGATTGGTTCGGAGGCTCACTTCCATCTAGACCATCACTAAGGTCACTCTTTGGCCTATCCGTCTCTAAATCCTCATTCCTTGAGGACGGGGAGGTGGCGGACGAACTCCTCTCTTCACTTGAAGTGTTAGGGATCTTTGTGACCTGACGGGTAAACTTCATCGTAGCCCGCACCGTCGCGGACAAACGACTGATTACTCGACGCACTAGACATCTGTAACCTACATGTGATGGTAAATCCTAAGACACTGACGAATCTAATAGTATTGAAGGTGGTAAAAATAAATGACAGTTAAGGAGGAAAAGAACAAAAGTGCTTACTAGTAGTGGATATGCAACTGCAAAACTTAGATGACGGATGAATTAACCTGACGGGTCGACTTTCTAACAAGGTGAACGGATGCATTCTGATCGTTTGATTTTTGTGAAAAATGAGAAATGAGGAAGGAAAAAGCAAGCTTATATAAGGGGAACGGCACAGAAGACGAAGGGACGCTTCGTTCTTAGCAAACAACCACTAGGAAGGTGACACGTGCCCAATATAATTAATAACCCAATATTAATTACCCTATGTTAGTCTGTTAGGCCAAGTCTCTCTCAACGGACAAATTAAACCGTCACCCCATAAGTCCGTCCCCTGGGAGGTCACGGACTCATGAGGTGAGGGGGCAGCTGGAGAGGATGAAAGTTTGTGATAACAAGTAGAAATATATATACCTGACATGGACGGATCCAGTGTATACGGGCACAGCGTGGACGGGTTCGATGTACACGGGTCATTACTTTATAAAATGGAAATAACTTGCATTTCATGCATGGTTAGTGTATGTAGAATCCCGATGAAAATAGAGTCCAAATATAAAAAGGATTCCGCGATATCCGCCTAATTAATGACAAATCCTATAAGAAAAAGACTTCTTTTACAAGGAAAAGACTTCTTTTACAAGGAAAGAAGGTTGGTTCTACGCTACTATAAAAATCCCAAAGGCTCTCACATAAAAAGGTACGCACACTATTCCCTAACTCTGGTACTCTAGGGTTGCTAGCATCTTCTAACTTAACCTTCGGAGGGTCCTTGGCCAGTACCACATCGGTATCCTCTTAAGGTGTTCTTTGCTTTGTGTTTTGCAGGTTGCTTCGAGTACATGAAAGGACCTTGTGGCTTACTGGCGATCTTTTTAGCACCATCAATAACCAAGTGGGGGGGGGGGGGGAGAAGCGAAGATAGTCAGAAAGAAACAAAACCATAAAACTCAAAAAACTAGAAGTAAAGATTGATCCTCTAATATTGTTGTTTTTTGCCTTAGCATATGCACAACCCATCTCCCAAAAATTTCATAATGTGACTTGTAAACTATTGTCTAATTAACCAAATAAACATAGTAAAATATTTGCATATTAACACAACAAATATTTGAATAGATACAATATAAACATACAGTGTCGAAAAGAACAAGTTGCAATGGAACAAATAAATTTTTGAACAAGCTTACCTCCTTCAGAAGGTCTGCCTCTAACGAAAATGGAGAACACTGCAACAGCATCAAAAGATTAGACATAAAATGTTGTTCACCATGTAAGATTTCCAGCGTACCAGTTGATGTATTAAACTAATAATCCACCTGCAATCAACATGGTGGACTTCAAAGTAAGATAAATCTCAACAAAGAGAAGGTGAAAGAACAAACAGCACCATAACAGTCCACGAAACCAGGAACCACACAGTAATTGACACCTATCATGACTTTGTGATTTAATATTTATTCGCACAAAACAAGACTCTACCCAGGCTAATCATATGTGTTGAACAATTATATATATATATATATAAGTAGTTTAATCTATACAAAAAAGAAGATTACTCTTGTGCACTATGATTAGCGCATTATCTATCAAATTACAAAGCAATCTAATAGGAAGATGAAGGGGGTCTTGGAACTTCAAAATAGAAGTTCAATGAGGTAAGCCCCAAGCTAGAGACCAGTCAAACAAAGAACAAAACAACAAGGATTTCAATGATAACCCCATTCATTTGTGAAGATCTAAAAGTATAGCATATCATGTTAACCATATAACTTATGAGATGTTCACACCACAATGCATGAATATAGATCATATTAACACATTTATTGCTCATACACTAATCAAATAATATTTACGAGTTCACATTTCTTGATTTTTTAATGCAAATTAGCAAAAATACATGGAATGACAGTACTCACAATACAAGGACCCGGAAGTAGAGCATGAAACTCACCGTGTGTAGTACTATTCTGTCATGGCCTGTTCGTGATAAAAATGTATACGAGAGGAGACCAATGCTTTGAGTCAATATCCTGATTATGGAATACACTTATATTAGGAAACAATAAGTTTGTATTGACAATAACAAAAGTAACAAAATCAATATGAATAAATAGATTAAAAATTATTATTCTTTGATGTATAAAGTTTATTCTTAATATCTTTGTTCACGTGTCAATCATATTTTACTCACCACAATTAAAAAACAACTGTCAAATGAGTAAAGCATCAAATTACAGGGATTAAAGAAACAAAATGCAGAAGTACACATGTAGAAAAGATGCAAGGGATCTAGAAGTCATAGAATCCTTGAATACGTGAGAAGCAGATGGACCCCCAGGCCAAATAAATTTCCAACTTCTTGAAAGTCATATTTCCTGAGTAATTGAGAATAAAGAAGTATATTGTTTTGATGTGCTCAAGAATCTCCTGACTCTTTTTTCACCAGCACTAACAATTTTTTTTCTTAGATAAAAAAAAAAGCAGGAAAAAAGGTAAGGATTTATCATCACATGTTGTACATGATTGACGAGGACCATTAAGTTCCATCTTATTACCCTCATTTTGAAATTTAATTGAATTCACATCAATCATTTTCATGAAAAATAATCTAGTGCAGGGGTGGACTCAAAATAGAATAAAAATTATGACCAGCTACTAACGTCCAAGAATGTACTACAATAACAAGCCCATGTATAAATTAAAATTCTTTAACTTCACACCCATCCAACCGAAAATAAATAAATAAACAATAGTTCAACACTATTTTTTACAAATGAACAAACTTACTTATTTATAATTTAGGAAAAAAATTGACTACTGTCTAAATTTGCCTTACATAATGACAGGGATCAATAAAAACATCAACTAACACTGCAACATAGATAATCATAGAAGTTTCATGGTTTAAGAATATACAATCATCATAGTTTTCTCACCTGCTAGTGACCAAAAGAAGTAATAGAAGAATTAAAACTTGCTGGGTTGTGTTCCTAGCAAACTTGCGAAACCAAAAGGGAACCAACAATTAAAAACAATCAAGCAACAAAGGGGCCAAATGGAAATTTTAAATATATATAATAAAAAAACAATAAAAAAACCAGATGGAAAGAGGAATGAAAAAAAGGGATGTACCGAAATTTAGAGGCGATAAACTGCAGATTTGGCGAACAAAGAAAGATGCAGAGAGAGATAGAGGAAACTGTATCTTTTATCATCAACATCGAAGGGAAGAAGATATGCTGCTACCGAACTGAGAAAACTGCGGAATAGACAAAATTTTAGAGCTCCGTGAGCTTGTGGGATTCTTAGAGTTTCGTGAGTTGGTGGGATTGATGGCTTGCGAAAATTTTGAAATACAACCTACGTTTTTTAGGTTTTGAGGGAATTTCAGTCCTTTCTAAGGTTTTTGGGGTCATTTTGGTCATTTTTTAGGTACTAAGGGTAGGGGATGTGTAGCGAACCTGCCAACCCACCAAAACCGACCCGACCCAACCCACCGGGTTAGGTCAATTTTTAGGAGATGATGGGTGGAATTGGGTCATGATTTTTTTTTTTTTTAACAGTGAGTCGGGTTAGGTTTGGGTCATGAGATTTACAAATCTGCCTAACCCGACCCAACTCAACTCACCTATATTTAATATATTTTTAAATTTAAAAAAATATATTATATAATTTTGATATTTATTTTTTTTGCCCTTCTTCCTAAATATACCATGTACATTACACCATTAAGGCATGGGAGAATGCATATGTGGTTGAATCTAGACCCTACACTTGTAATGGTTGTGAGAAAAGGAAGAGGAAGCATTGGCTAAAAGCTCCTATTCTTGGTCCATGCCAAATGCGTGACTATTTTGAGAAGGAAGTAAGATATGCACATGACATGGTACTCAAGTACTCACAAAAAAGGAGATATTGACTTTCTAAGGTCAGCAACTATAGGGACACCCCTTATTGGTTGAATGCATGTTTGACTACCTTAGAGACACGTGTATCATTCACAGTACTCCTGATGTCCCTCTCAATGTCTAGGACTTGTTTCCCAAGCAGTGGCAAAGTCACCTACCCACGTGTCTTAGGGCCACGTTGGCGCAATCTCTATTCTCTAGTCAGCTTTCCATATCACAACTATGGAAAGGTCCAAAATAGAGGAATGATGATTTGACGCCTGTCTTTGTACTTGGCTATATTTTAGGGTCAAAATCCAAGTAAATATTTGAAGAAGAGAGTAGAAAGTTGATAAGATAGGAAGGTAGAAAACAAGGTCTCTCTTTAAGGAAGAACACTCTTATTGTACAAGAGTGACCTCTTTTCCCCACATAATACAAATTTGAACAGAGTAAGAACATTCAATTCTTGCTCAAATCGTGGTTTTTCATCCCTTTTCCTAGGGTTTTCCACGTACATCTTGTGTCCATTTTACGTTCTTGCTATCATTTTCCTAGGGTTTGTCACTTAGAAGCTTTTTCATGTAAATGTACTATTAGATAACTTATTTTATTCCTTTATATAAGCTCAAATCTAACTTGCACGTACAAAACCCAAACCCTAAGTATTTATTATATAGTTTGTGTTTATTTGACATTATGCTCATGATTATTTGGTTATAAATTTGCTTTTAATTATAGTGGTGTGCTTAAAATGCTCATTTTAATAATAATGAGAAGAAAAATTGTCCAATCCATGGGTCCAACCAACCCGACCCGATCCACATGGGTTGGGTTGGGTTGAGTTGAACCCTTATGATGGGTTAGGTTGGATTTTTAACCCACCATGGTGGGTTGGGTTGAAAAAACTTCTCAACCCGACCCATGCACACCCCTAGCTAAGGGTATCTTGGTCTTTGTTAAGTTTCTAAGGGTATTTTTAGATATTCTCTATGTATAGGGACCATTATGGGCATTTTCTTTTGTAAGGGTATTATGGTCATTTTCTTCTCTAAGGGTAGTTTGGTCATATTTTAGTTTCGTGGTTATTTTAGTAATTTCCTTAGATTTTATGGTAATTTCGATCATTTTTTAAGTTTCAAGGTTATTTGATCAATTTTGTTTGTTTTAAGGGTGTTTTGGTCATTTCTTAGTTTTCATGGTTATTTTAGTCATATTTTGGGTTTTTTTTTTTATAAGTAGTTTTTATTTATTTATTTTATTGATTTAAGTTTTAGGGTTATTTTGTCATTCTTTAGGTTCTAAGGGTATTTTGGTCATTTTTAGGTTTCATTGGTATTATGGTAATTGGTGAGAAAAAAAAAAAAAGGAACCGTTGAATGTGACAAAAGTACCACCGAATGTGACAAAAGTACGGTAAAATGTGATGTTGGTACTGCCTAATGTGATAATAGAACCATCATTTGCGAGAAAAGAACAATTGAATTACCAAACGTGACAAAAGTATAGTTACATGTGATTTTCGGCATTGCACAATTTGAAAATGATACCATTAAATGTTAGGAAAAATACGAGTACAACCGAATGTAGCAAAAGTACAGTTCTGTCTATTTTGGCTCACTTAATAAAAATGAGAAAAGACAGGTTTGGTTCAGGGTACCTATTCCAAATCATAATTTAAATTTATATAGATGACAAAAAGTAATATTATATTTTAATTGTTTAATTTAATGATTTGTAGTATCTGCTAAAGGTCTTGTAACTGAATTGACACTTCCTTATGTACAAAGTGTTTAGGGGTCTAGGTGGGAAAGAGTTTGAGCTATGAGTTAGCAGCATGTTGTAATTATCTATATATATATATATATATATATTTGTGGTATATTTTTTTATGTTCTTTTTTCCCTTCTTACCAGATATTAATATTTTAGTTTTTGAGTGAATTACATAATTTTAGAGTTTTGATATGTTATAATTTGAATATGAAGACAAATTTCTAAGTCATACAGAAATTAGGAGGTTACTATAACTATGATTGTCTTAAGCTTTTAAATGATTGACTTGAGCACATGAAAGCTTTTTTCTACTAACATTCTTAATTTTTTTCTCTCCCACCAAATAGAGTTCTGGGGTTGAAAGAATTTTATGGATCTTGTTTGTTAACATTTTCTCCGATTTTATTTTCATCCTTTCTAAGTGGATCTATAATGGTGCCTTATATTTATTTATTCTTTTTGCTTGAAGTTTTTTGTTGCTAGAAATTCTATTATGAATTTTTGTAATAATGGCTTTACCATGAATTAGAATCACATGCTTTAGAACCTGAAAAAGTTTACTGTAATTTGGGTTTGAGTTTTAACAAGTGGTGGATTAGTTTCCTTTTGTTATGTCTAATTAGAAATTTAACATGACCACCCACAATTGCCAATGACTTGTAGTGTTGGGTTAAGCTACAAATCTTAAAACAATGGATCTAAGCTTTTCATTGCTGTTTTAAAGCTAATTTCTGCACTATGATTGTAATTAGAGTGAATTGTAACATAGGTTTCTCTTTAAAATGGCTTATTTTTATGATTACGATGCAACACCTTAAGAAATGCTACTTGCCAATTTGTAAGACATCTAAGAATTTCCTTCCAAAACCTTCTAGTGATAAGACCACTAAAAAATAAATGGTTTTGAGACTCAAGTCAACCCTACTCCTGCAATAAACAAAGAAGATTGTCTTGGTAACCCCACTAAGCCAGCTTTTCTTTAGTGGTCAGTCTGTTTCTCACTACAAGCCAACTTGTGAAAGCATGCTTAGGAGCAAAAGGAGAACCCCCCTACAAATTCCACCAGCTTTGATAAGAAGCTCATCTTGCAATATATATATATATATATATATGTGTGTGTGTGTGTGTGTGTGTGTGTGTGTGTGTGTGTTATTCAACATATCATAGCAGAAATTCCTTCACAAGTGTATTACTGATCCTCTGAAAGGATTTAAAGCACACAACAGTAACAAAATAACATATAACACCAAAGGGTTCCACAAAATTTACCCAAATCAGTACCATCTCATCCTATAAAAGAATATTGCCAATGCTATGGCTTCAACACCATGCATACACGCCACACCACTTATTTGCAACTTGCAAGACAATTCGTAGCTCTTATCTTCACTCAAGTAAAAAATTTGGAAGTATAAAAGAAGAACAAAAGATATAACTCTTAGATATTAGCACCAATCATTTCATACACCGTTAGAGAAGCCATTTGTGCAACATATATGTTGAGACAGAGTCACTATTTCTGGGTAGTATTTGCTTGAAGGAGGCCATCTCTAATCTGTGAAGCAATGTCGTGCACAGCACCTGGTCTGTGTGTGATGACAATGCACCAATTTTTTTCATTGGGTCTAAATATTGAGTCACAAGAACCATATCCAGGAAATATTTTTGCCGTAGCTCCAGGTACATTCACAGAGAAAGCAAGCAAACTGTCCCTTAGCTCAACTTCAATGGTTTGATACTGGCATGCTTACCGTGCTCAGTCTCCCTTGGCATGTTTTATTTGCAGGATTTTTTCTGCTTCAGCCTTCTCGTTAACCACCACCTTCATTCTTGCAACTGTTCATCGCACGTAAAAGGTCAATGACAGGTTAATTCATATTCAAGGAAAAAGAAGTAAGACTTACTCAAAGAGAGAGAGAGAGAGAGAGAGAGAGAGAGAGAGAGAGGAGAAACAATGTTCAATTCAAAATGAACACTAATCAGCATTTATCTCACTCATAGTCCTCTTCACATGTTCATTAGGTTCAATGTCCACATTAACCATTTGAACAATCTCAAATCCATAAGTTGACTTGGCCTATGCATGTAAAATTAAAAGATATTAAGGCCAACTAATTAAATCCAGCAAATAAATGGCAAGAAATCAGAACACCAAGATTAAATCAGAATATCGAATTGATACTCCCAAAAATCAGAATATACAATTTTCTGGCCTGTTTAATATTTTAATAAAAAAAAACTTCGTACACATGCTAAGAATCACACTACACATAAGAATAGCAATACAAAAATTCACAGAGCCAACATAATTCAATATCAAAAGTCACTTCCTTGGCCATATATTAGGCAATGTAAAACAAATAAAACACCCACATCAGAAAATAGAAAGCAGCAAATGTACATAAACCCATCCTAATAATGGAACTCGTCTTAATAATGAAATTCTACAAGAAACATGATTGAAACAAAAGGTATCTAATTCAAAATATAGAGGAAATAAAAGGAAGCACTAGAGTAATTAACACCACCATAAAAAAAAAAAAAAAAAAAAAAAAAAAAAAAAAACCCACTCTTCATGCAATCCAACCAACAAGATCTTTAATCAGTAAAATGAAGGTAATATTACAAGGATGTAATATTATAGGCAGGACCTAAATTCTCACAATCACAAACACATATGTCAGAAAAAGAAAAGGCATCTTCGATTAGATATTCTACATATCAAAATAATGTATACAAATGGCTCAAACAAATGATATCCAAAACAGTAAAATTCTCAAAAGTTTTATTTAAATTTTCCGAATTATAAAAAAATGAAGTTGATCGACAACAGATGTAGAAACCAAAAATTATAATTAACACAAACAAATATTCCTTCACCATTTACCTTTGTGGTTTGAACATGATTTGAGCTGGATAATTAAAAAAGGCCAAGGACCCCTTTGTTAATCCATGAGAACCCATAAGAATAGCAAAGAGTTTCACATACGTCTTCCAAGGGTTCACCATTTACTTGGGGATGAAACCTTGTAAGTATATGAGTATCAAGTAGACAAAACCTTGCACAAAGGAGAAATACCAACCATTATTGTAAACCAAGAAAGTAAGTAAATATACTGATAAAACTGACAAATGAACAAATTAAAAAGATGCACAAGACTTAAATTTTAATTGAATTGAAGCCGATTATACACATTCCTGAGATCAGCCAAAAAATACATGTCAGTGCTCAGACAAGAAAAGGGCTTTCATTTTAAGTAATTTGCTATTCATAGAATGAGGTAAATGGGAGAAGTCAAATACCAATTAAACAATTAGCCTGAGAACAGAGAGATAACAATAAAAAAGGCCTAGCATTGACAAACCTTTACAAAATTTGTAGTACAACCAATGAATTTGACAAATTACACGAAAAGCTGAAGCCTACAGTGCAAATTGCAAAAGCCTTACACCTTTGTTTAGTTACAAAGAAGAGGTGGGAAAAGTGAAGGGAATTCAAACTTTTGGTTCCCAAATTTTCCCATTAATTTAAACTCAGGGAAACAAAAATTAGTAAACCCCCACTCAGATTTATAGTTATCATTTTTTTCAAATCCAAAACAATGCGAAACATTGAAATTTGAGATTCCATTTTATTCTCTTTTCCCAATACATTCTAAACAACCAAACAGAGGATACCAAAATTATAAAACGCATGCACGATTAAATAACCATAAACAAAACAACCAATCACCAGAACAATAAATACCCATCAAAACCAAACCCCAAACAAACACAAATCCTCACAAAAAATCTATAAAAATGTGAACTTTATCAAATTTTTCTAACAGAACAAAGGGGGGAAAAAAAAAGAAAAAAGAAATTCAACTTGGAATGAACAAACCTCACAAATGCCATCATCAAGCAATTTTGGTGAAAAAATGAAGCACAAATCAAAAAACTTTGGAGAAATTTCAAACTAACTCTACAGTACCTAAAATGGGTTTCGATCATTGTCGTGTAAAACCCCTTTCCCTGCACCGATGAGGTCCTTTCTGAAAATGGAGCTGGCGAGGAACCGTTCATGGCTTAGGGATCTGCTTCTTCTTTTGTGGTCTTGCTTAGGGTTTTGTTTAGTAATCGTCGCTCTAGATGGGTTTTTGTGGTTGGTTTGGATGAGAAGAATTTGAGAGACAAACTGGAGAGAAGCGTAGACTATAGAAAAACTGAGAGAGATGAGAAGAAAGTCAAAGATTCAGAAACTGAGAGCAAAGACTAAAAATTTTTTATTATACAAAAGTGCTGCACGGTGACCATTAAATGTAAGAGAAAATAAGACTAGGAATGTGATAAAAGTGCTGTGACATGTTATGTTAGTGCTACAAAATGTGAGAATAGTACTAACAAATGTGACAAAAGATTAGGGAACCATTGAATATAGCAAAAGTATACTTATATGTGATGTTAGTACTGCTCAATATGAGGATGGTACCATAAAATGTGAGAAAAAAAGGGAACCATCGAATGTGATAAAAGATGTAATAAAAGTACAGTCACAAGTGATGTTGGTACTATGCAATGTGAGGCTGGTATCATAAAATGTGAGAAAAAAAAAGTGATGTTGGTTCTGCGCAATGTGAGGATGGTACAGGAAAAAAAAAGAAACTATCACATGTGACAAAAGTACAATCACATGTGAGTGCCATCAAATGTGAGAAAAAAATAAAGGAACTGTCAGTTCGTTTAGACTCCTTAACGCAACAGATTAACCTAGAGAATTAGCCAAGTGATTAACTTAGGTAATTTAATTAAAACTAGGTTAACACAAATATAACAAAAACAACAAAGCAGCGGAAAATAAATAACACAAAGATCTGATGACCCAGGAAACCACACCGGTAAAAACCTGGGGAGGATTTGACCTAGCTATCCTCAAGGTAAACTGAATCCACTATGAAAGAATCGAAGTTTACACAATAGACTTAGACCACTAACATCTTATTGCTACCCAAGTGTAGGAAACTTACTACCATGACCCCATGATAGCTCCGAGATCCACGGACTCCTTCTTTCCGGAATTCTTCAACAAATCCACAAGCGCACCTGCTTGTATATCTTTGTGTTCTCTTGATTCTGCAACTGTAACGATCTACACAACTCTTGACATAAATCTCAAGTTTGTAAACCCTAAGTGTATGTGAAGGTAAACACCTCTAGATCTCACAATGAGATTCACAAACACAGCAAAACAGAACTCTAAAAACGTGGCTAGGGTTTTCCCTTTTATACTTAGGGCAAACATAAAACCCTATACATTAAAACGGGCTTGGGCTGAGTTGGAATTTTCTGCAGAAAAACGTTCTGCACGATTTTCAATCGATCGAGTCTAATTTTCGATCGATCGAGTCATACAGAAAGTGAACAGTACTTCTGCATAAAAACTCGATTCCAACTTTACAATTAAACCCATACTTTGAGCAAGTCTAACACACGACTCAACATTGTTTTGATCATGGTTTGCCAACATACAAATTGAAGTTCTAAATACATTAGTTCCTAATCTTTAGAACCTAACAAACTCCCCCTTTGGCAATCCGTGACAAAACACAGACTTAACAAAAAGCTCAAAGTTACAAATTGAAATAGCCCATTACAATAAAATAGCCACTCAACAATTCAACCTAAACTACTATCTAACAGTTGCAAAGTAGACAGCAGCTCGACTGAAAGCAACCTGTATATTCCTGTAACACTTAACAAACACATAAACGCATGTGTGGAAAAAACAACAGGAAATACATAAATAAAAATTTCTTAATTTCACATGACACAAAATAAAGACATATATCATGAATAACATCATCAATATAAATCAATAAGCAGAGTAGTAGCATAGTAAAATAAGAAACAAATACATACAAATGTATCTCAACAAAATAAATCTCCTAAACAAGAGCTAAAAATGAGAATACACAGTGAAGCATCTAGATACAATCTAATAACTCCACAAGCTCCGCAGTATCACTACCAAGTAAACAAAAAACTCCCCCTAAAATGTAAATCTCCACAAAAAAATCTCCTAGATATACAATGAACTATGTACTCCCCCTTTTTGTGACGAATTGCCAAAGGGCACTCACTCATCATCAAAAGGTGGAGGAGGAGATCGACGAGAGCTCGCCAAATCCGCTCGTAACGCACGTAGCTCATCAAGGATGTCCACCAAAAGCTGACCATGAGCCGCCTGAACGGTCACGACAGTATCAAGAGTCCGACGAAGGTCAGAAACCTCATCAAACGGTGGAGGAACATCAGCAGCAGCAGCAGCAACAGCAGGATCAGAAGAAGTCCCAGCTGCATGAGTATCTGTAGAAGAAGAAGGGGGTGGAGTGACATCGGAAGGCTCTACCCTAGCACGCTTAGAGCTAGCTCGAAGTTGAGCAGCCCTTTGCCTCAAAAATGTAGCACCGATAGGAGCAACAACATGAATAAGCTCAGAAGCAGGATACTCACCAAAACCAAGAAAAAGGAGAATCCTATGAATGAAAACAGGGAAAAACAAAGCATGAGCCGTAGAACTAGACCGATGAACCTCGTTCAAAGAACGAAGGAACAGATGCGGAAAACTGATAGGAGCATCAGTGACCAAAGCATACAAAAAGACACACCTCTCAAGAGGAATGGTGTGGACATGCGAAATAGGCTACAAAGAATGACATGCTATCCTAAAGAAAAGATAGTGCAGCTCAGACAGCTCAGTAGAAGTGATCCGAGGATCAGAACTCCACTGGATAGAAGACCTAGTGATGTATGACAGGACGTCATCAAGGGGAGGCGACTCCTCGTAAGGAAAAACGGGATGGTCCACAATAGGCACCCCAAGAGCATCAGACACCACCGAAGGGGTAATGCGATACTCCACACTACGTAACCACACCTTAACCAAGGTGTCGTTATCATAGACATGAATAGAGAGATTCGAATAGAATTCTCTAATCAAGGTGGCAGGAGGAGGAGAATGCTCATACTCGAGCAAAGGTAACCAACCCCGACGCTCAAAGTTACGACGCACCTCAGGATCCAGCTCATCTAAGATAACCCTACGCTCAGCCCAAATCTGACGCCTAAGGTTCAAAGTCTCATAAGTGACTTGGTTTGACTCACTAGGGAACCTCTCAGTGTCAAAGGAAGGAGAAGGATCAGAAGTCCTATGGGCTCTAGTTTTCCTAGGCATAGTGCTAAGGAAAAGACAGACACAGAAAGAAAAGAGCAAAAACAATACCAAGGGCAGACTGCAAGTTAGCACAGCAAAAAAAAAAATATATATATATATATATATATAGAAAATATCAAGTCTATATGATGCATGAACATAAACATTAAATGATGCATGTACTAATGCAGTGACATGTTCAATTTTGATCCAAATTAACAAAATTGGCTTGAGCATTCGATATTCACCAAAAATACCCAATTTGAAAAACCCTAATTTTCAAAACACAACAAATTGATAAATTGATCAACACAATATTCAATTAACTCAATATAATGATCAAATTAATCACTCCAACAAGCCAATTTCATCAATTTCAATCCAATTGAACAAAAACCCCAAATTTGCTCAAATTCAAGCCCTAGAATATCAAATTTCCTTCAAACCACCAAAATAATCCAATTAAACCACATGATGTGTTTAGACAAGGTGTCCCCACAAAAACCCATAAAAAATTTGATAAAGAAACACTCAAAAACAATCCCAAAAATAGAAAATTCCTAAATGCCAAAATTACCCAAATATGCATGAAAAAATGCATGAAAATAGAAAATAAATGCAAAAGGAAGGGTATAAGGGACTTACCAGCTGAGGGAGAGAGAGAATGTGCAAAAGATTCGGAGGAAAGTACAAAATCTCTCAAAAACTCTTTGACCGGTTGGTAGGAGACAAAAAAGGAGGTTTGAAAAGTTTTGAACAAGTGAATAGACATTTGAAAAACTCCTTTTGTTAAAACAGCCGGCACGATTTTCGATCGATCGAATATTACATTCGATCAGTCGAAAACTTATTCGATTGATCCAAAAACAGCTTGGATCGATCGAACCAACCAGAGAGATTTGTGAGCAATTTAAAACATTTTCGATCGGTCGAAAATCAGTTTCGATCGATCGAAATTCTGGAAAAATCAGATTTTTGAAAAACCAAACATTTTAGATCAAAAACTCCTCAAAGCAACAGATTTGAAAAATCAAATGCATGAGTATGAGATGAGATGTTTTCCAAAAACACATGTATTCATTCCAGATTTTCCAAAGCATAATTTTCTCTCAATATACCCAAAAACAAACAACAAACAAGCAAACATGTTTTGCATCAAATTCCCAAAATTCTCAAACTTAGTTGGTCAGGCCAAAAACACACACTATATCATGTACACAATTCTAGCAAAGAATAGCTTGTGTAGTGTGTGCAACTAGCAAAAGCTTGAGAAACATGTGAGGTGATATACACATAGAGATCAATCACAATTTCTACAAAATCCATCACATGAATTTGAAAGAGACTATCCCTTAAAGAGTTACATCCTATAACTCCCACATCTCCTAGAATAAGAGCTTGCAATCATGTAAGTTTCTTGATTTGCCTCATTATTCAAATTTATTGATTAGAAACTTAATAAAAGCCGGGATAATGTACACACCAATTTTATTTAGAATTTGTGAGATTATTATAGTCCAATAATGTACACACCAATTTTAATGAGAGGCTACACCTTATGTTCTTTTTGTGCATGTGCTACACTTTCTCGAGCACAAAATCTTATGATATGCACTAAGGTGTTCATGATTGGCTAATAAACAGTGGTGAGATGGTTATTTATGCCTTTCTCAAAAAGTTCAAGTCCAACAATCAAAGACATAAGACTTCAAGATCAAGATCATGTGATTAACAAATATAGCATCTTCCCACACAACATGCACAACAAGACTTTAGCTAGTAAAGTGCAATAAAAATAAGTGCATCAAAGCTAAACAAGGTACATACTTATGATATGTAATTTTGATTGACCAACCTTGTTTTCAAATTCAAAGAAAAAATAGCAAAACACAATTTACAAAAAAAAATTTTTTTTTTTATATTAAACAAAGAAACAAACATCCTAGAATGAAATGCATGAATGTAATGCAGTGCAAATCCTAGAAACAAAGGTCACAAAAGATTGAGCAATGAAGCACAAGGACCATGTCAGACAGACTCAATTAGATTGAGCCTTTTGCATCCAAGACTTCTTAGATGCAACTCTTTCATTGGAGTTATGATTCACATCAGAATTCTGAGCAACTCCAGAATTGGAATAAAGGTTTAACGCCTTTACCAATTCACCAATAAGTACCATAGGATCATGTGCTTGAGGCACAGGTACTTTAGTTTTATTTGCTCGCTTCGCAGCTTGCAACTTAAAACAATTTGGACGTATGTGTCCAGGTTTTCCACAAAAATGACAAACCCATGCAGGCTTATCATGCAATTTGCCCTTAGTAGAAGTAGACGCTCTAGAATGAAAAGCATGAAGATCAACCCTAATCTTTCTAGGTGGAGGAACATTAACAGGTTTGACAGGTTCACTCACTGAGGGTTTAACAATCTCATTCTTAGGAGGTTCAGAAGAAGGAACAAATTTAGTGGAAGAAGGTTTAAGCACAGAAATACTTTCCTCATAACCTAAACCAGTTTTATCAGAAGGAGACTTTTGAATACTCAACATGTGATCAAGTTTGGAGCTTGCAGATCTATTAGTTTGTTCTTTAGCAACAGATAAATCAAGTTCCAAACATTTGACTTTATCAAGTAAGAGCATGTTCTCAGTTTTCACATTATTCAAAAGCTCATTTGCATCAGACAATTTAACAAGTAAATTTTTCTTTTCAAGTTCAAGAGATGCAATTTTCTTTAAGCCTAACTCAACATTCATGGCATCCTTTGCAGCAACTTTGCAAAGTTTATTGTAGGCTTCCTGTAAATCTGCATCCTCAGAGAGTTCCCCATCAGAAGGGTTCTCTTCAACAGACAAGCTTTCATTGACTACAGTGGTAGCAGTGAAAGCAATGAAGTTTCCATCCTCATCACTAGCGGATTCATTGTCGGAAACTTCGTCATCACTAAGGGTTACAGCCATAGCCTTACCCTTAGACCTCAAATAAGTAGGACATTCAGACTTTAAATGACCATACCCTTGACAACCATAACATTGTTGTCCCAAAGAATTATTAGAAGATTGACCTACTTTCTCCTTAGGTTTCTCAAAGTTATTAACCTTAGTGGGTTCATTCTTGCCCTTCTGTTACTATTTCTCAGAAAGTTTCTAAAGTTCTTGGCAAGATAGGCAATCTCTGTAGCAGAGAGATCATCATCAAATCCACCATCATCAACATCATCAACAGACTTAAGAGCCATTGATTTGGATTTGTTAGTCTTGGGGAGGTCTAACTCATAGGACTGAAGAGATCCTACAAGCTCATCCACAGGGATGGAGTCCACATCCTTACTCTCAGTGATGGCAGTCACTTTGGGTCTAAAATCTTCAGTCAAAGATCTAAGAATCTTCCTAACAATTTTAGGTTGATCATAGATTTCACCCAAATTATAACCAGAATTAACAATATCATTCAATTTAGCATAGAACTCATCAAAAGATTCATCATCATTCATTCTTATGCTTTCAAATCTAGTAGTTAATTGCTGCAACTTGTTAATTTTAACTGCCTTTGTGCCTTCATGGACAGTCTGGAGGATATTCCAAGCAGTATGAGCAACCTCAACATTAGAGATTCTCTTAAATTCCTCCATGGAAACAGCATTAAAAATAGCATTCATGGCTTTGCTATTAAAAGCGGCTGCCTCCTTTTGAGAAGTTTGCCACTCACTCACAGGAGTAGTGGGCTTCTCCTATCCGTATTCAACGGAATTCCAAACTCTCTCATCTATGGATTTCAGGAAGGCTTTCATCCTTACTTTCCAATATGCATAGTTGTTTCCATCAAAGTGAGGTGGAACAACAAGAGAGTGTCCGTGTTCCATGACAACAGGGGTCAAGGATCAGCTTAAAGATCAAAGGATCAAACAAAAAAGCTACCCGCTCTGATACCACCTGTCAGTTCGTTTAGACCCCTTAACCCAACAGATTAATCTAGAGAATTAGCCAAGTGATTAACTTAGGTAATTTAATTAAAACTAGGTTAACACAAATATAACAAAAACAACAAAGCAGCGGAAAATAAATAACACAAAGATCTGATGACCCAGGAAACCACACCGGTAAAAACCTGGGGAGGATTTGACCTAGCTATCCTCAAGGTAAACTGAATCCACTATGAAAGAATCGAAGTTTACACAATAGACTTAGACCACTAACATCTTATTGCTACCCAAGTGTAGGAAACTTACTACCATGACCCCATGATAGCTCCGAGATCCACGGACTCCTTCTTTCCGGAATTCTTCAACAAATCCACAAGCGCACCTGCTTGTATATCTTTGTGTTCTCTTGATTCTGCAACTGTAACGATCTACACAACTCTTGATATAAATCTCAAGTTTGTAAACCCTAAGTGTATGTGAAGGTAAACACCTCTAGATCTCACAATGAGATTCACAAACACAGCAAAACAGAACTCTAAAAACGTGGCTAGGGTTTTCCTTTTTATACTTAGGGCAAACATAAAACCCTATACATTAAAACGGGCTTGGGCTGAGTTGGAATTTTCTGCAGAAAAATGTTCTGCACGATTTTCGATCGATCGAGTCTAATTTTCGATCGATCGAGTCATATAGAAAGTGAACAGTACTTCTGCATAAAAACTCGATTCCAACTTTACAATTAAACCCATACTTTGAGCAAGTCTAACATACGACTCAACATTGTTTTGATCATGGTTTGCCAACATACAAATTGAAGTTCTAAATACATTAGTTCCTAATCTTTAGAACCTAACAGGAACCACCAAATGTGACAAAAATACAGTCACATAAGATATTGGTACTACATAATATGAGGATGGTACCATCAAATGTGAGAAAAAATAAATAAACCATCGAATGTAATAAAATTACAGTCACATGTGATGTTAGTACTACGAAATGTGAGAATGGTACCATCAAATATGAGAAAAAAGAATTAGGGAACCATCAAATGTGATAAAAGTACAGTCACATGTGATGCTGGTACTGCGCAATGTAAGGATAGTATCATCAAATATGAGAAAAAGAATAAAGGAATCACCAAATGTGACAAAAATACAATCACATGTAATGTTGATACTGTACAATGTGAGGAAGGTACCATCAAATGTGAGAAAAAATAAAGGAACTACCGAATGTGACAAAAGTACAGTCATATATGATGTTGATACTGCACAATGTGAGGATTGTACTATCAAATGTGAAAAAAAAAAAAAAAAAAAAAAAAGAAGGGAACTACTGAATGTGACAAAAGTACAGTCACATGTGATGTTGGTACTGAACAATGTAAGGATGGTACCATAAAATGTGAGAAAAAATAAGGGAACTACTGAATGTGACAAAAGTACAGTAACATATGATGTTAGTACTACACAATGTAAGGATGATACTATCAAATGTGATGTTTTGGTAACCTGGTATAGCAGGTTGCCTACTAATGGGTATCATATCATAAAAAAAAAAGGGGGATACGCTAGAATTACCCTTAAAATAAAAGGAGATCTCCAGTTAAAAAAAAACCGGAAGTAAGCCAAACCTTTTTTTCTATTACTTGTCAATTCAACAAGGATAAGTCCCAACTCCACCAGGCGTGCATGTCACGCACAAAGTGGAGGAAAGCAAAGCAAAACAGAGTCAGGACCCAACTTTTTTCACCGAATTTAGCCCGATGGAAACGAACAAGATGTTTGATGATGATGATTATATCCATCTAATATTTCATTCATCAACTTCTTTCTAAAAATAATAAAGGAAATGAATGATCAAACTTATGAGTTATGAGGCACCAAATTTGAAGAAGCCCCTTTAATTGATGCTGTGTATCTAATATGGGCAAAGAGTTTGGTTAGTTAAACTCTAAAGCAATTGCCTAATGAGTTTTCTTCTCATTATCAAGAATTAATTAGTGATACGAGAAAAGATGCTTGAAAGAGGAATAAAATGCTTGGCTATGTTTATATCCCAAATAATTTCGGGTTTTTATTTTCCCAGCAACTTTTCTGTCGTGCTGAATTTGGTGGAAGTAAGTGAATGAAATAAAAACTTAGTTATTAAGTTACAAAACATAAATGCTCAACATCCATGTGGCAAATGTATTGCTCTTGTGGTAAAGACATATCAGAGTATATATATCACAGTTATTGATCACAAAAGTCTTTTCTAAGGAACGTAGGACAAAATTGGCCTATACCCTTTTCACACAAACTAAGCAGCATTTTGCCCTATTTTCCAAACTAATTAGGGAAATGCCCCTCTTTTGAAAATCGATTTTTTAAAAATCGAGTTAGGTCCTATAGCGGCGTTTTTAAGGAGCCTATAGCGACGTTTTCAAGACCTATAGCGGCGTTTTATAACTCGATCTTTATAAAGTCGAGTTATAGGCAAAAAAAAAATGAAAAAAATTGCATATAACTCGATTTCATGGAAGTCGAGTTATAAAACGCCACTATAGGTCCTAAAAACGTCACTATAGACTCCTTAAAACGCCACTATAGGGCTCCAAAATTTTTTTTTTTTTAAACTTGATTTTGAGAAAATCGAGTTTCAAAAGAAGGGCATTTTCCTTATTAGTTTGAAAAAGAGGGCAAAATGCTGCTTAGTTTGTGTGAAAAGGACATTTGCCCATTTTGTTCAAGGAACGTAAGTACATAACAAGTTTATATTTTAAGAAATTATTTGACTAGAAGCTCAGTATGAAAGTAAAACAATGTTATGAGTTTAATTAATCCAGATAACCATAATCAATTTGAGCATAATAATGGCCAACATGTGTGGTTTTCTGAAAATATTGTAGAAATGACACAACATAAATGATTTAAGCAACCAAACCTAATTGTCAATAGCCTTATAACACTATAACATTGCCACATTATCCCATAAAAAAACAAAAAACAAAAAAAAAAAAACTTGAATTCAAAGGACTCCACCTACTTGTAAAAAAATAAAAGACCATATAAAAATTGAATTTAACCTATATCTTGCAAGTAGATAAGCAAAATCGTCCTTTCGCTAATTGAATGATTAGCTTATTCCCAAAATGATAAGGACGCACGAAGAGTGTACTGTCCCGCAAATTGAACTGAAGCATCCACTGCCTAGATCTCATATGAAAGTAATTAGACAAGGCTACTTTGCTTACTAAACCAAGGTATCTAAAGCATTCACAGCAACTACCATACATAGATCATGACTCGTGTTAAAATGCATGAAAAAAAAAAAAAAAAACAAAAACTTCACCTTCTAATATATGGGCACAAGAACGAGGGAAACGAATGGTACCATCCTTGCTCGCTAAAACTTGGGAAAAGGTACTAAACCAAAAACAAATTATAAAGGCTACTTCCCGAACTACAATGTCTACTATGAAATCATCTATGAGCAAACACTAAGTCAATCTTATATCGGTTGAATTTTTTATTATTATTATTTTTTTTAAAGTAGCCTTCTAAGAGCATCTCCAACCGGAAATGCCATCCCATCTTATTTAACCATCCTAAAAAGCTACTTTACTAATTATATTATACCATTTTCCAATACTTTCAATATCCCAACTTTTATTTTCCTATTCTACTCATTAAAATAATATATCTACACAATAAATTTTTTTTCTTTTTTGTTTTTTCCCAATCTCTTCCACACGGTCTTCCTGACTCCTCCGTTCCTTTGCTTTTCACCGTCTTCTCCTTCTCCTTCCATCTTCATATCTACCCAATAAAACATACCCAGCAAACATATCTAGCAAATCCAATAAAATACCCAACAAACCCAGCAAATCTAGCACAGCATTAGGAAAACCCAAATCAATCCACCAGCAATTCTTAATAGCAAACCCAGCAAACCCACGGTGGCTTAGTCGCGGCGAGCACGGCACCACCCCAATCCACAAACTACGGCACCACCCCGATCCACCACCATGGCACCACCTCGATCTGCCACATCAAACCATGAGCTCCACCAAACTATGAGACCCACGGAGGCTTGATTCAAGGGAAAATAGAGAAAGAAAAAAAAAAGAAAGGGAAGATAGGGATGAGATAGGGGAAGGATGGAATGAGAGAATCAGAACTGAAAAAGAAGAAAGAAGAAAAAAGAGAGAGGAGATGAGAGTGACCGGTGAGAGAGTGTAGAGATGATAAAAGCAAGGCTTGGTGGTTGTTGCTTGGTGCTTCGGTGAGAAAGAGGGAAGCTTGACAATGGTGAGAGAGACAAGGGACGAGAAAGAGAGAAGGAAGAGAGAGAAAAGAAAGAGGAAAAATGAGAGAGGAGAGAGAAATTGCGGGTTAAAAAGTGGCTGGAGTATTAAAAAAAATATTTTTTTTTATACGATTCAGCTACAGTACCATCTTATATTTGAGATAGTACTGTAGCTAAATCTCAAAAAAATTTTGGCATTTCCCATTTCGCCTTCCGGTTGTTGAGCAGTTTGTGGGCCTGTATGCCAAATGTTCTTTTCATTTGGCATATAGCATTTCCACTGCTGATGCTCTAAGGCAATATCACAAAATTACTTTCAACACGTAATCTAATTAACAAACACCACATAAATTCTCTCTATCCACCCAAAAAAAATTATATTGATGATGCCGAGATCGTCAGTCGATTAGGCTAGTCCAAATAGGTTAACATTGGCTCGTCTTCGTACCTGCAAGGTTAAGTATAGAGTCCTCTCTGAGTGGTCACCGATGTGGTGTTGGCCACAGAGTCTCTGATGATAAAGTTAGTGAATGGAATTTGCAGAGAGGGCTTGGTTGTGAGAGCGAAAATGAGTAGTAAAAGGCTTTTCTCCTAGCTGTTGTATTCCATATATGGTGGAACAAGTGTCTCTTTTGTAACGCTTTTAGGTTCATTCAATGTGGACTTTGATGGGTATCCCAACGGTCTTCTTACTGATTTGTAACCATTCGGGATATTGAATGCTCTCTTTATGGCTTTTCTTTCATCGTCCATGCTGGGTATGTGTGGACGATGGTGTCCGATGGGTTTGTTCGGACAATGGCATTTATTGGGTCCATCATATATAATAAACTCACAAGCATAAATAATTAAATCTCATCCATTTAAGCCGAAATTATAAGTTTTGATGGTTTAATTGTTAAAGTACATGACATGAAGAAGACTTACGAGAAAGAAATGCAAAAACTAACTCAGTTTCACATATTACATGTCCCATGGCATTAGAAATAAAGGTCCAACCTGAAATCAAGAACATGACATTCATAAAAGGGAAATATTAATTACTGTATAAAAATCAGTCTCCCACTCCCTCCAACCCAACCCTCCACTTTTACTTTAATTTCACCGTTGTTGTTGTTGTTGTTGTCATCATCATCATCATCATCACTATAACTATCATTTACCGTGTCAATGCCTTTGGGCACGGTGACGACAAGTTCACCACCACTAAATCTCGCGCTTGTCATCTTAGGCCTCGTAGAAGGCGGGAGCCTAAACCGCCAAACATCAAACTCATCATCTCCACCGCCCATTCCTTTAATCACAACTTTCGTCATGCCCGGCAAGATTTTGATCGTGTGGGCTCTCACTTGGCTCATATTTGACGTGTCTTTGTTGTTGTTGGTGGTGGTGACAATGAAACGAAGAGAGTCAGAGGTTTCTTGAACTGAAACGTCGACGGTTGAGCGTATAGGAAGCTCGAGGACTCTAGCAAACACGTGGGGGAGTCTTCGGAGCTTCTTGGAAGCGACGCCGTATTGGGCTGTCTTCATGTTTCGCTTCTTTGGTGCTGGGTCATGGACCTTCATCATCTATATATAACTAAGGAAAAAGCGTTTTCTTCTTGTTTGGGTGTGAACTGTGAAGAAATTATGAAGAACAGCTTTGCAGGGAAATAATAATATAAATACGTGGCTGAGATTGGAGCCTTTGATAAGAAAGTAAAGATTGAATACTCTACCAAAAAAAAAAAAAAAAGATTGAATACTGTTTGGGAGAGAGAGATTCTTAGCATTTAGGAGTGGAGGGTTGGAGTAAGAAAAAGAAGAGGAAAGGGAAGAATTGATTCGTTTTGGTTGTGATGAGAGAATCGTTTGCGTGTCCTTAGTTCTTGTCCACCCACTTTATTTCATGAAATTATCATAACAAATTAATTATGCCCACTTTGGGTTTTTAATTCTAAATTGCTATTGTTGAGTCTTTTGATATTGGGACACATGTCACATATTTATATGTCAATAGATCTTAGTTTTATATACGGTAAAATGCAAAACTGACCATTTAATTTTTTTCAAATTTTATTTTAGTCCTCTAATTTTGCTTTTGTTCATTTCAGTCCTCTAACTTTCAAGTTTATTCAATTAAGGTTTTTTTATCAACTTTTTTTTATATATTGTGGTTAATTTTTCTTCAAATTTTTTAAATTAAAAAAATTCAATTAATGAATGAAAAATATTTTCCAGATTTTTTTTTACAAAAAATTTTAACAAAAGTTAACAGAAAGCCCTTAATTGAAAAAATCTAAAACTTAGAGGATTGAAATGAACGAAAGTAAAGTTAGATGACTGAAATGAAATCTGAATGAAATTTGAAGAAAGTTAGAGGGTCAATTTTACATTTTAACCTATTATTTATTTATTAGAATAATCAAAAACTTAAATAATAAAATATCATAAAATAGAGAAAAAGAAAACATAGAGAAAGAAGTATATATTCTTTCCTATTATGAAAAGATTAGGTTTTAAAGTATATAGATAGAGAAGAAATTTGTTAACCAATTTCCAGCAGCATCAAGCAAATCTATTTTGCAAGGTCGAATTAATACATTTTTTATGCCCAAATGAGTATAATGGGTAATATTGGTGGTCACATCAACAATGATGCGAATATCTCATTTTTCTCACTTTGACAAACGTGAAATTTCTTCTCAAATAAATGTAAAAGCTTATGTAAGCGTAATCATATTGGAGGTGGCTATGGATGGGTCTTTTTTCATTTGCCACATTAGCGATGCACAAAAAGGTAAAAATAGGAGAAAGATCATAGAATCAAATTTGCTTCTTGAAAGACATTAAATGATATAAAGAAAGATAGCAAATAAAGAAAGATAGCGAGGGAGGTAGGAGATAAAAGGGAGAGAAAGGACCCTTGGATAAAACTATCGAACAAAGAAAAATAATAGTATTATGTTGTTAAATAATAGAAATAGATAAAACAAAGTATGAAGAAAATGAGAAATATATATTGATAAACTCTTGTATTCAAGTGGTCATCCACAATCCTTTTGATATCTCTTAGATGTGTACAATAACAGTAAAGAAATCCCACATATATATAGGACCTTAGAATGCTTATAGAGTTTATGAGATAAGATTGTAATAATGAGTATAATTATGGATATACATCTCCCCTATAAGCTTTACACATTTCAGCCTTTACACATTCCAAATAACCTTTTCATTGCCCAAACTTTACACATCCAATCAGATTTTATTTCTAACATATTAAGTGTTTTTTGAAGTTAGGAAGCACATGAGTTTTGATGGGGCATTAATCCCCATCACCCTCTCTGTTATATATTCACTTATTCTTCGTCTCTCATTCATTTTTATACATCCAAAGACATTTTTGTGATATTTTAGCAATAAAGTTATAAAGAGTTAGCTTAATTGTAAGAGTGTTTTCACCGCAACCCATGTTTTGGGTATTGTTAAGCAGTTCTTTCTTCAAACCCTTAAACCACAATGCTTATTAGTATTCTAATATATATTATAATACTAATAATGCTTATTGGTATTATAATATTTATTTATTTATTTTAAATTATTCAAGCTCAAGTACTCTTTTACTCTTTTTTTTTTGAAATTATATAATCCAATAATTAAAATCTTTTTAACCAAAACGTTGTGTTTGAACACGAAAAATATTCCGTAATCAATCAAATGCAGGAAGGGAGAAATATATATATTGCCATCCCAAGCTCGAAAAACTTAAAACTCTAGTTGAACTCAGTTGTTAATCTTCAACTTAAGAAATGGGAAGGCATAGTAACTATTTTGCCCTCTGGCTGAAATTTGCATGCATGGAATGCCGGACAAAATTGGTCTATGCCCATTTAAAAAAATAAAAATTCAGCATTTTGCCCTCCTTCTCAAACTAATTAGGGAAATACTCCTCTTTCGAAATTCAATTTTCTCAAAATCGAGTTTAAAAAAAAAAAAAAATTTGGAGCCCTATAGTAGCGTTTTAAGGAGTCTATAGTGACGTTTTAAGGACCAATAGTGGCATTTTGAAACTCGAGCTCTAGTTCCAAAATGCCACTATAGGTCCTTAAAATGTCACTACAGGCTCCTTAAAAATGCTACTATAAGGTTTAACTCGATTTTGAGAAAATCGAATTTCAAAAGAGGGACATTTCTCTAATTAGTTTGAGAAGGGAGGCAAAATGCTAGATTGTTTACGCGAAAAGGGCAAAAGCCCATTTTGTCCATGGAATGCCAAATATATGGTGAAAATATTTGTGAGTTATTTATTTTGGTCGTTTTCAAACATACAAGTCTAAAATCTATCCTGAAATTTACATTATTGTGATCCTAAAAGAAGAGGTGAGGGCTATAATATGCACGATGGGAGACAAAAGGAGGGATTCTGCCTAAAATGTTCTTTTGCATGTCCTTGTCGGATTCATCCTTTTGTATAATATCATGTTACATTAATTTATACCTTCATGTGGGTTGGAGTTGGAGTTGGACTATATTGGAGTATATATAGGACCACTGCGTCCTTGTCCAGTTTGCCTCGTCACATCACATTATATATATATATATATATATATATATATATATATATACACACACACACACACATACTTGTTAATCTTGCTATATATTTTACGTCATGTTTTCAACGAGTATACCACGATGACGTGACAAATCGAAATCAAAATTATCTTAAATGTGCTCAATTGTATAATAAAGTTTCTTTCCAAATTAGTTTGAAGATAAATTCTGCAAACTTCTCATATATTTCTTTTTTTTTTTTTATGTGAATTTTAAAAATCTAATCGTTAAATTTTATGCTTATTATATTTTTAACATACATATTAAATTTCTTTCAAATCGGATGTTATTTACTATTCGATTAATAAACTTATTTTTTATACACAATTTTATATCACAAAAACTTGAAATTTAACATTTATTGATAACATAGTGTTGAGGTATAAATTTTCGTGTCCTAATCTTATTAGCCCACTCACTAAAATATACCCATACAAGCCCATAAACTATTTTGGACCTACATAAATATTTCCTACATATTTACCACATATTACCCAAATACTCTCCATATTATTATCTAACTTGGGCTCCCACAAATATTTCCTATATAAGCCCTGATGAAGCCAAAATCGTTAGTTGGGTCACTCGTTCAACCCAAAGCTCTTAACGATCTTGTAGGACCTGCAAAATAAAGGAGGGATTGATTGAAGAGACCACCAGATTGTGCCCTATGAGGGAGTCTCCGATGCTTAAGTTAGTATCAACTCATATCTGTTGTATATAAATAGTGTTTTATAGTAGTTTTTGACGTACCTTTGTTAGAGAGACAAATTGTCCCTTTTATAGGTGACTTAGGTAGCTGTTAGACATAAATAAGGGTGATTATTACCTAATTGTAACATTCTTTTTCTTGATGAGAGAGTTTAAGACCTTTGATGGTCGTTATTGAATGTGTTGGGCGGTTATTCATCTATCTTTGATGGCCTACTAATGACACAATGATCGTCCATTAAAATGGACGACCTTAATGGTTTTTATGGACTCATCAATTGCCCCCCCCCCCCCCCCCAATTCCTAAGTCTAATTTTGCTTTATGCTGGTCAGGCTTAGGGAATGTTCTTGACTTGTTTAGATTCGAACTTCTTTATCTTCAACTACTTTTTTCTTCAAGAATGGTAGTATTGTTGTGGAGACTTCTTAGTATCTGCTTTTTGAAGGTCTTTTTGGATGTTCGAGGGATCATAGCTTGATCTTGAAAGTGAGCTAATTTCTTTAAACAATCATTTTTTATCATTGCTAAAGAGCAAGCTAATTTCTTTGCACAACTATTCTTTATCACTGCTAAAGGGCAAGCTACTTTCTTTAGACGGCCATTTTTTATCACTATTGAAAGGTAAGATGATTTCTTTGAATGACCATTTTTTATAACTGCCGAAGAGCGAGGTGATTTCTTTGGACGACCATTTTTGATCACCTCGATGCTTCTTCTTTTATTCATTTTTTGGATGTCACGTTTGATATTCTTGATTTACGTGTGACTTGCGTTCGTGTGAGAATTTTTGTTTGCTTACACTCGTCTAAGGGTATTTAGTCACTTAGCCACTTTTGGGTGACTTACATCCAGTTATGGAGCTTCGTCATTCAGAATTTGTCAGCGATCGTTCTAGCAGAATCTTGTCCTTTTTTTTTTTTTTTTTGGTGACTTACATCCATTTAAGGAATCTTGTCACTTAGGCTTCGTCAGTGATTTACATCCATCTTAGTGGAATCTTATCACCTAGCCATTTTTTGGTGACTTACATCCATTTAAGAAATCTCGTCACTTAGGCTTCGTCAGTGATTTACATCCGTCTTGGCGGAATCTTATCACTTAGCCATTTCTTGATGACTTACATCCATTTAAGGAATTTTGTCACTTGTTGCTTGAAAGATTCCTTGATGCTATGTCGTTTTGGACCTTCTTGAGGCCATGTTGATATCTGCATTAAGTAGCACATGTACTTGCCAAGACTTGGTTAAACAAGTATTTTAGAACAATTCATATATAAAAAGTTACCAATAGCCTAGGTGGACCTTTTTCTTATTTCCTTGTAATCCTAGAGTTTTACCTCTTTTGTGATCTATCTAGTAATGCATACATTTTTGCATGAAACCTTACTGGGTGTAAATTTTTATAGACGAATATAAAAGAGACAGAGATAATGTGTTACCTTAAATGACGACATTATTTTGTCACATACCTCGATCTTTTTGTTGCTGGGATCTTCTTGACAAGATCTTCCCTTTTGAAGATGACGAGCTCTTCTCTTTTCAAGATTTTTTTTAAGCTCAACATGATACTTCATGTCTAAGGCCTAGATCTCTTTTGCTTCAATTTTTTGAAGGTGTAAAAATTAGGCCACGTTGTTGCCCCCGTTCAAACATGAAAAGGGCAATTCTCGTTTGTTGACGACTATGGGGGTGGTCTATCATGATTAAAACCCGTCTTTTCTTTTCTTTTTTTCTTTTTTTTTTTTCTTTTTTGTGTGCTTTGACAACTATGGTCATTGCTGTTTGTAATAGCAATTTCCTCTTCCTTCTTCTTTAATTGTACGCCTAAGTCACTTCACTAATGCTAGCTGCATGTTGTTAGGAATGACAATGTACAAATATGCAATTGCTTGCTATACAATTATAGATGTCAATTGATGAAGTGCATTCCATATGAATCATAGAGAAGTATGATATATAAAAATTGAAGCTATTTGACTATATACTTGTCTTTAAACTGAGCTTTGTTAGGTGCTTGCACCGTATATAATTTTTAAATCAATTTAAAAAGATTTGGGTGAGTTGACGGAGATAGCAGGAATTTATTGAGACTTAAACTCATAACCATATTGTGAACACGATCATTTAACATTTTAAGTCTAGGAGACTTAATAGAATTTCTCCGCTTCATGATGATGGAACATGTGCTACTAATAATGCTGCGATAATTGTAAAAATTTTATTTTAATATTTTCAACATGATTTATATGTACATATTTGTAGATAATCATGCAAGCTTGATATGCACTTAATTCTAATAAGATAATATTTGGCATGGCTAATTAAAAAGAAAGAAATAAATGAGTTACCTCAACAAGAGACCTTAAATTACGATACTATTATGTACATACCTTGATCTTTTCATTGTTATAGCCTTCTTGACAAGTTTAAACATCTCTTTTGTTAAGCTTAACATGCTACTTTCATGTTTGAGGCTTAGAGTTTTTTTGCTTCATTCTTTTGAAGGTGCAAGGACTATGGCATGTTGACCATTCAAGGTTATATTTCATTCCTTTAGGGACGAAGGCTATCCCAGCAGCTTCTATTATTACTTCCTTTATCGTTTAATGACGACCAGTGAAATGACCCTTGCTTTTTGTCTCTTTGTTGAGACAGTGGCCTAGTTGGCCAATTCCTTTTCTTATTCTTCTTGGGCTATTCACTTAACAGTTATGATCGACTGTCTAAAGTCCTGTCATTCTCTGATCTCCCTTTTAGCAAGCCCTTCTTGATGAGTTCCCACTCTTAATCCTATGGATTTTGAGAGTATATGTACAGTCTGTTGGAAATAATTTGTTTGTATTGCATACAAAACATATGCAGCGGAAAATTAAAGGATCTACTTCATTCGGAATTGATAACATGCACTATGTAAGTTTTAGAATATAAGAACAAGAGAGTGTACCTTGGTATGGTGGATTTCAAAACCGAAGATGAAAAGCACTTGGGAACACTTCTAATCTTCACTCTAATTCCACTTGATGCCCAAGATGTGTGGTCTCTCAATCAATTATGTATGTATGTTCTAGAGAGAATATGAAGGAGTCACTTACACCAACATACAAACCATTTCATATTCATAAAATTCTGTATGTTTCTCTCCACATAACTGATTATCTAATTGGGCTAGCCTTTTGAGCCTTCCTAATTCTACTTTAGTGCATGGCTTAGAGTGGGACCAAAAGAGAACAAATAAGACTCTAGCTCCAATGGGCTTTGAGCTTTTCTATCAACTCTTGACAAGTCCAAAGTTACCATTAATTATATTTAATACCACTATATAAATATAATTGCACTCTAAGCCTTATTAATAAATTATTTCCTAAGACTTTATTCTACATGCAACCCCTTCATGAAATATTCGTACTAATACAAAGTCATGAATGTAGACTGCCACTTTGTGAATTACTACATCTTAATCCTTGAGTACCTGGTTTAATCCTTTTTAAGTTATTCATCATATATTTATGAAATCTAATTTCATAAATATATACTTTAGTCTTACTAAAGTGGTTAGGCCTAACTTTCTAAATAACGGAACTCATTAAACTTATCTCAAAGGAATATTTTATATCTCCGTTAAGAGATTATGAATTTCATTTTGAGAATATATGCTCCATCAACACTAAATGTGGCTACCCAACATACTGAGATTTTGACCGATATTTTAGATTTCACTCCTGATATATCAAAGCAACCTACACTTCATGATCAGGTCCATTATTCTCTCAGGATTAAAAGTTCATGTAAATATAAGTCGTGAGATTTATTATTCATTTGACAGTCGTTAGAAGAATAATAAATTTCACAGTGGTCTAGTTCAATATGTCTTAACTCTTAAAACATATCAACTAAAAGTCTCCATTTCCATAATTAAGACAAATCATCTTAGTTAATATGTTATAGTCTTCACAGATGAAATGCCCAATTTCACCACCGACTAGGAACCAAAATTCTGAGTTTACAAAGAACTTGTGATCTATATTTTCTATGACTAAATCACATAAATCACATACTATGCATCTTATGGACTATATGATAATGTCCGAATATTCATGTTACCATCATTTTAGATAAGAATAAAACAACTTTATTAATCACAATATTAAGTCATACATCATTTTATACATAATGTCATACATAATATTATACATGGCATATTACAATAGAAAGGCACTAATCCTAACACAGTCGAGATAGTCTAGATACACTAGCCTAGTTGTTGTACTACATGTATTCTTGTTGCTTAAAACATTAGGCTTGGAGCAACATTGTCAAGCAAGAAATCACAAATAATATTAAGACAAATGTATAAAATTTGTTGTGGCTTGAGCCCAGAGGCATTATGACTTTTCAAATGAAGTCATCTAAGCAGTGAAAATATCTCTTAAAAAAAGTGAAATCACAATTTCTTGGTAAGATTCAGATTTGATATTGCCCAAATTTCACAATTTTTTGTTTCTAATACACAGTGATGTAATTTTTTTTTTTTTTTTTACATAAATGTATAATTCTTCTGATCTCTTTATCAGTTGGTCATATTCTTAGACCGTATATCATCAACATAGAAAATCCATGGTGTTGCAGTCAACATTATTATTTTATAATTGTTATCATATCCTCTTCTGTGTGGATGTTTTTAAGTTCATAGGTGACTGCTGCCATATTAGCTTTTTTGGACATGTATATATAATGCTCTTGCCAAACTTGTATCTCATGTATAATAGATCTATTTAAACCTATATAAATCATACATAAATCGTGAAAGTTTTCACAAGGTGCAGTTGTAGCGGAAAACTAGAATATTCATTGTCATTGGCTTCTATCTACCTAATATTGATTAGGTTTGGCCAAGCTAATTGGACCTTCTTTTATGTCCAAACATAGTGTTTTTAAACTTGGTAAGACAGTAAAATCTTACATTAGCCTCTCTAGTGTCTAAACTCTAAAATCATGATATAATTTATGTAAGTCAAGAAAAACTTTGGCAAGGAAATAATACTAGATTTCACCTTTCCTATTTTAGCATGACATATTAGAAAGAAGAGCAGTGATAAAGCATCTTTGTATTTTTCTTTACTAACCAATAAGAAGTTTTCAACTTCGTCTGATATCTAGTGTAGTATTCTTGAAAATAGCTAACACATTTGACTGATTGCTCTAAGGAGTGTTTATAAAATTAACTTTCATTAGGAAAGTAATTGTAGAAAGTAGAAACATATATTTACTAACTTTCTATATCCAAAAAATCTTTGGAATTCTTACATTTAATTTTAAAATTCTAAAATGGCAACCCAATAACTTCTGGTTTTAATGCCTTCTAAATCTTGAAAGGCATTAAGGTTTGACTTCACATACTTAACGTACAAAATTACGATATATAATTTTGGTAAGATGGTAGATTTTTGGCTTCATTTTTCTTTAATACTCACAATTAGTATCTTTAAATTTGGTAGAATAACGAAAGTTGAGAGCCTTTACCTTAAATGGTCCTTATACTTAAATACTATAGCACTACAAATTCGTAACCTCAAACGACAATCTTAACATAAGCATTATTATAAAATAAAGTGAATGAGAGGTAGGCGTTGGGTGCATTAACTGATGGGCTACTAGGTAGATATAAGCATCACAAAAACTCATTTACCATGTAAAGAAGATATCATAGTTTGTAACTGAAGTAATATCTCCATCTTTTTTTTTTTTTTAATATTTGCTTTCAATCTATATTAGTCAATGGCTGGTTAATGATTCATTTCAATTGACATAAGAAACAATAACTTGAAATTGGTGAATATGATAAGCACGAAAGGCACATGGTGATATGTGGTGATAGTGGATAACGAAAGGCTTGGCCGCGTGGGTCATTTACCATCTTATTATCACTTTAGCCTCATAAGTATGATACATGGGCTTCAAGATTGCCCCATCTTCTGATGGATGGCCTAGACTAGCTAATATGAGCAATTGAGTTAGGTTTATTAGATAACATACCAGGCACCAAGCGAGTTTGAAGAAAACCATGAAAATTTATCCCTTTTGCGTCCTCTCTTGTCTAGCCCCCTCCTTTACCATTTTGACACTCCTCATGACGTGAAATGTCCAAGAGGTATGATTGAAGAAAATTTCAACTCAGATTGGGGGCAGCACTGAGATGTGGGGCTCAAGGAGCCCATTGTTGTTGTTATGGATGATGAGCGAGATTTGTTGTTGTTGTTTTTTTTTTTTTTTTTTTTTTGGAGTGTCTGCGTTAGTGAGGCTTGTCTCGATCCAGCCAAAGATTTTTGAGGATAGCTGGTGGTCTCGTTGCAATGGCCATGGACATATCTATGGATTAGTTAATTGAGATCATTCATTGGAGTGGCTGTGGTCACTATTTTGTCTATTGACATGTGTATATGCATTTTTCGTCAATAGTTTGGGACAAGCATTTTCAGCATTCGTGGCTCTAGATTGAACCAAGTACCCTTTTGTCTTAGGAGGTGGTGAATGGCTAGTCTCTCCCCATAGACGGCGCCAAATTGATGAAGCCAAAATCGTCAGTTGGGTCACTCGTCCAATCTGGAGCTCTTGACGATCTTGTAGGACCTGCAAAATAAAGGAGGGATTGATCGAAGAGACCACCGGATTGTGTCCTATGGGGGAGCTTCTGATACTTAAGTTAGTATCAACTCATATCTATTATATATAAACAGTGTTTTGTAGTAGTTTTTGACGTACCTTCGTTAGAGAGACAAATTGTCCCTTTTATAGGTGACTTAGGTAGCTGTTGGACATAAATTAGGGTGATTATTACCTTAATTGTAACGTTCTTTGTCTTGATGAGAGAGTTTAAGACCTTTGATGGTCGTTATTGAATGTGTTAGGCGGTTACTCATCTATCTTTGATGGCCTACTAATGACGCAATGATCATCCATTAAGATGGATGACCTTAATGGTTTTTATGGACTCATCAAGCCCCATAAATTATCTTGGGCTCTTTCACAAATATTACCCATTATATCCCACATATTATCCAACTTGAGTTTTCACAAAAATACTTACCACATTACTACCAAAATTGGGCCACAAAATCATACTATCTCCACAAAAATACCCAAATTCATTTACCTGGTGGGCAAAACACAAAAAGCCCAACAAAACCCTCTTACAAAGCCCATTGATACACGGCATCCTAAAGCCCGTTGCTACACGGCAATATTTTTTACAAAATCCCAACAAGCCCAAATAATATTTGGCATGTTCGTTTTTAGAACCCTTAAAACCTAAACAGATTAACCTAGTTATTTAGCCAAGTGATTAACTTAGGTAAATTAAGCAGTTCTAGGTTAACACAAATATATCATATCATGCAAAGTGCGGAAAGAAAAGAAAACACGATTTCATAACCCAAGAAAACCAAACCAGTAAAAAACCTAGGGAGGATTTAACCCAACAATCCTCAAGGTAAAACAGAATTCACTATGAAAGAATTGAATTTTGCACTATAGCAACTTAAACCACTAACATCCTATTGCTACCTCGAGTAGGAAACCTACTACCATAACCACGTGACAGCTCCTAGTCCACGGATTACTTCTTTCTTGAATTCACAGCAAGCACAAGCACTTTCGCTTGTATATCTTTAAGTTCTTTGAATCTGCAACTGAATGATCACCAAGCTCTTGACATTAATCTTGAGTTTGAAAACCCTAAGTGTATGTGAAGGCAAATACCTCTAGATCTCACTAAAGATTCACACACACAGCATAAAGAACACTCTAAAACATGGCTAGGGTTTTCCCTTTTATACTTAGGGTAAAACATAAAACCCTACACGTCAAACTGGACTTGGGCTGATTTGGAAATTTTGCAGAAAAAATAATCTGCACAACTTTCGATCGGTCGAGTCTAATTCTTGATCAATCGAGCTAGGCAGATTTGCACAATAACTTCTGCAGTAACTCGATTCTAACTTTACATAAAAACATATACTTTGAGCAAGTCTAAACATGACTAAAAACTGTTTTGATCATGGTTTGCCAACCTTACAAAATGAAGTTCTAATACATTAGTTTCTAATCTCTTGGAACCTAACATGGCACATATTTGGAAAGCCCAAATATTATTTTGGCACATATTTACAAAGCCCAAATACTATTTTGGCACCTATTTATAAAAGCCCAATAATACTTTGGCAAAAAATTTTGAAATCCCAAATACTATTTTGGCATATATTTACAAAGCTCAAATACTATTTTGGCACCTATTTATAAAGCCCAATATTATTTTGGCAAAAACAATTACATTATGCTCAAAGCCCAAAACTATTCCTTGGCAAAAACATATTTTCATATACTAAATTCCCTAACTCATGGGAAATATAAATTACTCATCCTTTAAAACTACTTCTTTTACAAAATTTATGGGAATTATGCTTATTTTTTCCATAATCAACTAACTACAAAAGCCCATGTATATCACCAATGGCAAAACTATTCATTTTGTTGGGATGGACAAGCCCAAAGAAGCTTAACTACAAGGCCCAGCTGAACCAACCCAGCTCACATGCAAATCTCAGTAGCTGAAGTTCATGTGAGCTGTTAAGTCAAAGTTCAACACAACCTGACAACTGGAACCCACTACCATCAGTTCCAACTTGTCAAATCAGATTAGAAAAGACACGTGTCCAGCAAGGGTAAACCCTTCCTTGCGAAGATGATTTTCATCATTTCTCATGTAACACAAAGCTGAGGTGACATGACATAAAGCTGGAAAGCTTCAGCCAGCTGTCTTCCCTTTCTTTTCCAACCCATTCTGTCAAGGACTAAGGGCAGCCATAACCAAACCATGAAAGCTTCTGGAATAACTTGAAAATAGCTCATTATCATGCCTAAAACATATACTTTCTGGTTCATGAACCAAGCATATGAACCCAAACGGGGAAACTTAGGGAAATGTGGTTTGGAGCGCACCAAAGGGATTTCCAGTAGAGTTCCCAACAAAGGGCTCCAAGATTGACACCTGGCTTGGGGTGATGCAATTTGCCCTAGGGAGCTCTAATTCTAGCAGCAGCAAAACCAAGATCATTAGCCTAATACATGCTTTAATCCCATCAGCAGAGGAGAATCAGCATTTAATGCTAAGTTAGAACTCTAGTTGCCATTACCTAAAACAGCAACGAACATTCTAAAGCTGAATTTACCACTCTTGGCCAAATCCCAGGAACGATTCTCCAAGGATTTTCTGAAGATTGAGGATGATTTAGCAGAGATTATTTGCTAATTACCCCCTCAAACTCAACTATAAATGGAACTCTCTACTAATACTTCAAGACAGCCCAATATAAACCAAGAGATACACCAATAGGGAAGAACTCTCTCATAAACTTCTCTATTATCTCCATCTCTAATCTTCTTTAAGCTCTTAGTGTGGTTCTAAGCCTCTGAGTTCTTAGTTTCAAACTTAGAAACTAAGTTCTTTACCCCTAGCTCACAAATACCCCACGGTTCTACTTATAAGTTCTTATCCATCCCTAGCAAAAAGCCCTAGCAGCTTAACTAACTACTCACTCTCACTCACTACTCATACTACCCATAAATAGCCTTCACTACTCACTACATATACTATATCCATAAGCATATCCTAACATCATAATGATCTTGTTACGCTAGCTGGAATCTCTCTCTCTCTCTCTCTCTCTCTCTCTCTCTCTCTCTCTCTCTCTCTCCCTTCATCTCACACTAAGTTCCTCATTATTTGTTAGAATGGAACCCATGATATTTGTTTATTCATTTACTATTAAAGGTTATGATATAGTCATTACTATAAAATTTTTCCCTCATGTTATTGTATTAGAGGACTCTTCTCCAGAACCAGTGGATGATGATTTTGAAGATGCAGATACTTTCCTTAATCTGTAAAATAATTAACGGCTGGAAGTTCATTTTGCTCCGTTTCATTTTACCGCTGGGATATTTTACCACTGGAATATCTTATCGCTGTAATATTTACTGCTGAATTATTTTACTGCTAGGCTATTTCTTTATTGCAGTATGCTTTTTATTGTGCTGACGTGTTTGCTGTAGGAAGTGTTTTTGGGCCATCCTATAATCCTTGTCAGTCCCATCCTAGGTCCAAGGCATAAAACAGGGTGAATTCTTTGAATCTTCACTAATAGCCTTTGGGCTGGGCTTCAAGTCCATCGTTGAGTTTCTGTCTAGGCCTCCAACCCAACATAAATCTTATTTGTCAGAAGGAAAAATTTTCCACCCCTGACATTTTGGCGACTCCACTAGGGACCCTACTGAAGCCAAGAGTTTATCATGCCTCCTAAGTTGCAGAATAGCCGACAAGAAAGGGACTTAAAACAAGAGCCAGCCGGGGGAACCAAGACACTTTGTTCGTAGGCCACCATACCTAGCTGAGTTACTAAGCAAGCCATTCCCGAAGAAATATGAGACTTCTACCTTCGCTCTTTATGATGGGAGGAAAGGGAATGCAATTGAGCATGTCAACAAGTTTCTAGATTCCATGGGTTTTTTTGCTGGAAATGGAGATCTTTGTTTAAGAGATTTCTCAAAATCCCTTACCAATCGTGCATACACATGGTATCCCACCTCTCTAGCCAGGTTCCATTGCCACATGGGATGATATGGTTGAAAGTTTCTACTCAAAATACTTTCATAAGGAGGAAAAAGTTACTATCCTCACTCTCCACAACACTAAACAAAAGTCCTCCAAGGGACTTCTTGACTTCATCCGAAAATTCAAAGACGCTACTCTTGATTGTTATGGGCAGTTCAAAGAATAATAACAGCTTGTTGAAATTTGCATTAATAACATGTCTCATGAGTACCGGGCCCATCTAGAGAACCTTGATATTATTCAGTTTGCCTAGCTGCTCTAAAAAGCTCGTAAAACAGCAGTATCAGTCAGGCCTTCCACCACTGAAAAACCCCAAGTCAGAAAAGAAAAGTGTTCCTCAGGCTCTCACAGTCTCCAGCAAGGAACCAATGGTTGGAGAGAAGTGAAAAAGAGAAGAGGAAGAAGAGTACCCTCCCATACCATGCATCGATGAAGAAATGAATACTGTCATTGACAAATGAATGGTTGATGAAGTACTTAGGCCCTACAAGCCTAGTCGAGAACCTACCCCGGAAGACATGTGAAAGCCCTTTTATTGTCGATATCATCGATATGTGAGTCATGGAACTAGAGTTTGTACAGCAATCTGGAGAACATTTCACAAGAAAATTTTAGATGGAACCTTAAATCTCACCCGTGAGCAAGAGGTCCAACGAAATCCACTACCTCGGCATCACAGAGGGAAAGCCATAGCAGCTGTACTCTTTCATAATGGGCCTGATGAGGATGAAATGGCCAGCGGTACAAGTATACTTCCAGCAACTATCTCTGCTCTTCAAAGAAGTCCTAACTTTTTGACTTTGTTCAATCAATTAGGGCTCAAGGAAGAGTCAAGGAGAACAGCGACCGAAGCTCTTGTAACCATTGCTGCAAACTTAGGAACCCACTGCCTCACAGCTGAAGCTTATGCCAGCCGAGCTTTCCTAGAGACTACTAATGCCATTACCTTCACTGACAAGGATATAGAGGTACAACACCCTAATCATAGTAAAACATTATATTACGTTGCTTAGATTAATGATGTTCACATAAGAAGGGCACTAGTTGACATGGGTGCATCACTTAATCTTATCCCAACCAACACACTTAAAGTAGCTAGAATCCCATTCAGTAAAATAGCTGGGGCTCCTATTGAAGTTTCTAGTTTTGCTGGAATTCATGAGTACACTATTGGAAGTATACAACTAGTTCTCAAAGTGGGGCCCATTGTTGCTCTCAACAGATTTCATGTAATCAACTCACCCGTCTCCTATCATGCTCTACTTGGGAGGCCATGGCTTCACAAACACAAGCTTGTGCCATCTACTTACCACTAATGTGTCAAGGGAAGATTTAATGGTAAGTTCATACGCATCCTTGCTAATCCTACACCATTTGATCTATCCAAGGCACATTACTTTGAGGCTACTTTCTATGATGAGCTCACCCCAAGTGGGGAAGATTCTACTTCAAGGCCTGTTGGGATCCCATTACCCAGCTGGCAAGACATTGAGAATGATCCAAAAATAGACATGAGGTCTCTCCTTGATCAAAAGAGAAAGAAAAGAAGACATAGGGAAACCTCCAACAATGTTCCACAACCACGATGTGTACAAGTCCAGTTGCCAGATGGTCGTTTGAGGTATCGTTTATGATGGTACGTAGGGCCTAGCTATCTCAAGCAGAAAGGTCCTAGACTGAATGAAGCAAGCACTACACCAACATGTTGTTAAACTCAAGAAACAGAAGCCCTAGCAGTAGAAAAAAAATCTGCCTAGTAGTCTGGCAGAACTATTTAAAGAGCCTTCAACAGTGACCAATTTTTCACCTGATGTGGAGCTGGAAACCATTAATCTCAGTGATGATCCTAGTGTCTTGCAACCAACTTCAGTTAATGCAAATTTTCCGTCGCTGGAAAAAGCTCAGCTCATTTCACTATTAAAGGAGTACATTGATGTCTTCGCTTGGGAGTACCATGAGATGCTCAGTTTGGATCCCAACCTAGTAGCGCATGCTCTTAACATGGAACCAGGGGCAAAGCCAGTAGTACAGCCCATGCAAACCTTCCATCCTAATGTTGAAACTCAAATTATTCAAGAAGTCCAGAAACTCCTCACAGTTGGGTTCATTAAGCCCATCATGCACCCAAAATGGCTTTCAAACATTGTACCGGTTAAGAAAAAGAACGAACAAATACAATGTTGTGCCGATTTTTGGAATCTTAATAAAGCATGCCCCAAAGATGAGTTCCCACTTCTAAACATGGATATGCTCATTGACTCAGCTGCTGGGGATGCTATGTTTTCATTCATGGATGGTTTTAGTGATTATAATCAAATCAAAATGTCATCTAAAGATGCAGCCAAAACAACCTTTCAAACTCTTATTGGCAACTTTTACCACACCGTCATGCCCTTCGGTCTCAAAAATGCTAGAGCCACATATCAAAGGGCTATGACTGCAATCTTTCATGATATGATACATAAAGAAATCGAAAACTATGTGGACGACATTGTTGTGAAGTCAAAGAGAAGAGGAAATCATCTTGCTATCTTACGAAAGGTCTTTGAAAGGTGTCGGCTCTACAAGCTTCACATGAATCCACTTAAGTGTGCCTTTGGAGTTACAGCTGGAAAATTTTTGGGATTCTTTGTCCACCAAAGATGCATAGATGTTGATTCTAGCAAAGTGCAAGCCATTGCTACTATGAAGCCACCTACCACACTCACACATCTCAAAAGTTTTCTTGGTAGACTCTTATACATCCTGCGGTTCATTCCAGGTCTTGTTGCCCTCACAGCTGTCTTTGCACTACTGCTAAAAAAAGGAAAACCCTTCTGCTAGACTTCCAAATGCCAACAGATATTCCTCCAGTTGTAGCAACTTATGACTAGACTGCCAACCATATGTGCACCCATACTAGGAAAACCACTCAAGCTGTATATGGCAACCAACGATGAAGTAATTGGGGCACTTATAGCCCAAGATGATTAAGAAGGGATTGAACGACAAGTTTACTATATTAGCAGAAAGTTAAAAGATGCTGAAACTTGCTACCCAAGGGCTGAAAGGGCTTGTCTTGCTCTAATATATGCTGCCCAACGGCTGCATCATTATCTACTAGCTCACACGATACATCTCTTAACAAAATCTCATCCGATTCACTCACTCTTGAGGTGTTTGGATCTTTCCGGAAGGCTAGCCCAATGGCTCTTGCAATTATTTGAATTTGAGATCATCGCGATCACCCCAACAGTTATTAGGGGTCAACCATCGCTAATTAACTGTCAAATTTTCCTGATGAAGACAGCTGGAACATTACTGATGATGTACTTAGCGAGCTGCCAGAGATTGTACTGATGGAAACAGCTGGTGCTATTTAGACTTTACGTTTTGATGGATCCTCTACCACTTTTGAAGGAAGGGCTAGAATAGTCCTATCCAAAAGCACCAGAGAAATAGTGGCTATGTCATTCAAGCTTGATTTTCCAAGCACCCAACAATATGGTTGAATATGAAGCATATCTTACAGGCCTAGCAGTGGCTCGTGAAATGGGTATCAAACATTTTCAAGTAATTGGAGACTCAAATCTGGTTGTTTGCCAAGGTAGAGGAGATTTTGCACTCAAGGAGCCATTTTTAGCTCCTTATAAAGCTATGGCTCAAAGGTTGGAGGACTCTTTTGAAGAATTCAATATTGAAGACTCTCTAAGGTCCGACAATCACTTTGCCGATGCTCTAGCCACCTTGGGATCAAAAGTCAGCTTTGAAGGTGCAACTACAGATGTCACTATTGTGAAAAGGCCTATCCTAGTTATACAAATGCTGAAAGAAGAGTTCTTTGATCAACCGCTAGAACAGGCAAACTAGCGGTCTTCCCTTAAACGAGCACTATTATCATCAGATGAGAAGGATCAGTTGAAGGTGCTCAAAGATTACGCACCGATGGCAGGAGAGCTGTACAAAAACTTCTTGGAGGAGTTCTAGCTAGATGCTTGAGCCTTGGTGAGTCCACTAAGCGATTGAAAGAAGTTCATGAAAAATCCTATGGCTCTAATGGTTCTGTCAGTCTCTATAGACGCCTCCAGCGGCTAAGCTATTATTGGCCAGAAATGAGCAAACAAGCTGCCACTGTTCAAGAACAATGCACCAACTGCCAATACACTTTTGAGCGGATGGAGTCATGTGCAATCATTACCACCTGTGATTGGCGTATACCTTTCCTTGAGTATCTTATAGAAGGCATCTTGCCCAACAATCATGAGGAGGCCTACTGCTTGAGAAAATTGGCTACTCATTACTTTATGGAAGGAGGTATTCTTTCCGGAAAGGATTCAATGGGGAGCCTTTAAGATGCCTAGGGACCCCTGAAGCACAATTATTCATGCAAGAGGTACATCCGAGAGAGTGTGGTGACCATCAAGGCAAAAAGAGACTTCTCCAGCAGTTGCTCAATCTTGGGTATTTCTGGCCCACCATGAAACAAGATGTAGCTAAATATATGAAGACATGCCATACTTGCCAAGTCCATGGGAACCTCATACACACTCACCCCACCAACCTCCAAAACATGATGACTCCTTGGTCATTCCATACTTGAGGGCTTAATCTAATAGGCCCAATCAATCCACCATCCAAGGTTCATATTTGGATACTAGTGCCTATTGAATACTTCACAAAGTGCGTTGAAGCCATTCCCCTAAAGAAGGCTATAGGCCTAGTTGTTGCAAACTTCATCCGAGAGCATATAATCTGCAGATTTGGCATCCCTCACAAGATTGGTACTGATAATGGCACTCCTTTTGTCAACAAAGATGTCTGAAAAATTACTTGACCATCGCCACTTCAAGCACCGCAAGTTCACTCTCTATTATCCATAAGGCATTGGTCAAGTGGAAGCTACCAATCGAGTGCAATTGAAAATTCTCAGCAAGATGATGCATGAATATGAGGGTGGCTGGATAGAACAGCTGCTAGAAACCCTGTGGGCATACTGAAGCTCAAGCAAAACAGCCACCGGACTATCACCATTCTCTCTTGTATATGGTAATAAGGCTATATCTCCAGTTGAGCTATTGGTTCCCACCCCAATGGTTGTTCATAAACAAGAAACGGACATGGATACTACCACTAGTGCAGAAATTAGAACTACAGACCTTGAAACCTTGGAAGGGACGCAAAACCCTACCTATAATTGTACCCAGCTGTATCAACAACAAATGGCCAATACTTACAACAAGGCCATGAAATCCAAGGTTTTTGTCGAGGGAAAAATGGTTCTAAAAGCAACAGATCATATCAGGACGAATCTCTCAGCACCCTCCAAGTTTGCCCCAAGTTAGGAGGGGCCCTATCTCATAAGGGAAGCCAGTGACAAGGGTTATTGTCGTTTAGCTACAGTGGAAGGTGAAAGTCTCACGGAACCTATCAATGACAAATGGCTTAAGTTGTACTATGCTTAACTCAACTTTCAAGTATGTACCAAGTAACTCTCTTTTGTATGACCTTAAACTACTACTATGTGAATAAGAAGTAAGCATTGCCTTTTGCCTTAAATATGAATTTATTATATTCATAAGCACTCTAACATTACTTTCCATACATAAATATGTATGCTTTGAACCATGAATAAAGTTGCAGCCTCAACAGCTAGGTATCCTGAACAAATAGTCATAAACACAATAAATATTTTCAAAAATATGTATATGATTTCTATGACCATATTTTAGCTTGAACATACTATTTTTTAGGACATATGTGAATCATGTTAAGAACATATGTCATTTAGAATTGGCTTATCCTTTGAAAAAATGCATTTTACTTGTAATTGGGTAGATCTAGGATAGTTTAAGTCTTTAAGAAACATGTTGTTCAAGTTAAGAGTTAAAGCCATGCAAATCTGTCCAAAAAAACAAATGAAGAAGTGCTGTATTTTAAAACTCGGCAGCTAGCTTGACAGATTGTAACTATCAAGTTTTAAAAGGCAAATTTAGCCCGATGCTCAACAGCTGCTCGACAAATACCTTATCTATCGAGATTTATGAAAATCAGTTTTTCAGATCTAGTTTCACGCATATCCATGTGTATGTGTTTAGGCTTTTTTTCTCACAACCCTAAACATATATAAGGATTATTTTAAGGGCCGTCTCAGATGATGTAACTTGATGCAAAGGTTTTATTCAAGCATATTGTGACTGGAGACATATGCCCTAGTTCATCTTTTCTCTTGAAGAAGCTACTGCGTTTGTACGTCATAGGGTTTTGTAACCAAGGAGCTTCTTGATCTTCATCGTGTGGATGAACTAAAGAACTTTGCAGCCAATATCCTTCTCAAGTTGGTGTGTTAGTCACTTACTTAGATCTGTGCATCGATTGGTTAGTTATATACTGGGAGCCGTGCATTGAAAAGGAGAGATTATCACTACAGAACAAGTCTAATTATGTATTGGGCTAAGGGTTTAACTGTAGGTTGGTATAAGGTACTGAGATTCCTTTTCTTGTAATCGCTTGATTGGATCTTTGGTTAAGTAGCTTGCTTAATTGCATTCATTTCTGTGTTTTTCTCTTCTTTGAAACTTTTTTTGCACTTCTCGATAGCTAAGCTATCTATCAAGCCTCTTGATTGTCCATCTTGATAGAAGTTAACGCAACCTCGATCCATCGAAACTTTCCGTCTGCTCGATAGTTGTTCGATCCATCGAGGTCACTTTGCTGTGGACAGCTCTCAATAGCACCTCGACAACTTCATTTGTCGAGAATTAGTGCTCGATAGCTCTCGACACCTCTTGATCCATTAAGCTTCATGATTTCTATATATATGCTTCAACGCAATTTTCTCTCATTTCTCTCCAATCTCTCTCAATAGAATTTGACTCTTCACCTCCCCAAACACTTTTGTCTCTCTCTAAACCTCAAACCCAGTTAATTCGGCCTAGAGTGATCTTCCTTTATCTGGTATGCTCTCTTTTCTCTCATAAATCATGCATTTCATTCATTCAAACCTAACTTTTGGGGTTTATGAAAAAATTTGAGCTTTTTCAAAATTGATGAGGTTTTTGCAAAATTTTTTGGTTAGGTTTTGTTTAAATGATCTTATATGCTCACGCTTTGCATTACATTTGCATTTTAACAATATTTCATGCATTATAGATGTGTGTTCTCTATGTTGAAATCATGTATGCTAGTAGGATTGGATTAGGCTGGGCCCATGATGTTTTTATTGTTGTATGTCACATGTTCATGCATTTTTCATGCATACGTACCTCTCTTTTCTATCTTTTTTATATTGATCTTGTTGGTACTCTTCTGCTTATCTCTTTCTCTCTCTCTCTCTCTCATTCTTTCGGTTAGTCTGCGTATGGCACCTAAGCGCAAGTTTGCTTCATCCCGGAACCCTCTTCGTTGCATCTTCATCTGATCCTACTCCTTCTTCTGTCCAATTCCGTGATGATAAAGCCCGTTAGGACTTTTCGGAGAACTTTTCTAGACGGCATTCATTCGGAACACCAAGTCATTCTTTCGAATTTTTCCGATACTGACCTTCCCATAATCATCTACAGTAGGGGTTGGGAGTCTCTTTGTGACATCCTGGTCACTTATCCCTCCGTGATCATACAGGAGTCTACTCCAATATGCATGGATTTGATTACTTTGTACCTCATTTCACTTTCGTTTGAGGTACGTGCATTGCAGTCACTCCGGATCTTATATCCGAGGTACTACACGTTCCGAAGGTAGAGTTTCCTGACCACCTCGATTGTCCTTGTCTTCAGACTGTGTCCAAAGTCATACTCATGTCCCTTTTCTATAAAACACCCTCATCTTAGGGTGAACATCAAAACACCCCTTGCTCAGACTTTGCAAAAGGTCCGAGATTCCTAAATATGGTGATGACATTTGTTCTTTATCCTTTATCTCACTATAATTCAATTACTGAGCCTCGTGCTCGCCTTTTGCTTTCCCTACTTGAGGGACTTACTATTAGCTTTCCCTCTCACTTCATACTCTCCCTTATAGATGTCTATAAGGATACGGCGATCTGTGATAACCTTATTTTCCCTTCTGCTATTACGCAGATTCTTCGCCATGAGTCTGTCTCCTATCTCGAGTCTCCTTACTTCACCGTGATGTGTTTCATTAGCGCAGCGACCGTTAGACAGAGCGAAGCCCAGCTATGACTGAAGCGGCCATGGACTAAGACGGCGACTTCTCCGACTTCTTCCGCTCCATCCACATCCGCTCGTTCTACTTCTGCGGGTGGTGTGACCCTCAAGGCGGTCATGACACAGCTTCAGCACATAGATGCTTGCTTTGACACTCTCAATGATGAGTTGTGTCAGGTGAACACCCATGTCAGTTGTATTGCACAACGACAGGCGTGCCTTGGTGGCTTCGTAGAGTCTCCCTTTCCTTCTCTAGAGGCATTTGAGGATGAGGATGATAATAATGACTCTGGTAGTGATGCTGATGCTACTACTGATGAGGATGCTAGATCTTCTAGTGACGATGAGATGACTGCATCTCAGTGACTTACCCTTTGTCATTCGTGACAAAAAGAGGGAGTAATTTTGGGTATGAGAGTAGTCATGTACTTAGGGGGAGAGTTAGTATAGGAGATTATTTTTGTTAAGGGGAGTGTTTATCTTTTAAGGGATGTAGTGAGGACTTATGTATTTTTTTTTTCTTTTCTTTGTCATTTAGATTCATTGTTCTTACATTGTGATAGCAAACCTTGTATTATATATATATATATATATATATATATTGATGAGGTTGTTATTACTTTCTTTCACCTATCTCTTCATGTGTTGTTTCTTTTCTCTCTTTATGCACATGCTTCTTATTAATTGTATACAATCTCTTATTTCTGTTTCACACTAAGATGCCATGATGAGTTTTGTTTAAAGTGTTTCAAAAATACAGGTTGTCAAAGTCTTTCATGCCATGAACTCTCTTCTTGCAAAAATTTTCAAGAGTTTGTGTTATGATAAATTTTATTGTATTCAACAAGTGAGTATGAGTTGAGTGATTTATGACTTCTCTCATATTTCATTTGTTTGTTGTGGTTTTGTCACGGATTGTCAAAGGGGTAGATTGTTAGAACATATGTGAATCATGTCAAGAACATATGTCATTTAGAATTGGCTTATCCTTTGACAAAACACACTTTATTTGTAATTGGGTAGATCTAGGTTGGTTTATGTCTTCAAGAAACATGTTGTTCAAGTCAAGAGTTAAAGCCATGCAAATTTGTCCAAGAAACAAGTGAAGAAGTGTTGTATTTTAAAGCACGATAGCTAACTCGACAAATTGTATCTATCAAGGTTTAAAAGGTAAATTTAGCCCAATGCTCGATAGCTGCTCAACAAATACCCTATCTATCGAGATTTACAAAAATCCGTTTTTCAAATCTGATTTCACACATATCCTTTGTATTTGTTTAGGCTTTTTTCTCTCACAACCCTAAACATATATAAGGATTATTTTAAGGGCCATCTTAGATGATGCAACTTGCTGCAAAGGTTTTATTCAAGCATATTATGACCGAAGACATATGCCCTAGTTCATCTTTTCTCTTGAAGAAGCTGCTGCATTTGTACGCTGTAGGGTTTTGTAACCAAGGAACTTCTTGTTCTTCATCATGTGGATGAACTGAAAAACTTTGCAGCCAACATCCTTCTCAAGTTGGTGTGTTAATCACGTACTTGGATCCGTGCATCGATTGGTTAGTCACATACTGGGAGCCATACATTGAAAAGGAGAGATTGTCATTACAGAACAAATCCAATTGTGTATTGGGGTAAGGGTTCAACCGTAAGTTGGTATAAGGTACTGAGATTCCTTTACTTGTAACCGCTTGTTGTGATAATAGTGGATACTCAGAAATGGTGATCTTAAAATCACCCGGTGGGGTTTTTACCTTAGAGGTTTTCCCCATTCGTAAATAAATCACCGTGTCAACTTTATTTTCCATTGCATTTAACTTAATTGGTGATTTTTTTGTGCTGTAACGCATATTGCATGTTAATTAATTTAATTAATTAACTTGGCTAATTAATTTAATTAATTAGTTGGTTAATTTATCACAAGGAGTCAATACATTCTTGGCCTATCACAATTCTCTGATAAATAAAGCATTTTTCACAAAATAAGTTCATATACTTATGCATAAACAAAACACAACTTGTACAACTGGAGAAATATCAAACTGCCACATAAAGTTCACACGGCTGGTGCACCTTTGCACAAAACATGGCCTACATAGCAAAATAAACCCAAAATACATAACACGTTTCATTACATAATAACTTAAGGACAGATTGTTCAAAATACCAAGCTCCTAATAAAAAAGCTAGTCTAGTAAGCTATTGCCAAATGTTTCCGTTGAGGAAGAAACGCCTCCAGTTGACAATGACTGCATCATTTCATCCCTTTGGCTCACTAAAAGAGAAAGCTCAACTGTCTTTGCTGTAATTTCTTTCTCAAGATCAGCTATCTTCACTGCAAACTCATTAACATAGTCTAATTATAGCAATACAAGCCTCAACAGCAGTCCGAATCTTATCAAGGATGAATTGAACTCCAAACTTCATGAACAACAAATCCTTAAGAGCATTCTTCCACTCAAGTGCTCTCTTCAAATTTGTACTCTTAAGCTTTGTACGCTGCATATCCAGCAGTGCTGCAACAAGCAACTGAAGTCCAGATTTCCTCAATGAAGCACTTAGCTTGCATCTAGTTATGAAGTGAGGATGTTTCCTTACAATTGCTTCCAACAGTGCCTAACCCTCTACAGGAATCTCAGACCGCGAGAACATGACAGTATTACTTGAAATGGGGTAGAAGTCAGCCGCTACTTTCTCATTCTTCTCATCCTTAGCAAATTGCTCCAAGAATTCTGCAAGGCTCATTCTCTTGATGGCAGCACTAAAAGATTCACTCTACAACTCTACAAAACGGAACATGATTATATCTCCAGTAGTAATAGAAAGCACTCGTACAACCAAGCATTATTGAACAAGAAGCTTACTTTACTCAAAACAAATAACTCAAAATTATCATACTTGGAGGTTCCTTGCTCTGGTGTACATCATGAATAATCGAAGAAGCAGCATGCCTTTGGTTGCGTATCCCAGCAGCAGCTTCCCCAGCAGCAGCTTCCCCAGCAGAGACAGTGACATTAGCATCCTTGCTAACATGTTCTTGGCTAAACATCTCAGCAGTAGTGATAGTAATAGTAGGACCCTTATCAGCAATCTCTATGTCTTCATCAGTTGGCCTAGAGAATAAAGGACATCAGGAGAGGAAATGCAAGAAGAAACTGAAGCGAGGAACTGTAGTTTACCGAAGTCAGCAGCCATATCCTCAAAATCATACTCCTTTGATTGTGTCTCTTCACAATCAACAAACTGTTGCAGCCATAAAAACATATGGTTAGCACCAAAAATGAAGGCAAAGAAGAAAAGAAAAAATATAGATAGGATGTAAGAAGATAAAGGCTCTGTGAGAATACCTCTTCTGAAGATTTAGGAACCTTAGTTCTACCAGCACTAGTCTTCCTTCTGTATTGCTTCAACGACGAAAGTGTACTAGCAGATGCAGCAGCTAGAACACTGGACTTAGTGATTGGAGCTACACCAGAACTAGATTAGGCAATAGCTGAGGGCTTAAGACTACCAGTCTCGGGATTCTCAGCACTTTCTCTCTTACGCCTCACCTTTTTGGGCTTGTCTTCGAAAGGAAGTGATTTGCCATAAGATCTTTTGGTTGCATCAGTGGTTGGATTTGACTCGAGAGTTTTCACTATGGTGTTTTTCTCACTCCATTCTATGAGAACATCACCCCCATGAACCACCCAACCATTAAGGTCAACCCGCCACTCAGCAAATCCCAAATTCTGCCTAGTAGCCCATGCCGAAGCTGCTCTTGTATTTAGAAAAGCTGAGCATTGGTAGAAGGCTCACTCAAAGGGGGACTTATCACCACTTGGTCAACCTTTCGGCTACTTACATAATCAACAAAGGTGCTCATTACCTTCATCCAATATAGTCGCATGTTTGAAGTGGCATACCCCTCACGATGCCTACTCGGAACCAAGACTCTCTCCACCTTGCTAGCTCAATATTCCATTGTTGTACCATGAACCAACAACTTCATTGCATCACTCAAGGGACATCCTATGGCATTGATGTCCGGGACATCTTGATCAAACCCGAATTGCCTTAAAACTCTATGGGGATTGTATTGTATCAAATCAAACCCGGCACCACTTGGATATGGGATGTACGAAAGGGATGTAATAAGCAAAAAGTTGGGAATCTTCTCATGATCTGCTAATCCACACTCTTGATAACCGGGCCTAGCATTTGGAAAAGGGTTCGAACAACAAAACCTAGCAGCAACGTAAGAATAAGGCTTCTAGGCAAAGTGAGCCCCATCATTTAGCAATGTGATTGAAGGAATATTCCAAACCTTCAACCCTATCCATTTCATAAGCAAAGGAAGACCATCTTCAAAACCAAGAAATTGAAGCTCACCATTAGGTCCAGCAGCTCGAACCACCTAACTGGCCATTTTTACATCGCCAACATCTTTGCCAACATCAATATAATCTTTTGAATGCTCCCATATGAAAGTTTGTAACAATACTACATTAACACTAGACTCAACAATATGGTATGGAGATCCTTCAAGCTCATCACTTCATAATCTATCAAGCTTAGAATAAAGGGTACCTAAACACAAAGTACCTAAAGGCAAGGACATGCCTCTACTCAATACTATGGCTAAAGGAAATGTGAAAGGCTTCATGAATTGTACTGGGTCAGAATTGAACACACATTTGCTCATCCACAAAGCTAAGAATGCAGCCTTCCTTATATCTACAACCTCAAATTCTCTAAATTCAGAAATCCAAAAGGAGAACTTGGCTCTATTACCTATCCAAGACGTAGAAGTGCCACTAAAGGTCTCCAGTAGCTTTCTAACGATCACAGATTCTTCATCAGATAGCCCTAGTTCCAGCGGATTCATATCTCCCATGCTAGGTAGCAAGCAAATCCTTTCCACATCTTCAAGGGTGATTGTGGTCTCACCCCAAGGAAAAAAGAATGTGTGTGTGTGTCAGGATTCCAACGACGGACCAAGAATCGAAGTGCTCTCATATCTCTATATATGTTCCATTTATAGGACACAACCACAGCTTCAAAAATCTTGGCATTCTTTAGAATTCGGCAGAATCCTTCATCAGCAACCTCTTACTCTACCCAATTAGACCAACCAATGGTTGGGTCGCAAGGGCATAAAAATTGAATAGGTATTGGCAGAAGCTCTTTCCAATGGAACTATAGGTCCATTATACTAAAAGCAGCTGGGACCCATACTGTCTCGTGACTGGGGGCTTCAGCCTTTAAAATCCACTTCCTTGGCACACTGGATGGGCTAACCTCAGGAGCCCCAACTGCTAGAAACAAAGAAGTTGCGCAATACCATGGCTCTTGTAGCGGCAACAAAGGCTCTCCTTGCCTAGCCTCTGCACCAGCACCCACGGCAACATCCTCAACTTCGCCCCTAGCTGCAGTCCCACTTCCTGACACAGTCACTCCAACGGTACCAGCATCACCAGAACCTAGCTATTCTTCTCTTTTAGCCATAACTCACAGAAGCAGATATATTTTTTCAGAAACAAAAAAGAGGCAAAAAAAAACACCCACGGCCACAACAAGAAGTAAAAGAAGTTGTGGGTCTTTCTCTCACTTGGCCGAAAGCAACAAGGGAAGAAAGAAAAACTCAGTTTCCTTCTTAAACCTAGCTAAAACTCTCTATTTCTCCCATTCTTGGTTGAAGGCAAGGAAAAGGAGGAAGAAAAGGGTCTGTTTCTCTCTATACTTTGCCAAGAATCTCAGTCACTCTCTCTATCTTGGTTAAAATTGGTGTTACTCTCTCACCCTTGGCCGAAAATAGGAAGAAGAAGAAGAAAATGTGCTCTCTCTGCCTTAATCTCTCTATTCTTCGATCCAAGCAAAAAAAAAAAAAAAAAGGCAACCAAGGCCAGTCTTTTATTGGTAAACGTGAAAATTGCAAGTGACAAGACATGGGGAAGAGACTAGCATTTAATGCAAGAAACCTGAGGGAATAACTAAAAACCCACCAAGTGCTGAACGTGGGAAAGTTGCAGAAGCCCACTATTCACAACTGCCACCAAATTTCAAACTCGCACGTGTGATCAAACAAAAACTGCTCACACATGACTCGAGGGGCTAAATGTTGAGGTACAAATTTTCGAGCCCTAATCTTATCAGCCCACTCACTAAAAAATACTCATACAAGCCCATAAACTATTTTAGGCCTACATAAATATTTCCTACATACTTACCACATATTACCCAAATACTCTCCATATTATTATCCAACTTGGGCTTCCACAAATATTTCCTATATAAGCCCCATATATTATCTTGGACCCTTTCACAAATATTACCCAGTATATCCCACATATTATCCAACTTGGGTTTTCACAAAAATTCTTATCACATCACTACCAAAATTGGGCCACGAAATCATACTATCTCCACAAAAAGGCTCAAATTCATTTACCTTGTGGGTAAAACCCAAAAAGCCCAACAAAACCCTCTTAGCCCGTTGTTACACAGCACCTCTAAAAGCTCATTGTTACACAGCACCTTAAAGCCTATTGCTACACAGCAATATTTTTTACAAAATCCCAACAAGCCCAAATAATATTTGGCACATATTTGCAAAGTCCAGATATTATTTTGGCACATATTTACAAAGCTCAAATACTATTTTGGCACCTATCTATAAAAGCTCAATAATACTTTGGAAACTATTTATAAAAGCCCATATACTATTTTAGCACATATTTACAAAGCCCAAATACTATTTTGGCACATATTTACAAAGCCCAAATACTATTTTGGCACCTATTTATATAGCCCAATATTATTTTGGCAAAAACAATTACATTATGCTCAAAGCCCAAAACTATTCCTTGGCAAAAACATATTTCATACACTAAAGTCCCTAACTCATGGGAAATATAAATTACTCATCCTTTAAAACTACTTCTTTTACAAAATTTATGGGAATTATGCTTATTTTTTCCATAATCAACTAACTATAAAAGCCCATGTACATCATTCATGGCAAAACTATTCATTTTGTAGGGATGGAAAGCTCAACTACAAGGCCCAACTGAGCCAACCCAACTCACATGCAAATCTCAGCAGCGGAAGCTCACGTGAGCTGTCAAGTCAAAGTTCAGCACAACCTGATGTTGAGGTACAAATTTTCAGGCCCTAATTTCTTTAGCCCACTCACAAAAATCTCCACACAAGCCCATGAATTATTTCTAGCCCACATAAATATTTCTCACATATTACTCGAATACTCTATGCTATTGGGCCCTCTCATACATATTATCCACATATTATCCAATCTAGATTTTCCACAAAAATACCCATCATATTACTACCAATATTGGGCCACAAAATTACACTATCTCTACAAAAAAGCCCAAAATCATCTACCTTGTGGGAAAACACAAAAAACTTTAAAAGCCCGTTACTACATGGCACCTCTAAAGCCCGTTGCTACACGACATCTTAAAAAGCCCGTTGCTACACGGCATCTTAAAAAGCTCGTTGCTACACGGCACCTATCAAAAGCCCGTTACTACACGGCATCTCTAAAAGTCCGTTGCTACATGGCAATATTTCTACAAAATCTCAAACTAATTTACTAAAGCCCAAATACTAATTTGGCATTATTTACTAAAGCCCAAATAATAATTTGGCACTATTTACTTAAGCCCTAATAATAATTTGACACTATTAACTAAAGCCCAAATAATAATTTGGCACCTATTTTATTAAGCCCAAATAAAATTTTGGCACCTATTTTATTAAGCCCAAATGCTAAGTTGACACTATTTTACAAAGCCCAAATAATAATTTGGCACATATTTTACTAAGCCCAAATGTTAATTTGGCATTATTTTACTAAGCCCAAAATACTAATTTGGCATCTATTTTATTAAGCCCAAAAACTATTTTGGCACTAGTCTTACAAAGCCCAAGTATTAATTTGGCATTATTTTATTAAGCTCAAAAACTATTTTGGCACTATACCCATTTTTGCAACTATTCCATAAAAGCCCAAATGCTATTTTGGCACATATTTACAAAATCAAATATTATTTCACATATATTAAATCCCTTACTCATAAGAAATATAATTACTCATCTCTCAATATAATACTTCTCTTACAAAATTTATGAAAGCCCATGTATATCACCCATGGCAAAAGTCTTCATTTTGTAGGGTTAACCAAGCCCAAAGGAGCTTAAATACATGCACCAGCCAAGCAAGCCCATCACGTGTGCACAGCCCAGTAGCTGAAGCTAACGTGAATAATTCAGCCAAAATTCAGCATAATCTTGACAGCTGGAGCCCACTACCACCAAACTCTGACTTGTCCAATCAGATTAAAAGGGGGACATGTGTCCATCAAGGGAGAAGACAACCATGAATCAGACCATTGGAGCTCACGAAACAAGCTGAAATCAGTTCTTTTTCATACCAAAAATGCATGTTTTCTGGTTCATGGACCAAGCACATGAACCCCAAATGGAGAAATTTAGGGAAATGTGGTTTGGAGGGCACCAAGGGGATCCCAGCAAAGGTTTCCAGCAAGGGCTCCATGGTTGACACCTGGCTTGGGGTGATGCAATCTGCCCTAAGGAATTCTGATTCTAGCAGTAGCATAACCAAGATCATTAGCCTAATCTATGTGCTAATCCCATCAGCCAATGCTAATCAACATTCAATGCTAAGGCAGAAACCCAGTTGATCTTACTTGAAACAGCAACAATCTTCTTACCACCATTAGCAAAAATCTTGGAAATGATTCTCTAATGGATTTTCTGAAGATTTAGAAAGATTTAGGAAAGATTATTTGCTAATCACCCCCTGAGAACCTAGCTATAAAAGGAACTCTCCATTAGAGCTTAGGGAGGAGGATGAGGACCTTAAAATACTTACTAAGAAAACTCCCTCACAACCCTTCTGTCTAAGCCTTTCCTACGTGCTGAAAAAGTCACTGAGAACTAAGTTTCAAGCGTAGAAACTAAGTTCCCCCAGCTCTTCACCCAAATCACTCTATAGACCTCTATTCCTAAACTTTCCTCTGCCCCAGCAGAAGATCCCAGCAACCTCACTAAACACTATTCCACACTATACATACTACTTGAAATGTCTCTCACTACTCACCACTTATACTATATCCATGGACATGCCTTGGCACCATAATGATCTTGCTGCGCTAACTGGAATCTCTCTCTCTCCCTTCATCTCACACTAAGTTTTCCTCATTATTTGTTATAATGAATCTCATTATACTTACTATTCATTTACCATTGATGGCTATGATGTAACTATCACTATAGTGTTTTTCCCTCATATTAATGTTATTGTATTAGAGGACTCTTCTCCAAAATTGACGGATGATGAGTTTGAAATATAGAGACTTTCTTTGATTCATGAAATAGTTGTATCATATTCTGTCTTGTTTTACTGCTTGGCTGATTTCTACAGAAACACATTGTTATTGGGCTGATTTCTGTAGGAGCACATTGCTGCTGGGCTGATTTCTGCAGAGACACATTATTGCTGGGTTGATTTCTGCAGAAACACATTATTGCTGGGCTGATTTCTGCAGAGACACATTATTGCTGGGTTGATTTCTGCAGAAACACATTATTGCTAGGCTATTTTCTGCAGAAACACTTTACTGTTGGGCTGTTTTCTGCAGAAACAATTTACTGCTGGGCCGTTTTTTGCAGAAATATTTTACCGCTGGGTCTTTTTCTGCAGAAACATTTTACTGTTGGGTTATGACTTGCAATATGTTTTTTAATCATGCTAACGTGTTCGCTGTAGGGATTGTTTACGGGTCATTCTTGTTAGTCCCAATCTAGGCCCAAGGCATAAAAGCACAGTGAATTCTTTGGATCTTCACCGATAGCCTTTGGGCCGCGTATTAAGCCCATCGTCGAGTTTCGGTTAGGCCCCTGACCCATCACAAATCTCACTTGTTGGAGGGAAACTTTTTTGCCCTCGACACCTAACAACTGGGACCTATTACCATTAGTTCCAACTTGTCAAATCATATAAAAAAAAGGACACGTGTCCAGCAGGGGTTAAACCCTTCCTTGCCAAGTTGATTTTCATCATTTCTCATGTGATACAAAACTAAGGTGACATGACATAAAGCTGGAAAGCTTTAGCCAGTTGTTTTCCCTTTCTTCTCCAACCCATTTGGTCAAGGACTAAGGGCAACCATAACCAAACCATGAACGCATTTGGAATAACTTGAAAACAGCTCATTATTATGCTAAAAACGTATACTTTCTAGTTCATGGACCAAGCACATGAACCCAAATGGGGTAACTTAGGAAAATGTGGTTTGGAGGGCACCAAAGGGATCTCCAGCAGAGTTCCCAGCAAAGGGTTCCAAGATTGACACCTGGCTTGGGGTGATGCAATCTGCCTTAAGGAGCTTTGATTTTAGCAGTAGCAAAACCAAGATCATTGGCCTAATACATGCTTTAATCCCACCAGCTAAGGACATTCAGCATTTAATGCTAAGTCAGAACTCCAACTGCCACTATCCTAAACATCAAAGAACATTCTAAAGCTCTACTTACCATTCTTGGCCAAATCCCAGGAATTATTCTCCAAGGATTTTCTGAAGATTAAGGATGATTTAACAGAGATTATTTGCTAATTTGCCCCTCAAACTCAACTATAAATGGAACTTTTCATTAATACTTCAAGACAGCCTAGTATACACCAAGAGATACACCAATAGGGAAGAACTTTCTCATAAACTTCTCTATTATCTCCATCTCTAATCTTCTTTAAGCTTTTAGTGAGGTTCTGAGCCTCTGAGTTCTTAGTTTCAAACTTAGAAACTAAGTTCTTTACCCCTAGCTCACAAATACCCCTCTAAGTTTTACTTATAAGTTCTTATCCATCCCCAGCAAAAAGCCCCAATAGCTTCACTAACTACTCACTCTCACTCACTACTCATACTACCCACAAATGGCCCTCGCTACTTACTACATATACTATATCCATGAGCATACCCTAACATCATAATGATCTTGTTGCGCTAGCTATAATCTCTCTCTCTCCCTTCATCTCACACTAAGTTCCTCACTATTTGTTATAATGAAACCCATCATATTTGTTTATTCATTTACTATTGAAGGTTATGATGTAATCATTATTATAGAATTTTTCCCTCATGTTATTGTATTAGAGGACTCTTCTCCAGAACCAGTGGATGATGATTTTGAAGATGCAGATACTTTCCTTAATTTGTAAAATAATTAACGGTTGGAAGTTCATTCTGCTCCATTTCATTTTACCATTGGGATATTTTACCGCTAGAATATCTTACTGTTGGAATATTTACTACTGAATTATTTTACTGCTGGGCTATTTTTTTATTGCAGTATGCTTTTTATTGTGCTAATGTGTTTGCTATAGGAAGTGTTTTTGGGCCATCCAATAATCCTTGTCAATCCCATCCTAGGCCCAAGGCATAAAATAGGGCGAATTCTTTAAATCTTTCCCGATAGCCTTTGGGCCGTGCTTCAAGCCCATCATCAAGTTTCGGTCTAGACCCCCAACCCAACACAAATCTCATTTGTCGAAAGGAAAACTTTTCCACCCCCGACACATAGCAATTGATCTTTGATCTCCTTTTTCAAGCATATAAAGGATATAATAAGAACAAGCGGGAAAAAGTGGACCAAATATGACCAAATTGTACTGAATAGCACCAAAGTGAACCGAATAAGACCTAAGTGGACTAAAATGCTAAGCTGATGTGACTCAGTAGAAGCTTAGCAACAACAAATGCTATGCTTAAACTTTTAGATATACTAGTTATTGCCCCTGAAAATTTTTTATTTTTAAATCTATATGTATTAGTCTTTAGACAACTAAAGTAATTTTTTTTATATGTATTTCCTAAGAAATATCAAAATTATTATCAAAGGATTTGAATTTTATTGCATTTTATTTTTCACCTATACTACTTCTTCTTTTTTACATAAATATTATGTGCATTACTCTAGTGCAATATGTAGGATTTTTATTAATAAGTAAATTAGACCATATAATAAAATGTAAAAAGTTAATCTCTATAGTCTTCTAATTCAATCTCTTTGTAGTGACGATGAATCTTTCTCCTCCTATGGTCACCTTATCGCCAAGGCAAAATTTTTGATAGCTTCCTTTCTTTCCTGTAGTTTTTCTCATATTCATAGACATGGTAATTCAAGGCCCGTTTGGATACCGCTTATTTTACTGAAAACTGAAAACTAAAAACACTGTAGCAAAATAATTTTTAAAAGTATAAATAGTGTTGTGGGACCCATTTTTAATGAAAGTTTTGCTGAAAAAAGAGGTTTGTGGGTCCCGTAAACAGCGCATGAGACCTATTGGAAGTGCTGAAATGTGCTTCCAAAAAAAAAAAAAAAAGATAACATAGACGGAGGATAAGCACTATCAAAACGCACATTCATTTGCTCATAACCATGGTAGACATACTAGACATGTTAGCGGTCTTATGATGTGGATGGAAGATATTCCACCACACATTACTCCTATTCTCTGGGGCAATTTTGGCTAGTTTTTGTTCTCTTTCAATAATACGTACTAGTTTCTTTCTCAAGGAAAAAAAAAAAAAAACCTTCTTCAATATTTTGAAGCCAAATGGGTAGAAAAAGAGCCACTCAAGTTTGTCAATAGTCTTATATATTAAATTTTAGTTTTATAATAATATTTATTAAAAAAAATTCTATCAACATAATATTGTTAATTTCACGACTTTCATATGACAAAATTTTTTGTCTACGCTTCTAAAATGCTTGAATCTACAAAAAGTGCCCCTAAAAATTAGAGATGAAAAAAAAAAAAGAAGCTAGTAATAAACTAATAATCAATGATTGCATCAACCAATAAACAACTTTAGTAAATTTTATTGGAAATATACACCAATATATAAATTAGAAAGAAGTACCTTTAGGAGATTTTAGGTAATATTCATCACAACCTGAACATATTATATATTTTTCAACATAACCTCCTGTTTCTTGGTGGAGTTTGTAAAGGAACTTAGCATGATAATTCTGCTACAAGCCTACAACTGATAGCATAATATGATTTTTTTTCCCCCTAATATTTTGGCGGGACCGATAATTTAGCTTGAATTCGTGATACCTACAAGAGAAATGGAAATGCAATTACTTTATTGTTATTATTATTATTTTTTTTTTTTGGAAAATCGGAAATGCAATTACTTATGGGCTTTCCGTTAGTATGTGACAAGAATAAAAAGATAAAGAACAAGAATGAAGTTTTTAAGAAATACTAATTAAAGGCCCGTGCGTTGCACGGTTTTATCATAAACTTATAGAATATACATTTTATTTGATAAACAATAATCTCTCAAATAATTATTATAATAACAAAAGGAAAAAATTGTTTTGGCATAATAACTATCAAATATAAAATGATAACACCTAACAAAAAATTATTATTTTGTAACCTACCAATTGTGCTCTAATGAGAATTTTGTATCTTTGGGAAATTGTTGAATACCTCTTTGTACACTAAATTTTTAGTGTATCATTGTTCTTGTTTGTCATTGTTCTTTATTATAAAATTTTACAATTGATAAAAAATCATGTCAACCCATATTTAATGATTGATAAAAAAAAAATAAAAATAAAAACTAAATGGATAGATTGACTTCTTTTATAGATCAAAGTGTACAACTCTAATAGTTAGCCAAAACTATTTCAATCAAGAAAAAAAAAATCAAATTGTTATGAACAACTTATAATCAAATTTATATCAAAACATGCTTAATACTAAGCTAAAAAGAAGATTTTTCTCTAAATCAAAATTTAGAGGATGAAAGTAACATATCACCATCAGAACCCATGTCATAAAACAAAAATAATTTAAAAATCATACATAAGCATATTTAATGATTAATTCTCAAACCATAATCATATAAATTGCATAAAACATAAGCAAATTAGGTTAAACAAAAAACAAAAAATACACAAAACGTACACAATTTAATGAAAAAAAAATTAGAGTAAACAAATATATACCTAAAAGGTTGTAGGTAGAAGAAGAGAAGAATAAAGATAAAAAAAACCATATGGTACATATTTATTAAGAATTATTTAGTATATATACACAACAATCTAATGTTAGTCTAATTTATGGAAGTGTAAAGCTGAAGTCTAAATCTTAAAAAAAGTGGCAAGAGGAAATTCAAAGAATTTAGTGTTTTATTTAAATACTAAGAGTAGTTACTTTTTTTTTCTTTTTTACAGGTACTACCTTGCTGTTTTTTTTTAAAGTGTACAACGTTGCTTTTTTCTTTTTCTTTTTTTATACGTGTTGTATTATAATTTAAATTAAAAAAATAAGGATTAGTTGAAGATTTTGGATTGTAAACAAATTGATATGTATAAATTATAATAAGAAAATGATTAGATGAAGAATTTGGATTGTAATCAAATTTTAAACTTAGAAATTATAGGAGAAGAAGATAAGAACAAAAAAAAATATGTCTATTTTTTTTTTAATCTAACAAAATTTTTGCAATTTGGTGGAGAGAGAGAGAGAGAGAGAGAGAATTTTCAATTGTGAGGAAATTAGATTTCTAAACATTCTAGGAATTATAAGAGAAGAAGAATTAACTTAGGATGTATGTTTATCCAAAAAAAAATGTCATATAGATTGAATGAAAAAAATTAGAAGTAATTATCTCAAAACAAAGAAGAAGCAAAAATGTCATATAGATTGAATACGTTGAACATGTAGTTGAATACGTTGTTTTTTTTTTTTTTAATTTGTGTACTATGTTTTTTTTTTTTTTTACACATAGTAATATAATTCAAATAAAAATAAAGGATTAGATGAAAATTGTTGTAGTTTTTTTTTATTTTAATTTTTACGTGTACTATATAGCTTTTTGTTACACATGGTAATATAATTTAAATAAAAAAAGATTAGATGAAGAGTTTGGATTGTAATTAAATTATTATTTTTATCAACTTAGAAATTATAGGAGAAGAAGATAAGAACAAAAAAAATTATATTTTTTTAAAAATCTAAAAAAATTTCTACAATTTGGTGCAGCCACTTGGCACAACTACGGTTTCTAAACCCAACTTTTATTATATAGTATATGATTTGTGACCAAATTAAATACTTTCAATTAGATAGATATCACTGAACCCTGAAGGTAGCTCATGTTGTAATAATTGAGGTTTTTTCCTTTCTAGGGGACTGTTTGGATACCGCTTATTGCTAAAAACTGAAAACACTGTAGCAAAATAATTTTTAAATGTGTGAATAGTGTCGTGAAATCCAGTTTTAAAGTTATATTTGCATTTTTTTGTACTTGTAGGTCCCGTAAATAGTGTACAGGACTAAAAAAAATGCCAAAACAAATTGTTTTTTTCCCTTTTCAATACAATCTAAACATACACTAGGAAGAGTTACTATGAGAATGGTATCTGACAAAAAGAGTATTAAACATGTAAAAAAAAAAAAAATTTGAATCTCAACTTTTAATAAATGCATGGGCACAAAAACGAGGGAAAGGAATACTACCATCCTTGCTTGCTAAAACTTGAGAAAGGGAAATAAACCAAAAACAAATTATAAAGACTACTTCCCAAACTACAATGTCTTCTATGAAAGCATCTATAAGCAAACACTAAAGTCAATCTTTATATATATATATATATATATATATATATATTGAATTTTTTTGGCCAAAATTCAAAACACATTTTAAATTTTAACTTTTTTTTTTGTTCATTTCAGTTCTTTAAATTTTAGTTTGTTATTTCAGACCTCTAAGTTTTAAATTTTGTCAATTCATTCCTCTGTTACCTTTTAGTTAAGTTCTGCCATTAATTAAACCAAAACGACGCCGTTTTGGCGGGTTTTTTTTTTAATTTCTTAATTTTGCTGAAATACATTAATTTAAAATAAAGAATAATAAAAACTAAGGGAACCATGTTGTTCGCCTGCCCCTGGAAATAAAAGATTGCCTTCGACTAGCAGATCTACGCCTCAATTGCCTTCTAGTTCTAGATACAAGTGAAAAACACACCATTGAGGGCTCAGTGATACAAGTTCTCCCTTCCCTTCCAAAACTCTCAACAATTGAGTGGTCTATGTGCAAAACTTGAACCAACAATGTTTAATCACAAACAAAGCAATTGAAAAAAAAAATCGATAAAAAATATTATAAACACACCAAGCTCCTTAACGAAATCTTTTCAAGGCGAGAATCAATGTCAACAAAATCTCCAAATGTGGTTTTGTCGACCTCTTTTCTTAAAGAAGACCTGTAAACATTTTAAACATTTAACATTGAACTTAAATTGAATAAACATTAAGCCCTATTCCACTACAAGGGATGAAAAATATGTTAGAGATCAACCTGCTCTGATCACTACACATCAGTACTATATATCTACTAGGGTCTCTGAATACTCAAAAAAAGCTCGCAGTCTGCTCTGTCAAGTCCTTTGATGCCAAAGTCAACGGACAAAATTGGCCTACACCCTTTTTAAAAAAAACAATCCAGCATTTTGCCCCCCTCTTCCAAACTAATTAGGAAAATTAGGAAAATTCCCCTCTTTTAAAACTCGATTTTCTCAAATCGAGTTAACCCCTATACTGACATTTTTAAGGAGCCTATAGTAACGTTTTTATGACCTATAGTAGTTTTTTGGAACTCTAACTCCATGAACTTGAGTTATAGGTAAAAAAAATAAAAAAAAATTTGCCTATAACTCGAGTTCATGGAGCTCGAGTTCCAAAACGCCACTATAGGTCCTTAAAACGTCATTATAGGCTCTTTAAAACGCCACTATAGAGCTCTAGAAATTCTTTTTTTTTTTTTAACTTGATTTTTAGAAAATCAAGTTACAAAAGAAGGGCATTTCCCTAATTAGTTTGGGAAAGGGGGCAAAATGTCACTTTTTTTGCATGAAAAGGGCATTTGCCCATTTTGTCCCAAAGTCAACAAACCAAATGGTCCTAATTTGCCATTACTTGATGCATTCTCTCTCAATTTCGATTTCCATTTCTCTATCGGTCTCGATCTCAATCTCTCTTTCTCTCATAGTCCCGATCTCACAGTCTCTTTCTCTCCCCCTAACGATCTCTAACTCTCTCTCTTTCTTTCTCTCCCAAATTTCTCAGATAGTCGGGTGGTTAGGGATAGGGTATTGGGATTTGGGATAGTTTTTGATTTTCAGGGGCAAGGGAACGACACAGTTCCCCTTAGTTTCTTCTTCTTCTTTTTCTTTTATTTTTGGTAATTAAGGTATTTCAGTAAAATTAAGAAATTAAAAAAAAATAATAAAAATAAAAACAGCTTCGTTTTGGTTTAGTTAACTGCAAGACTTAACTGAAAGATAATGTCAAATTGAATTGACAAAGTTTGAAACTTAAAGAATTGAAATAACAAAACTAAAATTTAAAAGATTGAAATGACAAAAGTTGAAATTTAAAAGATCAATCCTAAATTTTAGCCTCTTTTTATTTTTATTTTTATTTTTAAGTAACCTTCTAAGGCAATATCACAAAAGAACTTTCAAAACGTAATCTAATTAACAAACACACATAAATTCTCTCAATCCACCAAAAAAATTATATAATAAACTCACAAGCATAAATAATTAAGTCTCGTCCATTTAAGCCGAAATTAAAAGTTTTGATGGTTTAATTGTCAAAGTCTTTTAAATAAATAAGCTTTTTAAAATTTTCATTTTTTCAAAGCACGAGTAAAATAAAAATCTCCTTCAGTACTCACTAAACAAAATGAAGAAGAGTTATATATGAGAAAGAAATGCAAAAGCTAACTCAATTTCACATATTGAAACCATACATGTCCCATGCCGGCCATTAAAATAAAAGTCCAACCTTAAATCAAGAACATGACATGCGTAAAAGGGAAACATTACTGTATAAGAATCAGTCTTCCACTCCCTCCACCCCAACCCTTCTCTTTTATTTTACTTTCGCCGTTGTTATTATCATCATCATCACCATCACTATTATTCACCGTGTCTATGCCCTTAGGCACGGTGACGACAAGTTTACCACCGCTAAATTTCGCGCTTGTCATCTCAGGTCTCGTATAAGACGGGAGCCTAAACCGCCAGACATCAAGCTCATCATCTTCATCATCTCCACCACCTATTCCTTTCATCACAACTTTCGTCATGCCCGGCAAGATTTTGATCGTATGAGCTCTCACTTGGCTCATATTTGACTTGTCTTTGTTATTGTTGGTGGTGGTACTGACAATGAAACGAAGAGAGTCAGAGGTTTCTTGAACTGAAACATCGACGGTTGAGCGTATAGGAAGCTCAAGGACTCTGGCGAACACGTGGGGGAGTCTTCGTAGCTTCTTGGATGCGACGCTGTATAGGTTTGTCTTCATGTTTCGCTTCTTTGGTGCTGGGTGAACCTTCATCATCTTATATAGCTACAGGAAAAAGGTTTTCGGTCTTGTTTGGGTGGGAAGAAATTATGAAGAAGAACTTAGCAGGGAAATAATAAAAATAATATATAAATACGTGGCTGAGATTGGAGCCTTTGATAAGAAAGTAAAGATTGAATATTGTTTGAGAGAGAAAGAGATTCTTAGCGTTAGGGTGTGGAGGATTGGAGTACGAAAAAGGAGAAAGGGAAGAAGTGATTCGTTTTGGTTGGAGAGAATTGGGAGTGTTTGTGATGAGTGAATCGTTTGCATGTCCTTAGTTCTTGTCCACCCACTTTATTTCATGAAATTATCATAACAAATTAATGCCCACTTTGGGTTTTTAATTCTAAATTGCTATTTGTTGAGTCTTTTGATATTGGGACACATGTCACATTTTGATAAGTCAATGGATAGATCTTAGTTTATTATTTATTTATTATTAGAGTAATAAAAAATATACAAACTATTTATCTCCTTAAATAATAAAATAATATCATAAGTTTTTTCTTTTTTTTTTAGAAACATAATATCATAAGTTAAAGAAATAGAAAAAAAAATGAGAAATGAGTATTCTTTCGTATTATATATGAAAAGAACTAGGTTTTAAAGCATACATAGAGAGATGCAGAAATATGTGAACCTATTTTCTTACAATATTAAGCGAATCTATTTAGCAAGGTTGAATTAATACATTCTTTAATGCCCAAATGAATATATACAATAGGTAATATTGCTGGTCACATCAATTATGACGCGAATATCTCATTTTTCACGTATTGACAAATGTGAAACTATTACCCAAATAAATGTAAAAACTTATGTAAAGGGAGTTAAGCTCAAAAAATTCACACCAACAAGTGTAATTATATTGGAGGTAGCTATGGATGGGTCTTTCTTCATTGCCGCATTAGCGATGCACAAAAGGGTAAAAATAGGGGAAAGATCGTAGAATCAAATTTGCTTCTTAAAGACATTAAATGATATAGAGGAAGATAGCAAGAGAGGTAGGAGAGAAAAGGGAGAGAAAGGACCCTCGGATAAAGCTATTGAATAAGGAAAGCCTAATTTCGAACCTACGTACTAAATTAGAGAAAATAATAGTATTTAGTGCTTTTTGAAGTTAGGAAGCACATGCGGTTTGGAGGGGCATTAATCCCCATCACCCTCTCTGTTATTCACTTATTCTCATTCTTCGTCTCTCATTCATTTTTTATACATTTTTGTGATATTTTAGGATTAAAGTTATCAAAAGTTAGCTTAATTGTAAGAGTGTTTTCACCACAATCCATGTTTTGGGTAGTGTGACCCTTAAACAGTACTTTTCTTCAAACTTTAAATCATAATGCTTATTAGTATTAAAATATATATTTATGTATATATGATGATGCAAAAAATCAACAATTGAGCTCCTCGGCATAGTAGACGAACGAAGCTGTGGTCTTGGTAGTCTTTGTTGGAGGAGAACCTGTGAAATGAACTAGGTGGAAGAGTAACAAGCCAGTGTGGCATTAGGCAAACCGCCTCCGATGTTTAAGTTAGTAAAGGAGAAAGATTTTAAAAAGAAATAGACTGGAGAGTGATTTTCGTAGAGTATTTGTGTGTACTTTTAACTTCTGTTGCCTTCTCCTTTATAGTTGCATGCCTAATTAAAGGGCAATGAATTACTGTATTTATGTTCAGCGGCTAGCGCGTTACAAAATCTTTGTCTGAAGTTCACAGCTCATTCTGTGACCGTTGCTCCGTCCGTTACATTTTGTTATCAATGAGCGTAATAAATACGTAATATCTTCTTTTGGTTAATGATAATCCCAGTTTAATGACGATCATAAATTTCTGATTCATCAATATATATATATATATATATATATATCATAAATTGTTCAAGCTCAAGTACTAATTTACTCTTTTGTTCAGAAATCATATAATCCAATAATTAAAATCTTTTTAACCAAAATGTTGTGTTTGAACATGATGAATATTCTGTAATCAATCAAATGCAGGGAGGGAGCAAATATATATTGCGCCATCCCAAGCTCAGAAAACTCAAAACTCTTGTTGAACTCACTTTTTAACCTTCAACTTAAGAAATGGGAAGTGTGGGGGCCCGAGGACCGAGGAAGGGACTGTAGAACTGTTAGCGCTAGTGTTGGGGTATCGCGTACCCGAGGAGGGAATTCACCTGAGGAGAAGGGGAGAAGAAACAAAAGATTCTTAGGAGCTTCAAGTGGGAAGGGCTGGCTGAGGAGAGAGAATCATGAATGTAGGGGAAGTTTCCAGCAAGAAGTAGCTTATTGCCTCCACATTAAATGGTGGGCAACAGCTTTATCAGCTGCATTGATGAGGAAGTGACCTGAACAATGTAATTCATAGCTAAGCAGTTCCTTCTACTACCTTCCTCAAATATTTGAAAGGATAGGTGTCGCTAGGAGAAATTTGTTAGGTAAAGATAAAGGGGGGGGGGGGGGGGGTTAGGATGTGAAGTGGAGGGACTATATAAGAAAAACATGGTTCTCATAGAAGAGGGTCAGAAAAAAAATCAAAATAAATAAATAACAAGAAGAACATTGAGAGAAGAGAGTGAGCAGTGTATTTTTCTGTGTATCATTGGCTTCCTCGGACAGTCTTGTACTTAGACATTTGCTCACGTATTTTATAATATTATGCCTTTCTTCCTTATTTCCATCCTCAGGCAAGGCTCTCTCTTGTTATTTGATTCCATCTCTTACAAATCTATTGATTTGGGTCATAGTTAAACTGTATAAACCCACTGTTCTGAGTGGGCTTGGGTTGTGAGATTTTTTTTTTTTCTTTTTTTTTTTCTTTTTTTTTGTCCTTACAAGAAGGAATAGTAACTATTTTACCCGCTGGCTCAAATTTGCATGATATGCCAAATATATGATGACAATTGTGAGTTATTTTTGTCGTTTTCAAACATGAAAGGCTAAAATCTATCTTGAAATTCACATTATTGTGATCCTAAAGGAAGAGGTGAGGCTTAAATATGGACGATGGGAGACAAAAGAAGGAATTTGTGTAATTGGTCCATAGTCCTTGGATTCTGGCTAAAATGTTCATTTGCATGTACTTGGATTCATCCTCTTGTATCATATCATGTAACGTTTATACCTTCTAATGTGGGGTTGGAGTCGGACTGTATTGGGGTATATATAGCCATATAGGACCACTACGTCCTTGTCCAGTTTCCCTCATCACATCACATTATATATATACATACTTGTTCATCTTGCTATTTTACGTCATGTTTTCACAATTAGTACCCCGATGATGTGACAGATCAGTACCAAAATTATCCCAAATGTGCTCATTGTATTGGATTAGGATCGGTGCGATTATTCTAAATGTACTCATTGTATTTCTCCTTTTTTTTATTATTCAACTTTAAATCTCAGTTGTTCATATCTATTACATCAGTTGCAATACTTAGGGTATTGCACATGATCTCAATTCCATTGTATTCCATTGAAATTAGTAACTCATTATCATCTCCTATTAATTTCTCAAACGATTAAGAAATGATGAACATAACCTTTGATATGTAGTTGTTTCTTGGTGGAGTTAGCATGATTGAGATCATTTATCTTTTTTATTCGGTCCAAACTTATCTTTTCCCATTATGTAAGTGTATAAAAATGGATTGAATGCACTGAATGAATCGAAGGGGACCGAATTACACCAAAGTGGACCGAATAAGACCAAATAGACTGAATTGGACCAAACTGGACCGAAGTTAATTGAATAGGATCGAATAAGACCAAAGTGGACAGAACGGACCAAAGTGGACCCCACTTAACTGAGTTGGACAGAATGACACTGAAGTGGACTGAAAAAAACCGAATGGACCCCGTAAGGATAAAGTCGACCGAATAGGACCAAATAAGACTAAAGTAGATAGACTGGACCAAATTAGACCGAAGAGGACTGAATAGAACTTAATGGACCGAATAGAACTAAAGTAGACCGAATAAGACCAAATTAAACAGAATGATTTGAAGTGGACCGAATAGGAATGTATGGAACTAAGAGGACCAAAGTACACCGTATAGGACTGAAGTGGATTGAATAGGACTAAATAAGACCGAAGTAGACATAATGGACTGAAAGACCAAAGTGAATAGAATGGACTGAATTGGACTGAAGTGGAACGAATAGGACCAAATAGACCAACTAGACCAACTGGGAATTTTTTAGACACCTACAGTATTTTTTTTTTTTTTTTAATGTATTTCCTAAGAAATATAAAAAGTACTATCAAAGGGTTTGAATTTATTGCTATTTTTTTTTTTTTACCTATGCTATTTTTTTTTTTTTTTTTTTACATATATGTTATGTGCAAGACTCTAGTTCAATATGCGGGATTTTATTGATAAGTAAATTAGACAACATAATAAAATGTAAAAACTTAATCTATAGTCTACTTATTCAATATTTTGAAACCAATGGTCCATTTGAAAATCGTTTATTTTTTAAAATTTAAAACTTTTTACTTAAAGTATTTAGAAAAAAATGTTAAAAGTTGACTTTTGGAGTAATGGAACCCACTTTAAGAGCAAAAATAAGCTAAAAAATAAAATAAACTAACTTTTTCTCAAATCTCAAACGCAACCCAAATGGGTTGAAAAAAAACCACTCAACTTTGTCAATAATCTTCTATATTAAAAGATTTCTATAAGCTAACTTTAGTTCTATGATAATATTTTTTAGGGAAAAAAAAAGATTTATATCCATATAATTTTGTGAATTTCACAACTTTCATATGACAAAATATTTTGTCAACACTTCTAAAATGCTTAAATCTACAAAAGGTGCCTTAAAAATGAGAGAGAGAGAGAGAGAGAGAGAGAGAGAGAGCTACTAATAAACTGATAATCAATAATTGCATCAACCAATAAACTAAATTTAGTAAATTTTATTGAAAATACACACCAATAAATCGGAAAGAAGTACCTTTGGGAGATTTTAGGTGATATTCATCACAACCTGAACAAGTTATATATTTTTCAACATAACCTCTGCTATGTAACTGTTTCTTGGCAGAGTTAGCAAAGGAACTTAGCATGATAACTCTACTACAGCTTTTTTTTTTTTTTTAGAAAGAACTCTACTACAGCTGATAGCATAATATGATTTTATTTTTTCCTAATAGTTTGGTGGGACCGATAATTTAGCGTGAATTCGTAATACCTACATGAGAAATGGAAATGCAATTACCTTTTTTATTTTTTTATTTTTTTGGAAAATCGGAAATGCAATTATTTATGGGCTTTCGGTTAGTATGTGACAAATATAAAAAGATCAAGAACATGCATGACACGAGTGAAGTTTTAAGAAATATTTGCGACCAAATTAAACACTTTCAATTAGATAGATATCAATGAACCCTGAAGGTAACTCAAGTTTTTCCTCCCAGAAAAGGGAAAGTTTTATTTAAACAAAGAAAAATAAAATTATTAGGAAGAGTTACTATGAGTATGGTATCCGACAAAAAAGTATAAAACATGAAATTTGGGCATGGGCTTTTATGATTAAAACACAGTCTTTCGTTCACCACCAATAACTGTTAAAAAGAACTGCAAAATGGTTTGCTTACCTAAGAAGCCCATGGGCAAACACCTGTCTCAAATAGTTTTTGGTCCAAAACCACACTTATGTGGTGATTTCACCTCTTTCTACCAATTAACTTTTTTGAGCATTGCTCATACCTTGAGTAAAAACATAAACAATCAACTAAAGATTATTGTCAAAACCCTAAGTGAAAAATCCTTATCAATAAACTCGCGGTGGTTGATCGCTGAGTTTTCCCTAATCTCAATAAGAGCACCTGAAAAAACTCATTAAACCCATCATGTTAACATTTATGTTATGACCAATTACCACCTTTTTTATATTTAATGTAATGGAACATATTATCATTGTGTAGCGTTGGGCTGAGTACCTTAGGAGCCTTTCCCCTCAATCGATCTAAGGGGATAGTGTGGTGTCATAATCTCCAAACTTTATAAGGAATTGGTCACCAACCACCACTAAAGAAAAACTTATAAAATACTCCCCCTCTCCTCCAAGTCAAAAAAGATTGTAGGTTCTGATTAAAAAAAAAAAAAAAAAAAAAAAAAACATTCTTTATTCTATTCTACCTTTCTTTTCCAAAATGTTTCTATTGACTTAAAATTCGGAGTACCTCTTATCATCTCTATTGATTAATTAAAACTTAAAAATTAAGCCTGTTAATTTTTGTAGGTTCAAATTTGTCACATTGTTATGTTGATATCATTCATATAAAAATTATACTCCTTACAAATTTCAACTCGCCCGTCATCAATCACCATCCCCGAGTTGAGAAATAAGGGGACATATTAAGGAGGGGGTTCATTGCTAATGCTTAGCAAGTGGTTTACAATATAAGCATAAATTTCTGTGACTACTTGTCAATCGGGTCCTAGAGTCCAAGCTAAAATTGCAAAGTCTAACTTGACCCATTTATTTGGTCCAAATCTTTGGCCCAGTGACCGTGCCAATATTGGTTTAAGCTTGTCTCCAAAACCCACCAAGAAAAATTATGATATAGCCTTATTATGGTAGATGAGGCTTGGAGTTTGTGAACATAGTAGATGAGGCACAAGATATATAGTGTTGTTCCCATGTAAATTTTTTGTGAATACACAAAATTGCTATTGGGCAAAATCTATTTTTCAAAGAAGTTTTCCAATAAGCAATTCATGATGGTTAAATGCTTTTAAAATACATGAAAGTTTGTTCAACAAGTAGTTGAAAAAGGTTGTTTTTTTTTTTTAATTTTAAATTTTTAGGGAAAGTGGTTGAACAAATTTAAACTGGTTTGGTTGGCCAAATTCACTATGCGCATAAAATTGTTAAAATACTTGAAGAAAATAAAAAGTGTCTAAACATGTTCAACTGTTTCCTTTTTCTTTTCCTTTTTCATTTTTCCATTCACCCTTAAAAAAAATCACGCATATCAGCAGCTAAGAAAGTAGAGTTCAAAATCTATGATTGATGGCTTACAACCTGAACAATATAATATTCTTGAGTCTTGACCAGTTTAAACTTGTTTAGTTTTATGAGAGTATAAACCAAACATATGTGACAATCTCTCATTACAAGCAAGCAAACAATAATAAACTTTAATATATAGCGCCATGTCCATAATTTATTTGTTTGATTGATTCAGAGACAAACCACATGCAGTCATGCACCTTCTTTTGTTTAAATTCTACGTTAGCTAAATCATGTATATATATGGCATTATGGCATCAAGGAATATCTTCATTTTTAAATTAGATTTTGATATCCTATTGAGGTTAGTGCCTCATTATTTTAGAAAGAAGTTGTCTTCTTCACTAACTACAACAATATTTAAAATATATGCCGTCTTAATTTTATTGTATTCGATGAATGAAAAGTAATTTTTTAAAAATAAAATTGACCAAAACATCGTGGCTTCCTTTAACCAAAGTATCATTACCGATCCTTGGGTAATATGTGCAACTAATTTGACCAAGCTGTTTGAAATCCAATAATAAGATCTTTAATATTTCTACCCTTAAAACGGGATCTTAATAATTAAGATCTTTTTCCAACAAAACCCTCTAAAAGACATAGAACATTGTAGCATAGTAATTAAATAGGCACTTGTTAATAAAACTTTCTATGCAAATGGATGTCAAATAAAAAAATAAGAACTTTTGTAGTTTGTATGCAAATCAAATTCGATTCGAATGCTATTTTCTTTTTCTTTTTTTTTTAATTTAAGAAAAGAAAAATCAATAGCACAATAAGGAGAGATATTTTAATTAATTATACATTAAACAACAAGACTCTTTGTTGCAAAACACAACCAAAAAGACAAAAAAGAAATAAGAAGAAGAAATAGAAAAAACCGCGAGACTCTCAACAATTCAAAATGCAAACATTTTTTTTTTCTTTTTGGGAATCTACAAAATGCAAATTTTACTCTGTTCTTTGGGAGAAATAATATGGTCTAATCATGGAGATTATATCTCACCTACTGTCATCAAATCATATAAATTCTATTACACCAACCATATCTCCACTAATCAATGTCATTAAAAAAATCTCCACTAATTAAATATGATGCACGGTTTACAACCCCATAATAATGCTACTTTAATATATTCTACCACAACTTTTTGATAGATTTTTTTTAGGAACTTTTTTTTTTTTTTTTTTTGAGAGGATTTTTTTAGGAACTTAGTATAGAAGTTTTTGGTTTTTTTTAGAAGAAACTTAGGATAGAAGTTGCAGAAACTCAAATTAGTTATTGTTCAAAGATGCTCGGCTAAGAATTGGATTCCACCAGTTCTCTAACTCCACGAATATGATTTTCCAACATGATTGAAGAAAACATTAAGTATAACTATTGACTTAAAAACACACAAACAAATTAAATATGATAGCCCATTTACAAACCCAAACCTCAACCTAGGGATCGAATTTGATTTATACATTCCTTAATTATTACATGCTTTGATCAAAATCAATGCTAATACCAAACCAAAATAATGACTCAAAAATTGGGGCACATTTGGTGTTTGCACAAAAGGAACTCTTGGTACACCTTTCGGCGTGCAAACTAGTAAAGAATTAAAAATCGTTTATTTGACAGCTTTTCTCACTTTTTAAATCCACCCCACCAAGCAAAGAACCACTTTGAAATTTTTTATTATCATTTAAAATTAATAAAAATAAAAATAAAAATTCAGATACCCTTTGGTCTTTCTCTTCCACTTTCATCACCTATTATTATTACCAACAAAAAACGGCCAAATAAAGGGACACCTGTAGGTTCATTCAGAGTGTACCCACAACACACCAACCAACCTTTTATCTTAATTATCATCCCAAAAAAAAAAAAAAATCTTTTTCGACTGGATGCTAAGAATAGAGACCCTATTGCATGACTTTTGTGGGTCCGATATGTGTGGTGGTGGTTACAAAACTGTCCCAAGTGGTCATCCATGTTGCTACCCATACTTACTACAAGTCCGACAGATAAGTGACTTGGCTTGTGAAAAATTCAGAGTCACAAAATGGATTTTGTGTAAAGACTATAGTACCCTTGACATCCTGATTTTTATTTATTATTTTTTTTAACTAAAATGTTCTTGATTCAAATCCTTAGCTATCAAAAAAAAATTTTTTTAACTTAATGAAAACTAACCTATCCGACTTTTTTTTTTTTTTTTTGGGAGAAGAACTGACCGACTTAAGTGGTGGGTAGATATTTTTCTTCATTTTTTATTTATCTAGACAACCTCTGTCATGTCTCATTAATTAACTAGCACAATTTTGGTGATTGAGTTGCATTATCTCTAAGGGGCATTTCAAGGACCAAGTCAAATAGTGACCATAGGATAAAATATGTGATGACATAAGTGAGAGTGGGAAAAACAACAATGTGACTTCCAAAATAACAGAAATATAGGCATGCATGACGCTCTCTCTCCCCTATAGGAGCCTTCTCTCTCTCTAAGAGTCCTCTCTCCCTCTTTTTCACCGTTAGGGTCTGTCTGGGGTATATCCCGTTCTTCCTAAGTGCCACCATGGAACAAGCCGTGGTGGATGGCTTGCTTAACCTCCGCCTCACCAGCGAGGAGGAGGAAGAAATCTTAATTAAAACAAGGTGCAAATCAGGTTTACTAGAAGAGTGCAATCTAAGTCTGCTTGGCTGTTTGTTGTCTGACAAACACCAAAATCAAAGAGCTTTGAAGTCCACGTTGAGATCAGCTTGGAAGATGGGCTTAGATTTGCAAATTGTGGATGTGGGAAACAATGTCTTGCAATTCAAATTCAACTCTAAATACCAGTTACATTGGGTAGAAAAGAATGGGCCATGGAATTTTGACAACAACCTCTTGTTGTTGTGTGGATGGAGAAGAGGCCTATCCAGCACAAACATCATCTTTACCCATTCCCCCTTCTGGGTTCAAATTTGGGGACTCCCTTTTGAGCTTATGTCTGAGGAAGTGTATAGAGAACTAGGTACTAGCTTGGGGAGATTTATAGAAACTGATCGATGAGCAAGGCAATCGGATCAAGCCAAGTTTATGAGAGTCAGGGTAGACCTTCAACTGGATAAGCCTCTTAAGCGTGGGGGCAAGGTAGCCAGCGTGGAGGGTGAGAAATTTTGGGTAAGTTTCAGGTATGAAAGACTTCCAACCTTTTGTTTTCATTGTGGTAGACTTGGGCATGATATGAAACACTGTCAAGAAATTCCAAACAACCAAAGCCCCTCCAACCAATATGGTGATTGGCTCAAAGCTCAAGGAAGCTCTAAAATAGGTGTTGATAGATCAAGGTCTACAAGTAGTGGGGGTAAAGATGATGGTAATGAGGACAAGGTTAAAGAAAATATTCCAACCACGGCAAAGAATTCATATACCTCTGTAACTGACGGTGGAGAAAGCACTTCAAGCATCGGAGGTAGCTGGAAAGAGAAAAATCAGAATAATGGGGAGGTGAATGACATTACTGGTGATAGAGGGGACTAGCTAGAGAAAACTTTGAATGGATGGGACTACTCCACACGTTTGGAGCATGTTCCAATGCATGTGTTAGAGGCACGTGATGTTGCTGATACTCCCTACTCAGTCTCCCGCCGAGTTTCAAAATTGAAAAGGAGGCAAAGGATGCGTTGTCCTAAGTGGGCCAGCAAGCCTAAGCTGAAAAAGACCCAATGGAAGTTACTAGCCCAATGAAGCCAAGAACTAATACAAACGGGGGAAATACAACCAAGGTAGATTCTATAGGCCTAAAAGTTGAAAAGAAAGTAAAGACCAAAGTCCATTTGAAAAATATGGCAAAGGAGCATGGTAAAAATAAAGGCCCACAGTCTGATGCTGAATTACTAACTGTGGGGAAAAAAAGGAAGGGGGGGGGGGGGGAACTCATATTTGACAAAGAGGAGGAAGTCATTGTGCAGAAAAGGAGATGCACAGCAGTTAACACAAACCAGCTTGAGTCTGAGGAGAGATTGGCGATGCTGCATTGCCATGAATCCCATAAGCTGGAACTGCCGGGGACTTGGGAACCCCCGGTCGACCTCGAAATCAAAAGCTATTCAAAGAACCATATTGATGCAGTGATCAAGAAGCATGACAGTAATTTCTATTGGAGATTCACTGGCTTCTATGGGCATTCGGAAACCCACCGAAGGTATGAATCATGGCAACTTTTAGCTTTCCTCAATAATCAGTTGTAACTCCCATGGCTATGCTTGGGGGATTTTAATGAAATTTTATCGATAACTGAGAAGGAAGGGGGTGCTATTCGAACCCAACAATAAATGGACGGATTTAGAAGGGTAGTTAACTATTGCAATTTCTAGGATTTGGGTTATAGTGGGTCTGATTATACATGGAGTAATATGCCGGAAGGAATCAACAGCATAAGCCTGAGATTAGACATAGTCTTCGCTACTCCGGAGTGGGTGGAAAAGTTTGGGGGCTTGAAAGTGTACCACATTACTGATTCCACATCGGATCACCACGCACTGCTAGTCACAGATTCAATATCCAAGCGCTACTCCAGTGAAAAGCGCTTCCATTTCGAAGTAATGTGGGTGAAGAACAATGATTGTAAAGCTGTTATAGAATCATCCTGGGGCATGGGAACCGATTTAAGCACTCTAGAAGGAGTTATAGAGAATATCAAACGATGCGCTGCTAACCTTAGGACTTGGAGTTCATAAGCATATAGGCAAATATCGAAAAAAATTCAAGCAAAAAGGACTATTTTGAACAATCTAACTTAGAGTAACAAGGATGGTGTCCTAAGTAACGAGATCAACAACTTAAAGAGAGAAATTAATACCCTTCTTAATGATGAGGAACTCTATTGGGGTCAACGAGCCAAAGCACACTGGCTCAAGGAAGGGGACAAGAATACAAAATTCTTCCATCCTCAGGCTTCGGAGAGGCGTAAGTAGAACACTGTTGGAATTTGGGATGAACAAGGTAACTGGTGTGATGAAAAGGAAAGCATAGTCCATGTAACCATTAATTATTTTGAGAACATCTATACAACAACCCATCCAGCATAAGTTGAAGAAGTAATTGCAGCCATACCTTCAAGGGTAACTGATGACGTGAATGAAAGCTTAGACCAAGTCTTCACCAGAGAAGAGGTTGTCACTGCTCTTAAATAGATCACCCCACCAAAGCTCCCGACCCCGACAGTATGTCTGCTTTATTTTATCAAAAATACTAGAATATTGTGGGTAATGGCATCACTAACATGGTCCTTAATTTTCTCAATAATAATGTATCAATGGCTGAACTTAACAAAACCAATATATCTCTCATTCCAAAAACAAACAGCCCAAAGAAAATGACTGACTTTCGCCCCCATCAGCTTATGTAATGTGGTGTATAAGCTCATTTCAAAAACTTTGGCCAACAGACTAAAAGCCCTCCTACCACATATCATCACTAAGAACCAATGTTCCTTCACTTTTGACCGTCTCATCATTGACAACGTGATAGTGGCTTTTGAATTAATGCACTTTCTAAACCGCAAATCTGCAGAAAAGGAAGGCTTCATGGCAACCAAGCTTGACATGAGTAAGGCTTTCGATAGGGTGGAATGGTGTTTCATTCAAGGTGTGATGGAAAGAATGGGCTCCAGTACTAGGTGAATAAATTTGATTATAAATTGTATTACCTCAGTCTAATATTCAGTTCTTATAAATGGTGTTGCTTATGGAAATATCAAACCAACCTGTGGGATCCGACAAAGTGACCCCCTATCCCCTAGTTTATTCCTCCTTTGTGATGAAGGTCTCTCTGCCCTCATCCATGAAGCTGCCCGAAATCAGTACTTGACTGGTATCTCAATTACATGTGGCTGCCCAAGAGTGACCCATCTTTTCTTTGCGAATGATAGTATTCTCTTCTGCAAAGCAAACCCTAAAGAATACCAAGAGTTAAAGCTGATCCTCTGTAGATATAAAGAAGCCTTAGGCTAAAAAAGAAACACCGACAAATCCTTAGTGTTTTTCAGTCCAAACATAAGCCAAGCTATTAAGGATGAGATTTTTTACATTTTAGGGCCAATGCAAGACTCAAAGCACACTAAATACTTGGGACTCCCATCCTTTATTGGAAGGTCTAAGACACAGGTTTTCTCCATTTTAAAAGAGAGGATTGGGCAGAAATTAGCTGGTTGGAAAGGCAAGCTCTTGTTAATGGGGGGAAAGGAAATTCTCATCAAAGCAGTGGCCCAAGTGATCCCGACGTATACTATGAGTTGCTTCCAGCTCCCACAAAGCTTATATGATGATTTGGAGTTTATGATGCGAAACTTTTGGTGGGGCCAAAAGCAAAGCGAAGCAAAAATGAGTTGGGTCAGTTGGAATAGAATGTGTATTTCAAAAGCATATGGAGGCATAGGGTTCCGGAACTTGAGAGCTTTTAATCAAGCAATGCTTGCAAAGCAGGCATAGAGAATCCTATCAAACCTAACTTCCCTAGTTACTCGGGTCCTAAAATTAAAGTATTTTCCCACGGGTGATGTTCTAAATGCCAAGCTTGGGAGTTTGCCTTCATACTCTTGGAAAAGAATACACAGCAGCCTTGGAGTCATAAAGAATGGATCCCGTTGGAGAGTAGGCAATGGGAAGCTAATTCACATTTGGGATAACAGGTGGCTGCCTACCCCATTCACTTACAAGGTTATTTCTCCCCCAAACAGCAATCCTGAATTTCCCATGGTTTCTGCTCTCATTCATTCTATCATAAAGTGGTGGAATGTCAACTTGGTCAGAGCAACGTTTCTCCCTTTTGAGGCCGACACTATTCTAAGGATTCCTTTAACTCATAGCATGCTTGAGGACAAGATAATCTGGTTGGGCAATAGCCGAGGAGAATTTACTGTGAAAAGCGCATACCACATAGCCTACAACCTGATTGAAGTAAAGAAGGATGGAGAATGTTCTTCGGAGGACCCATATAAATCAATTTGGAAGAGACTTTGGCATCTTAATCTTCCTACCAAGGTTAAGATTTTTGCCTGGAGGGCTTGTGCCAACGGTCTCCCCAACATGGAAGCTATTTGTAGCAGAGGAATTAGCAATAATAGGGGCTGTCCAATCTGTGAAAAAGCCCCTGAAAGTATTAATCATGCCTTCCTCTGCTGCGACTTCTCCACCTTTGTGTGGAATCAATGGCCTGAAAATCCCTTAGGCACACAAGAAGTACGATGGTCTTTCATTGACTCAGCCATGTTCATCCTCTCCCATCATTCTCAGCAAGATCTGGAATTTTTCTTTGGAATTGCCTGGGCCATATGGTATAATAGGAATAAGGTAGTCCATGAGGATAACTGCCTCTCCCACCAGCAAGTTTGGCAATTGGCTAAAAGTGTGGTGGAGGACTTTAACAATGTAGTTGACTGAGACTTTTTCCAACCAAGACCTCTTCCTGTCAAATGGAACCCCCACCCCCAAGAATCTTCAAGGTAAACATTGATGGGGCAACTGCGGAACATGGTGGGAACTCTAGCATTGGAGTAATAGTTAGGGACTATACTGGCTAGACTATTGCAGCCAATTGCAAGCTCCTAAAAGCATGCTATTCTGCAGAATTGGTGGAGATTATGGCCTTACTTCAAGGTGTCTTGCTTGCCCAAGAATTGCATCTCCCTCAAGTAATTATGGAGTCAGATGCGTTTGTAGCAATCCAAGCCATAAATGACAAATCCACTAGTAGTAGCTTGGGTCACCTTATCCAAGAAATTCTACATATTCGAAGCTCCTTTGAGTCCTGTACTTTTCAGCACATAGGTAGATACTTCAATCAAGTTGCGCATGAGTTAGCCCATCATGCTCACAGGACAGAAAGTTCCCAGTTATGGAAGGGTGTTACTCCTCATTTTATTTCTTTGCTAATTCAATCAGATGTATTATAATGTTTAGTCTTTTGGTTCTACTTCTGCAGATCTTTGTATGTCTGTAACTCTCTTTCCAGTTTAATGTATTTCAAGTCCACTTAAAAAAAAAAAAAAAAAACAATGTAGCTTCCAAGGTAGAAATTAACCTTTGGGTGCCGACTACAGTAGACCATGGTAGGGGTGAATATGCAGGTGGGACAATGAGGCTCGAAGATTGAGGGAACCAAGGGGAATTTAGTGTACAAGTCCAAAAAAAAAAAAAAAAAAACTAAAAACTAAAAAGGAATCCTATCACCAAACTGAAAACAAAGTTGGTAACTCAAATTTATTTTAGTCAGCATAAAATGCCTAAGGGCCCGTTTGGTTTCCCCATCACTCAATTTTCTTAACTCCGTTTCCAAAACTCATAACTAAAACTCAAAACTCATCACTCAGTTCTCAAATCCCACTTTCACTGAAAAATCCCAAAACTCCTGTTTGATTTAAAAACTCAATCACATAACTCATCTTTTTAAATAAACTTTTTGCTAAAGTTGTGGACCCCACCCACTGACTATACACAATGGTGAAGCTGTTTCCTACCCGTGCGTCCAAGTTCTTTTCTTCTTTTCTTTTTTTCCTCTCCTTCATTTCATCCCATCAGAAAACCACTTCTTTTCTTTTCTTCCCTCGCCTCCCACATCAACACAGAAGCACAACATAGCAAACCCAAACTAGTCTTGGTCTCTCTCTGATGGTGATGATCTGGTCTTGCTCTCTCTCTGATGCCACACAAAAAAATCCAAAAGAAAGCATAGCAAACCCAAACCACAAACATAGCAAACCCAAACTTAAAATCCTTAGATTAGAGACCCAAATCATGAAATTAGAAACAGAGATGAACCGATCTGGGTTGAGCTTGAACTGATCTCACGGTGGCTCGTGGTGGTTGCTCATGATGGTGACGGTGGTTTCGGATTGGAGATGGTGGGTTTCGGTAGTGGTCATTTGGGTGTTGGTTGGGTTTCATAGTGGAGATCTAGTTTAAGTCATGATGGAGATCGGGTTATGGATCACAGTGGAGATCAGGTTTGAGATTGGGTTTTTGGGTTTTAGTTGTTTCCCAGTCTCAGTTCTTGTGGTGGAGGTGTGGCTTGAATCGGTTGGGGCTAGGTTAAATCGGTTGGGGCTGGTTTTGTGTTTCGGTGGTGTGGATCGACGGTTGGTTTTGTGGGTTGATTTGGTGTTTGGCGATGGCTGAGTTTCAATTTCACAGTGGTTGTTGGCGGCGTTGGGTTTGTTGTGGTCGTGCTTGCAAGGGTAATGTAAAACAGCCTCTGAACGGACATGACAACATAGAAGACATGGGCCCCACAGAGTTCAAAATTTTACCTTAGTGCCACTGAGTTTTGTATCACAGTTTTTTAAAACACCAATTTTGAGTTTCCTGTTTCTATCACTCTAACTCAAAATTGTTGAGTTTTGAGTGATGGAAACACAATGTGAAAATCAAGCCAAACAAAAAAATTTGTGTGGGTCCTATGTATTTTGATAACTCAGTTATGAGTTTTGAGTGATATGATCCAAAACTCACCTAAACCAAACAAGCTCTAACTCTTCAACCTAAAATGATTAGTATAGGTGATAGGTTTTATACGTAACTCAATAACTAACCTGTGACTAATCTTAGGGTGCTCACAGGTTGAGTTGGATTATGTTTAGTGTCAACCTACCACTTAACTCAACTTTGTTGAGTTAGCTTTTCTTTCCACAATTGTCCATGGACAACTCCAACATAGTCTTCCACCACTTATCTTTGACTCAGTGGTTAGGTGTCAAATGAGTGGCAATGAAATGAAATTAAAGAATAAAATCCATAAACCATAGATCTCGCTATGTTGCCATTTATGTAGAATGTAAGGAGTCAATGAGGACTAAAGGTCTTCAATATTGTTCTAGGCTCAATAGTGTTAGACATAGGGCCAAAGATCTTTCATTTCCTTTGGGTTTCAATGACATTGTGCAAAAGACCGAAGGCATTTTATCTCTTTTTGGGCGGTAATGGTGATGATCAAAGAATTGAAGGTCTTCAAATTTTTTTTAAGGTTTAACAAAGAGAGGGAGAGAGAGAGAGAGAGAGAGAGAGAGATTAGAGTATGAATATTGGGCGGGTCAAGTTAATCGGGTGAGAGTGTGATGCCATGTCGTGTCGTGTCGTGTTATGTCGTGTCATCCACTCGACATCCCTTATCTACAAAAGGGTAAAACAGTCATTATCCAATATTACCAGTCAAAGTGAATTAAAAAGTCTACGCATCACCAAAACAAAAAAATGCCATTCTCGTAAATCAAGTGAAATCCAAGCCCACTCATCCTCCCCTACCAGTAGCAGTACTGCACGATATGATATGAAATGATACATCCACGTGGACTGTATGTGTGCGTGAGAGAGAGAGAGAGAGAGAGAGTCATTTCTCAGATCCGTGGTTTCTTCTTTTCAAACCCTTGTTTCAGTTTTTTCCTCTAACCCCGGTAATTCCATTTCCCCAAAATTCACACACAAAAACCTCACTTTTAGTTCTCAGATTCAGCAACAGAAAATCATCAATTTCTCACTCTGATTCTCTCTCTTCCCCTCCTGCTCCTTCACGGTAATTTTCTTCTCCACTACAAACTCACAAAATGGAAATCGAAAATCCAAACTTTCTTTTTCTTCTTCTGACTCTCATTTCTGTGTTTGTTTTTACTTTTGCAGTGATTCTGATTGGTTTCTACGAAGATCTGATTCAACGAGTTTGGCTGAATTCGCTGGTTTGATTTTCGATTTCGGTGTTTTATGGCGAAGATCTACAAGTTTCAGTGGTAAAAAAGCTGTGATTTTTTTGTTTGTTTATTGTATAGTAGAGTGAGAAATTTTACCAGATCTAGTAGTTGGTTTACTTTTACCGGGACCGAGTTGACTCGGACGAGGTTACGGTGACTCAGTGAGTTGTTAGTAATGGAGACACTCGTCGTTGTGGCTCAGCATAGAAACCACCACCACCAATACTATAGTAGGAGTAGTAACGGTAAGGCCCATGGGTCGGGTCGGTTCGGTTTCCGATTCGGATCATCGGTGCCTTCTAGAGGGATCAACTGCCGGAGTTACCAATCTGGGGCTGGTATACTCCCAACCCCATTCAAGGCTTTCTATTCTCCTGTAACCAAACATACCTGTTCACCATCATCACCACCTTCCCAGTCACACTCTTCATCTGATTGCAACACCGCACACACTAGTGCCAAAAGCACTCCTATTGATATTGTGAAGAAAGGTTGTGAGAAAGAGAGTGCTTTTATTGGTAATGAGAGTACCGCTGGGTGTAGTTGTGAGTGTGAGTTTGGTAGTGAGGGTCTCTCATTTTGTGAGCTCTGGGCTGGACCCACTTACTCAAACTCACCACCACCGAGTTCTCTGCCCATACCCAAGTTTTCGCTTAAGCCGAAACGGACTGTGTCGCTTGATTTGCCATCTGGGTCGGATTTGGTGGCAGATAACAACCACCACCCAATTGCTAAGTCTGCACCCCCATCACCTACTAGGGAGCATAGCAATTGCACAAGGGATATGTTTGCGACCAAGACTCTGCGTCGCATTCTCAATCTTGATGTTGATGATGATGAGTGAGTGGTAAAGGCCATTCTTTGGCTCCTGTAAATAGGTTTAGCTTTGAAAATGGGTTAGTGTTAGATTGTATATAGAATGAATAAATTGGTTGGCAATGTTAGTCGGTATGTTCAAGTTTGTTTAGCTTTCAGTAGTGGTGCCCAATGGTGATGGCTGTGGTGGGTCGACAATCTCCGGATTCCTTAGAATTAAGGTGTAGATGGGAATTTGAAATTGGACTTGGCTGTGGTGGGTTGACAATCTCTGGATTTCGTATTAAGAATTGTGGTGGCGATGGGGATTCAGAAATGGAAGACTTGGCTGTGGTGGGTCAACAATCTCTTGATTTTGCATTAAGAATTGAGGTGTAGATGGAAATTCAGAAATGATAGAGTTGGATTTAGATGATGGATGTATCTCTATGAGAGAGGTAGGTTATATTGTAGTATAGGGTTTTGCGACACGGATGGAAGCTAACTTGGGAGGTTTACGAAGTAGAAGAGGGGAGAAATGAATGGGAATATACTTGAATCATTGCTGGTGCTGTTCTTTGCAATGGGATGGAATAGCAGAGTGCTGTTCAACCTATTGGACCTGAAGGAAATCATGTTTCTAGTTGAATGATGGAAATTATTATGATTTCAAGTTCTTGGAAAAGTTCCTTACAGAATTGTTAATTTTCACTAGTCTGTTCCTACTTCTTAGGTTTAGGTCTCTGGTTTCAGACACTGTATATACTGTAAAATCTTGAACTCACTATCTTAACAAACCCTGTAGGCTTCTGTTTCATTTTTGTTACCATCAGCTTCTTTTCTTATTCTTAAAACTTTAGCATCCTTCTTTTTTCTGAATAGCCTAATTGATTAGTCTCTTTCTTTCATGGATCAAAGTTGCCAAAATTGGCTGCTCAGATAATCTCCCTTCCTATAGATTCTTACCTACTTCTCAATATTCTCCCCTCTTCATACTCACTGTTTCTTTTGTTTATTTAGGATCTGACTCCTTTCTGTACACTTTACGAGGTGTTCATTCCCTTCACCATTTTCCTGTTTTTTATGAGGGAAAAGTGGGAAGCGATAGGGATAGTAGTAATTTGCTGCTTCTGCTTCTTCAGTTAGTAGGTCTAATCCGTGTTGCTCTTTACTCTTGTAAGCCTTTTGTGGTCCTCTTGTAGTTTCTTGTTCTTTTGAGTACAGAGTCCTTTCCTCTTGATTTCTGTAATGCTCATCTTCTTTGGAGGTTGTTGATCGTACCAAGCCATGCACAAGGTAATTCAATCTTGAATTTTTATATCCTATGCTATAGTATTTTTTGTAGCACCATCTAATTGCTATTGTTTTTTCTCAACATTTGTGAAACAGGAGACTGTCGGAGAAGCTGGCTTCACTAGTAGGATATGTTTGTGCTGGATCCAGTGTCTACATAAGTCTTGTGAGGAGCTTGCATGAAGTTTCTTTGTGTTGTCGCTTCTGTTGGACAAATGCATAATGTGCAAGTTTGGTTGTATGGTCTTTTGTTCTATGAAACCCTTAAAAGTAGCAAAGTCTATTTGTAGCGTTTGACTAAGTTGTCATCTTATCCATTTTCGTGTTATATTTGATGCTAGTATTTTCTTGTTTTTCATTTAGGTTGATGTTTTGCCATCAGTCTGGATTGTGATATATTATTATTTCTAGTATTAATGTTATTATGTGCTCAATTATGATCTACTGCATTATTGCTAGTGGTACAAAATCTTGGTTTGGAACTTTCTTAATTTGAATGACCCTTTCAAAGCCAATTTGAGCGTCCAGTGGGTTGGGGAGGGATAAATGAGTCTTGTGCCAATTGTATACAATAGGTGATTACTGATCGGAGTAGATATCCTCCCCACCCTCCCCCCCCAAACACACAACACTTCTTGTAAGCTGTTATATGTTAAAGACATAATTTTCTTTTACTAGTATTAATCTGTGATGGTTATTGTAGCCATTCGTACTTGTGTTTCTGTAGTGTAGGTTGTGTCTTTGCTTGGCTTTGCCTTTACCGTGAGCTGGTGGGTCATGTAGATTGCATCAGGAGCTATGGTGGTCTTTGTGGTTTTAGTTTTTTGATTAGGAGTAGCTTTGAGTTCCCTATGGGTCCCTGTAAATCACGTTTTGATATTAAGTATGCGTTTGGATATCGTTTATTTTGCTGAAAAAAAAAAAAAAAAAAATTCTGTTTGTTACCGTGTTTATCACTGTTCATTAGCCAAAAATTACTGTTCATGGCTAATGAACAATGACAAACACACTGACTTAAAAAAAAAAAAAAAAAAAACGCCACAAACACAGAAAACACTTTCGCCCAAAATGCTATCCAAAACAGCTTAAATGACTACAGTAACCATTGGCTGCTTTAGCAAAAGTTGTGCTGATTTGAAGAACTTGAACAAATCGTTGGTGTATTTTTTGCTCTTTTGTGTGTGTGGCAATGTATAACTTCAAGAATCTAATGCAGGGGACAATTTATTTAGCTGAAATTGAAAACTTTTTACTACAACTTTTTACTACAAACACAGAAAACACTTTCGCCCAGAATGCTATCCAAAACAGCTTAAATGACTACAGTAACCATTGGCTGCTTTAGCAAAAGTTGTGCTGATTTTAAGAACTTGAACAAATCTTTGGTGTATTTTTTGCTCTTTTGTGTGTGTGGCAATGTATAACTTCAAGAATCTAATGCAGGGGACAATTTATTTAGCTGAAATTGAAAAATTTTTACTACAGTAAAAAGTTTTCAAAACAGCTTAAAATGCTATCCAAAAAACATTTTTTACTACAACTTTTTACTACAAACATAGAAAACACTTTCGCCCAAAATGCTATCCAAAACAGCTTAAATGACTACAGTAACCATTGGCTGCTTTAGCAAAAGTTGTGCTGATTTTAAGAACTTGAACAAATCTTTGGTGTATTTTTTGCTCTTTTGTGTGTGTGGCAATGTATAACTTCAAGAATCTAATGCAGGTCTGTTTGGGGACAATTTATTTAGCTGAAATTGAAAATTTTTTACTGAAAAAGTGTAGAAAAAAAAAAGTTAAAAGCTAGTTGAATAGTATAACAGGACTCATGAATAGTAAAAAAAAAAAAAAAAAAAAAAAAAAAAAAAAAAAAAAAAAAAAAAAAGCTAAAAACTCAAATAAGTTAAAGCCTATAGGCTCAAGTCAAACAGGCTCGCAATGTAAATCATGAATCTGAGTTTTAAATCATCAGCTCTTTTGTATAACACCCTTGTTCTTCTACGATGGCAAAGGCAAGCCTTTTATTCTCTCTCTCTCTCTCTCTCTCTCTCTCACGCAGGCACGCGTTCATGTTGTTGGTTATGGTAATTTGATTATCTATTTTATGTTTTTGGATTCTGAAAAGATTGTGATTTTATTGTGTAAACACTGATTCCTGGGGTTGATTAAAGTTCTTTCTTGGGCTATCATTTTATAGACATTAATGTAAAAAGCGTCTTACTTTCCTTGAGTTGGATTGAAATAAAAATTTCTACTTAGCTGCACGTGAACGGGTACATTGATGTTTGAAGCTGTGTCTGTGATACTTTAAAATTTGAAGGATGTGGATTTTGCTCACTGCTAATGCTAACTTCTTCCTCAAGACTCATTCACTTGCTGACAGCTAATTTGGACATGGGGGTCCAAAAATTTTATAAATCCTATACTTAAATCCATTGGTGAGGTCACGATCATTTGGTGCCTTTCTTGTCCCCAAATTCCTGGGCATCTTATGCTTAGATACTTTCTTTAATCTTTACCCTTTAGCACGCGCTTTGCAAAGGCACTTTAACAAAAAAAGAATTATTTTGTTCCGTTGAAAAGGAAAAATGAAAGCAGGAAAAGCTTTGAAGGGTTGTGGGTGGGTGAACTGTACATCCTTTTGTGTCACTATACTCACTATTATCGGAGATCTGTTTGAATCTTTAACCGTTCAGTCTACTCAACGTCCCAGAGCATCTATCCTATCATTATGATATTTGGTACTGAAGTTCAATGGCCAATATAGTCAAGCACATTTTCAGTCATGCTCTCTCAATTCTCAATTGCAAAATACTGTCAGTAGACTTTACTGGTAGAATCTTAGGATGAGTCTCGGTTAAATTAAGTTGGATAGAACTTGATCATGGTGTTCAATTCACGTGATAAAGTACCTGGACACTTGCATTAAAGTGACAAATTTACAATTTTATATGCCACTTTAAAGCATTTGGTACTCAGTCCAAAAACGAGGGTGGGTGGCTCGGCTGCTATATTAATCAGATTATGAAACATGCATTATATCTGCACAAGAATCTTTTTCTAATAAAAGGGTTCCCAAGATTTTCTTCTGTGAATCAATGCAATAACTCATATTTGGATTTTGGTATTGCATTATAGAGTGTTTGCTGGTATATATCTGCAGTTTGATGTTGGCATGATTGTTGAAATATTGCGTAGCATGTGATTGATGATGGGGTCTGTCTTAGAGTGCCAACACCACCGATCACATAATGAATCAATAAGTCATCTTCCAACTATTTTGAACATTAACGTTGTTGTACATTAATTTGTCCTTTTGGTTGCCACTAGTATTTACTATTTTCCTTACATGGATTGTGATGTTTGCCACTACTATCCTTCTTTAATATGCATTGGCTACAATTTTGTGAGCTTTGAATCACGAATGAAGGGTCATTTTCATAGCAGAGAAGCAGAACTACAAGCCGAAAAGAAAACCAAAATTTCAAGCGACAGACAAACGAACCAAGAATGTTAGGATCAAACAGTTTGAACAGGGACGTCTCCGGCATAGCTAACCTTTCTGTCCTGCTCAGTGTCTTTTATCTTCTACAAGAAGCAATTCTAATCTGACATGTAATTTTCTGATATAGAACTCTCATCCCTGTAGGCCTGAAGTACTAAGCATAATGTGGTGCATCCAAGTTTCATCAGAGTTACAGTAAATAGTCTTCCCAACAGACTAATTGCCGAGTACTAGAGCAAACTTTCAAATGATTCTACCAAAGCCCCACACACACACACACTCACACACACACACACACACACACACACACATATATATATATATATATATATATATATCTATCTAAAAGTTGAGGGATAGAACTTAATATTGCTATACTCCTATTGAGCCACGTCATACTTTAAAAAAAATTTCCTTTATGATTTTTCTATTTTATTTTATATAAAATAATTAAATATAGTTCATGGACAAACCTATTAATACACTTCATTACCATTCAATATGTGTGAGGGTACCTTTTTATCACACCAAATTTTATTTACTTTCAAATACACACATCCTATCCTATTTAAAACCCAAGAATACTTATACTTGGCAATATTTGAAAAGCCCATGATTCAAGTTTATGGCAAAACAATTTTATTAATGAAATTCAAATCCATAAATCAAAGCCCAATTCTCATTAGCAATATCAAAGCCCAATTCTCATTGGAAACATCAAAGCCTAATTCTCATTGGCACTACTATATCAAAAAGAACCCAAGATTATCAACGCTTGGCAAAGAAAAAAATATCATGGTAAAATATTACTGTGGCAAAAGGGACCATGGCAATCATCTTGAGGATCATCCTCTCGTATTATAAACCCATGAAATACATGGTCATCATTTGCATCACGACATCCATAATATATACCTTCAACACTCATGGTAAAACACTCAAACCTACAAGCTCATCATTCAAATTATGATACGATTATTAGAAACTATCAACATTGTTTGCAATATGGAATTCATCATAGTAAATATTATTTAAAAAAGAATTTTGAAAACTTGTTCTGGTGTTTCAAACATTACAACTAATTGCCCAAAGGCCTATTGCAAGTATCTATGAAAACCCATGGTAAACATGTGTTGTTTAGGATGCACACAACCTAGTCCAAAGGGACTATTCCGTATAAGCAAGCTCAAGCCAAAAAAAACTAGCAAAAGGCAAGGGATTGAAAGTGGGCAACCAGCCCTTGTTCATCCATAACAAAAAAAAGGACAACTAGAGACTCATACAAGAGAACCAAGCCTTTGAGAATGGACTACGAGTTGTCACATCAGTTTTTGCCACCCTCTACCTAGTGTGAACAGTGCCCGAGAGTTGTCAGCTGAAGTCTGAAGGATGATGGAACTTTATCACTTTTCTCAAGACTGCACCTCTAGCGGAAGGGGAGCTAAAACCAAATTATCCAAATTTTAACAAATTGATGCTATAAGTGTTGAAAACATTTAGGACGTGATTCATGTACCAAACCCATGAATCCTAAAGGGGAAAAATTGGAAACATGTGGTTTAGAGGGCATAAAGGGATCTCTAGCAGAACCCCCTAAAGTAGACTAGAGCTTGACACTTGGCTTGGGGTGTTAAATCTTACTTCTCAAGGGTCCGAATCTCAGTTGCAGCATTAGGATTCGCTCTTGATACACGCCTCAAACACAATAATTAAACTCAACCCAAAATCCTGGAATTTAATGCAAAACACTCTAAAATCCCATCATTACCCAAAGAAGCAAGGTAGCCCCTAAAATGGGTTTTCCTACTTTTGATCAAAAATCCTAGGAAAGCTTGACCTTGATTTTGTCACCTCTGAGTCATCATCCGTTTTTTGGATTCTTGTCAATTAATACCTCCCTACAATTCCATTATAAAAACATAAGCAAACTAACCAAAAGAATAACCTGGCTACCCCCCTCTAAGACTTTGAGATTCGTTGGCCATTTTTGCTAGTGGTTTAGCTCTCTTTTAGTTCATCAATCATCATCTTTAACCTACATCCATCTTATCCCAAATATTCTTCTCACCCCCTTTACACTACCACAGCTCATAAATGTCTTTCAACTAGTCACAAACAACCCACTACTCATAAAAAGCTTCAATCCTAGCATCAATCCTATTCCACTCACCCAAAAACAGACCACATTCAGCTCGTCCATGCCTTATAAACCCATGCTCATAGAAATCTTGGTTTAATACTCGCTGCACTGAGTTGGGATCTCTCTCTCCCTCCACACCATGCCAATTAATCCTCCCTTTTTTCTTCCTAGGGAATCTTTAATTTTACTTTTTACTTTACTGTTGAAGGATATGATGTATTTATAACAATCAAACTTTTCCCTCACTATGTAATGATGGCTGAAAGCACAATAAATTCCTCTTGAATGAGACACATAAGGACCTAGAATTTTCCTAAATTTATTTAATTATTGATTGCTAAACCGTGTGATCACATCCCTACCGTTGGACAATTTATCTTTTGGACTTGAATGTAACTTCATCCTTACCACTGGAGAATTTATTTCCCTTGAACAATCAGAACAGGACCATTAATGTACTAACTAAATATCATAAAGTATTTTTCATTGGGCTTTTGTTGCTATTTTGTTGCATGCAGCCTTTGTTCTCCTTGGTTGGGTAGGCTTGTCACCACACCGAAAGCCTTTGGGTGTCATCTCAAGAGCCCATAGTTGAGTTTTGGTTTGGTTTCCCAACATCTTATTTAGAGGCATCAATTTCTCCCTCAACAATATGTTACTATTCATTTGTTTTAAATGCAAATATTTGACTATTCAGTTACTCAAATTGATTTCAACTTTTCATTTTCTTTTTTCTAATTTCAAATAATTGTTAAAATTGAATAATTCATTATCTTTTTAGTAGATATATGCACATTTTGACTATTCATTACAAACGTTACTATTCATTAGATGCAAATATTTGATTATATTTAACAACCCAAATTGATTTCAACTTTTTGTTTTCTTCTTTCCAATTTCAAGTAATTGTTAAAATTGAATATTTAAACTTTTCATCTTCCTCTTATAAAAAAAAAAAAAAAACTCTTCTATTCTAAAAGGCAAGCCTCTTATCTCCCTACTACTCTTTACTTTATTGTTAAACTTCCTTCATCATTTTCTCTTTCTTATATTTTGACTATTCTTCTACCCATCTTATCTATATCTATATCTATATTATATATAATAGCAGAAGCTGAGAGAAAGTGGGTTCCTACAATTAAGGAGGTGGTGACAAATAGGATAACTGCCTATCAAAAATTCAGACACGTTTTACTTAAAAAAGGCGATACATTATATTGTTTGGCTAGGAAAACACTGTTTGACATTGGCTGTATATTAAAAAAACGTAGAAACTTAAAATACCTAACACTGTTTGACATTGGTTGTATATATTAATAAAAAAACGGTTTAAAAAAAATTAAAAACGTAGAAACTTAAAAAAACCTAGCGATCTCTCTCTAAAAAAAACCTCTGGCGATACTACGATACAGAGAAAGGGAAGAAGGAAACAAACCCTAGCAATCTCTTCTCATCAGACTCTGCCGGACTTAGACCACCACAATCGGCCCTCATCAAAGCTAAATACGATCAAACATCCTAGCGGTTTTGAGATACGGAGATATAGATAGCCGCTATTCCGACGAAAGGAACGCATCAAATCTCTGTGTTCATTCTTTTCCTTTAAGTGCTTTTATTGTGAACATTGATTCTAATGGCATGGACAAGAATGTAGAACCCTAGAATCATGAGAGGCCATCTTTATCGTTAATTAAGACTATTTGATATGAGGATGGGAAAAATTGAATTTAATTATCGTTAATTAAGACTAAAATGCTTATAGTACTCGAATTACAATTTGTCTTCTTCAATATATTGATATTTTAATTTTTTTCCCCCTTCTTAATTGTCTAGGGTTCTTCTTTTACCCTTTTTAAAAAACAGATTGGTTGATTCTCTTACTTTGGATACTTTTGGTTTGGTTTTTAATTTTGGTAACATTAGGGACTTATCCTTTGATTTGTTGTAGTTAAAAGTAAAATTTCACCTTGGATTCTCTTTTGTAGTCTTCCTTTAATCTTTCTTTGCTGTGTTTTTTAAAAATTGCTTACCCTGTCATTTTGTTAAATACTGATTATGTAATTATTAATTTCAGTTTCAAACCAGGTTTTATATTTGGTTTGTGGTCTTTACAGCATTTTTTCTTTTTTGGTGTTTGTTGGTTTTGGTCTTTTGATTTCATTGAAAAACAATTTCAGTATTCTGTTATTTACTAATTTGTTATGAATATTAATGCTTATGGCATGGACAAGAATGGCAGAACCCTAGAAACATCAAATGCCATCTATAAATCAGATTGACCTCTGCTTATGCTTATTATTGAAAAAACAATCCGACCTCTATTAATACAATTTTCTTGAATGCTGATTTCCTTTTTACTTATTTCATACTTAGTATTACATTTTGTTCATTTATTGTAATCCTGTTTTAATTGGTTTTGATTTGTATGTTTTAGCCAGCTTCTGTCTTTAAAAATTGATTTCTCCAGCCAATTCTCCCTTCTACTTATTTCACATCTTCACCACTATTTTTTGTTATTTGAATTTCAACTAAAATCCGGATGTTTATTCTCTCTTTTAATGCTTTGGCCTCAGATTATAATCTGTGATTATTTACTGCCATCTTTGAAATATAAATTTAGAGATAATACTAAACAAAGGTGCACAATGTCATCAAGGCCAATCTAAGTCATTAGATGATTTGCATTCATAGGGATACGCAGTTTGTAAAAGAAAAAATGGCAAAATAAAACCTCTCCTCCTTTCAATAGTTTATTTGACACCCATGTTGTGTCGTTTCTTTTCTGCTGCACCTATACCCAAGGTCAGCATTTTGTTACTTGATGTGTTTTTTTTTTTCATTTTTAAATCTAGGGATTAAATATAATTTAGGTTTGAATTTCTTGGTTGGATTGGTTTAGATTTACGTATAGTTATCGGCCATGTTGGAAAAATACCCACTTAAAAGACAAACACGCGTGAAACAAACTTGAAACGCAATACAAAGAAAAAACTATGTACCTATTTTTGTTTCTGTGATGTGGCTGTATTTCTATTGCTGCATATTCTGCTTCTGTAGAACAGGTGCAAGATTTTCTGCATAATCTGTGCTTACAGGGGGGTTGAGCATGATATTTGTTACTGTTTCTGTAATGTATGTACATGGGTGTATTTTTGCTGCTGCTTATTCTGTTTTCTGCAGAACAATTTCAGGATTTTTTGCATAATTTGTTCTTATAGGGGGCTGAGCGTAATATTTGTTGCTTTTTCTGTGATGTATGTCCATGGCTGTATTTCTGTTGCTGCATATTTTGTTTCCTGCAGAACAGTTTCAGGATTTTTTGCATAATCTGAGCTTACAGGAGGTAATTGTAATACCTGTTGCTATATCTGTGTTGTATGTCCATGGGCTGTATTTCTGTTGTTGCATATTTTGTTTTTTACAGAACAGGTTCAGGATTTTCTTAGCATTTCATTTTTCAATGTTTGTAGGTTTTAGTGTTTTGGGCTGCTCTCAATAAGTATTATGGCTAATTTAGCACTTAGCAAACTATATATATATATATATATATATATATATATATATATATATTCCCCTCCTTTAGGCAGCATTCAAAATGGCTTGAAAGTCCTACAAAATGGTTGCTTCATTAACTTTGCACTTTCAAGTCTCACCCTCAAATACACCTACCATTTTTACTAAAAAAAAGCATTACACATATTTAGGAATAAATCACACCATGGCTGAACTTTAAGTAGTAAACAGTGTATGACTAAACAACCAGTTTATAGAAATGGAAATTTTCCAAAAAACAAAATACGAAGAACATTATAGTATTGCATCCCTATAGCATACCTCATTCTGATTTGACAAGCATATAATAGCAACAAACAAAATTCTAAGGACATGAGAAAAAATTCACTTTATTAGGGAAAAAACATATAGGTTCTTGGAGTTACTTGGTTCTCTTTTAGAATGGTGTTTTGTTATTTCCTATTGGTTTTTCTTTTATATAAGGCTGTCAGAGCCATTTTGTGATGTCATCTCTAATCACCTATGTTTTGTAATTTTTTGTAAGTAAAATTATTGGTTTCTAATGTTAATTACTGAGTATTTGCAGATTGAAATCAAAACACGATTACTAGGGATGGCAATTTAGATTCGACCCTCGGATACCCGGTCCGGCCCGACCCTAATGGGCCGGATTTTACCCGGTCCGATTAAAAGTAGGGTCGGGTATGGGTTTAAAAAAAAAAAACCTGAACCGGGTCCGGGTCGGGTTCGGGTTTTATCAAAAACCCGGCCTGAAACTCGACTCGGACCCGGTTACTCTGAAATTACAAAAAAGAAAACCCTCAAATATATAAATGTAAACCTAACATCTTTCTATTAGTTTAGCTCACGCCTCACACACATACACACTCACTCTCAAGAGTTCTCTACCACTCATTCTCAATCTCAAAGCTCACACACTCACTCTCACTCTCAAGCACGCCGCGACACCGCCAAAGCCCTCTGCCTCTCACCGCCGGTCCCGTCCCCATCTGTCACCGCCGATTTGCTCTGTGCCGTCCCGTCCCCACTTGATGCCACCACAAGCCGCCGCCGCCGCGAGCCACCATCTGAGGCAACTTCGTCTCTTTCTCTCGCTCAATAGCCAGCACAGGTTGAGCCTCCATGGCTGACTCTTCCCTCTATCTCTAGATCTAAAACCCAAGGCCGAAGACCTCAAGCTCTCTCTCTCTGATCTCCAACTCAGGGCCAAGACTCTCTTCTCTCTCCATTTCTATTTTTATCTTCTTCTTTATATTTATTTTTTGTTTGATCCGAAATCTCCTCCGTTGGTTTGGTTATTTCTGGGTTTGAGGATTGAAAAATGGGATTTTTTTTTTTTTAGGTGTGGCTGTGGAGATTTGAAAAGAATAGATTTTTGGAATTTGGTTGTTTTGCCACACCATGACAACAGATTTGAAAAGAACAGATTTTTGGGTGTGGCTGTGGACATTTGAAAAGAACTGATTTTTGGCATTTGGTTGTACTAAAATTCCACAGATTTTTGGGCCCGTTTTTTTTTTTTTTTTTTTTTTTTTTGGGCGTGACGTGGAGATTTGAAAAGAACTGATTTTTTTCTATCAAAAAAAAAAAAAAAGAAAAGAAAAGAACTGATTTTTGGAATTTGGGTTTGGGGCCCGTTTCAAAAAACGGGGCCCGCGAAGCCCGGCGGGGCGAGTCTGGGCCCCGTAAAAAAAACCCGTTTAATAATCGGGTCGGGTTCGGATATGCAAAAATCCGGCCCGAACCCGACCCGTTGCCATTCCTAACGATTACTGTCAGTTTTTCCGCCTCCATCCGTTCTCTTGCCAGACTCAAAACACCGAAACCGCAGGCACACACAGGCATTGAGATTGACGAAGAGAAATCTAAGTGCCATTAACTCCATCGATCAGGTCATTTACCTCCCATCATCAGATCGCCGAAACTGCCACCAGTTTTTTTCCCCTTTCTTATATCTGGGTATTTAATATGACTTAGTTTTTGGGTATTTTGGTTGGATAGGTATAGATTTAGATATTTGCTTTGATGTTTTGGGATTTTCTGTTATGGTCTGTAGATTTTAGATTTTGATGTTGTTTGTTTGGTTCTTTCTTTCTTGCCCTAACTCACTTTTTCTCTCTTGCTTTCCATCTCTGTTTCTTTTCCAAGAAAGTTGTGATTATATATGCTTTGTTATTTGTTATTTTCCTTTAAAGAGTATAACTCAAGGGATTATTCAGTTTGCATAATTAGAAACAACGAGGTTTTTGATTGGTTGTTGAGAAAGTGGAGGATTAAGTGAGGGAATGATGAGGGAAATTGGAATTTGTTTTTGGTTCAATTGGGGACTGATTGAATAAGCAAAGTTTAAGTTTTTGGTTTTGTTAGAAACTAAACAGTAAAAAATGTGTGAAAGGTTATTAATTTGATGCTTCATTTGTTGTTGGAATTGTACTGGAAAAGTAATAAATGTGAACAATATTAAGGCTTTTACTATTGTTCTTATTTTAAATTTTATGCTTGATATTTGATGTGGCTTTTTTTTTAATTCAAATACTTATCTTAGGAATGCTAATCTACCCCCCCCCCCCCCCAAAAAAAAAGAAGGAATGCTAATCTTAGCAATTAAAGAAAGTTTTACATTTTTTTCACACATATAAAAATTATAATCTTCTATGTTGCCTATGACATTCACATCAAATGGTATTCCCTCACCCATCTATCATCCGCTTCACCTTGATAGAGCATCTCTTCTTTCTCCCACTATTTTTTCCCATAATTTAAATGGTTAATTTGAAATGCTCTGTTTTTTTAAATCTTTTTTCTGTTTTTTATTGTTGTGTTTGGTTTTGGAGGCAGAACTTCAAAGCATAAAACCCTAGAACCATTTGTAAACCAAAATCTACAAATTTTTTTATATTTGTTTTCATTTTAATTTCTACTTCTAATTTGTTTTGTGTTTTCTTCATTTCAGATATACCTTTCTTTTTTGGTCAGGAAATAGAAGTCTCTTCTCATGAAAGCTTGCAACAAGTTGTCGTCCTAGCACAGATTCTAATATGTACATCTCTTTTCTTTTTAAAATTTTCTTTTTGGACTTTGTTTGCTTAAGTAATCCAATTTATTGCTTTCTTACACATTATTATAATATTAATATGCACTTGAATATTGTCCTAGCAACGTTCATCGAATATGGGCTCAAATTGCAAATTTGGAATTACTAAGTTGTAAGTGTAAAACCACATAAGTGATTCATTTTAACATACATACATGTTTAGGATGTTTTGTTGTTACATTTGAATTTTTCAGTGATTCATTCAGTGTTGTTTCTTTTACATGTGATGTTTTGTTGGCCCAACTTTAGCCCAGACACCGACTACTTCAAGAAGGTCACTCTTTTCCTCTCTCTCCGAAAAAATCGGATCATATAATTGTGAATCATTTTAATTTTTATTTAGTTTTACTTATTCGTTTATTTTTAAATTACTTTTAGTTCGAGCATTGTTGGTTTCAAAAGTCAATTTGGATTATAAGACTCTAATCTGCACCTAAGAATTTGTTAAATTGTTTGTTTGTTTTTCAGATTTCAATTTGCTTCCAATAAGGTTCCTTTTCTTTCTTTCGGCATGTTCTCTTTTTTTTTTTTTTTCTTTTTTTTTTCTTTTTAATTGTTGTGTTTGGCTGCAGAGAAAAGCTCAGATATTTTCGGTAGTATAAATTGAGTTTTTTTTTTTATTTTTTTTTTTATTTACTTGTAGGTGGTATTGACAACTTTCATTGTGATTTAATGGTTGGGTTCACACGAAACTTCTTCGAGAGCAACTTGGCCATTGTTGGTGGCAATGTACGGTTAGCGAGGACAGTTGTGACTTGTGAGGTGATTGGAGCAGTGGTATTCCATATTACCTTTCTGTCAATCTCAATTTCTTGCTTAAGGTAATAAAAGGTTTCCACCTTCTGTTGGGTGTGAAAGGAGTGTGGGTTGTTTTTAATTTTTTGGTTTTGATGGGTTTTCCCAACTCTTTCATGTTAGAGTTTATTGCATTGATATTAGGAATGGTCATTAATTTTTTTGGGGGAAGGGTTTGTGAATAACATGACTGATTAAATTCCTCAATGAAGGAGTGGTATTGGAATATTTAAATATATATATATATATATATATATATATTAAAAAGGAGTTGTAGCTGTAGTTTCCTTTATTTAAAATTTTCTTTGTTAGCCCACCAAGGAGGTTAAATTCAATCTCAAACCATTGACATTGAACCACTTTTATATTGTTATTTTGTTGTAAAAGTTTAATATGTAGAACAAGATGCTTTTTTTGTGTGTGTGCAGGTTATCCCATTTAGTTATAAAATCTACTAAAATTTGAAACTATCTATATTTGGTATGGCTTTTGGAGCCTAGATATGTCTTCTCCAACGATCACTTCAGCCCAGAGATGCTTTCCAAAGCTTTGTAGGAATTTCTTTATGTTGTCTTGCTCTAAGTCTCTCACCCTCAGTTTGTCTTCTTCTCCCTTCAATTATAACCTTCTTAGATGCCTATTTATTTATTTATATTAATAACATATTGGTAAGCTATCACAGTAAGTGCAAAAAAAATTACAGATTACATAATCTCCTGTCATATAATTTGCAAAACGCTAAACCCTAAAAACATGGTTTGTTTGGCTGATACCAAAAAACAACATAGCAAAAGGCCATAATGTTTCTATGATTGAACACAATCTAATATTTCAGTTTTGGCCTTTTTTTTCATTTTTTTTTTTATTGTAAGAGCCTATTGCATTTTCAATATAAATTTTTTTGTGTCAAGGATATTTAAAAAAGAAAAACTCGAACCAATTAGATTGAGAAGTCTGTTTTACTGACGAAATTTTTTATTGAAAGTGTTAGCAGTTAGCACTATTTGAAGAGTGAATTGCATTGGATATAGGATCAACAGAGTTAACTAGTTTGTGCTGAAAATTTAGAATTGGGTATTGTTGAGAGTGATTTATCTAACAAGGAGAAAAAAATAATCTATTCAAGTAGTAATTCTACACTAACAAACGCATTTAAGAAATGAGAATCATGAGAACAAAAAAGAAAGCTTGATACTTTACAACTACTAAGTTTGGTCTAGAATATCAAATTTTAAGGCCTATTGTTATTTGCATCATAAAGCACGAACGAACTTGCTATATTCTATTTTCATTGAATACTTGGTATTATTTTGTTACGAGAGATGGTAGTTAAATAGTATTAATGTTATTGGTTATAGCAATCTAACACTGATCATCTTAAATTTACATGTTTGATAAAATATGTTTGGTCCTATATTTTATTATTGTCATTTTTTTCCCCTCCCAAATGAAAGGCTTTGGAGTGCTATTTGTTGAGTCTAAATTGCTGAATTATTTGATTGGTTGCACTTGATGTCATATGAGCTTGCTGTACTTTTTTGTAGAATATTTGTGTGGACCGCATAACAATAGATTGTATGGATTAGGTGTAGCTAATCGTGTTAGTGAAAGCCAATGTATATGAGCAACGTGTGTAAAATTAGAAGTAGGGAATGACCATATTGAAGTGCAGGCTATAAGATTACAAAGTGTAGTGCTTTGTGAATTTGGGGCTTTAAGAAGTTGAAGTATAGTGTGTAGTAAAACATTTGATAGATGAACTAAAGTCAGTTGGTCCACTAATTTGCAGATTGCCCAGATCCTTAATGATAGTAGTGGGCTTGACTCTTCTATCAAGAATACATGTTTCTCTTATCATCTTCCTCAAAGCAGCATATGAAGCAAAGAACTATATTGATGTAATATATTGGCTAGAGGAGTCCCTTCCATGTATTATGAGTCTAATAGACAATGATGTACCTATTACTTAATGATAATATTATTAATAAAGTATACACTATAGTTTTATTCACACACACACACACACAAAAGGTATCTCTATTAAGCAAATTCAAAATATTGTTATTTTTCCAACAATCTAGAAACATTTTTAGGCATGTATGATTAGAGATTCCAAACATGTAGATACCTTCATACAAATGTATTTTTAGTGTAGTTACTCCTTTGTTGATATTCCGTGTGTACTTGGATACATTTTAGTAAAGATTGTTGTTTATAAAAAAGAAAAAAAAGAAAAAAAAGAAAAAAAGTCATTTTATCCATTGTAAAACCATAGTACCTTCAAGCAAAGTAAATTATTTGAACAACTAACCATCGACCCACTTCCATATTTTACCATCACATTAAGTATAATATATTAAGTTGATTGTTTTCTAATTCATAAAATGATCCCGCGCATTGCGCGGGTTAAACGCTAGTATTACTAAAAGCTGAAGCGTAGCGTTTAATGCTGCTGCTCTCACCTTGCGCTACATCAGCTGCCACGTCATTTTTTTTAAAATATAATTTGTCTTACAATTTTAAAATGGTTTTTACAATTTTTAGCCTTATAAATGCAGCCCACTGCTTATTTGTTTACTTCCACTATCATCCTATAATAAATCCAGCCCATTACTTATTTATTTACATCCACTATTATCCTATAATAAATCTGTATAATTAATTCAGACCATCTCTTATTTATTTAGTTCCACTATCAAGCACAACCTAAAGCCTTTTCAGTTCAGAGTTAGGATTTTGTGTGAGCATTTTTAGCTTAAAGGAAAAGGAAAAGGAAAAGGAAAAGGGAAAAAAAAAAATTGAAGCCTTTCAAGCTTTAGTTTTTTTTTTTTTTTCAATTTTCCTATAATTGTTTTTAACATTTATTTTTTTAATATTTACACTTCTCTAACTTTTCTCTCTCTCTTACCATTTCATCTCCCCACTACTTCTTCAATCTTTCTCCCTCCTTTACCTTTTCATCTCCCCACTAGACATTAATATCATTCTTCTTCTTCTTCCCCTTCATCTTCACTCTCTTATTATAAATTTGTCACTATCTTTTCTATTCTATGCATAGTTTTCCCTCACAAAAAAATGGTTCTCTCTCTCTCTCTCTCCCTCTCTAAATTTTGTGATGGATTTTTTTTTTCCTTGCATCTCTACTTTAGGTTTATAATTTTTTATATTCTTTAAAACTCTATTTTGGATTAATGCGATTTAGTTTTGTTTTTAAATTGTTGTTGTTGTTTTTTTTTTTCCCCTCTTTGATTGTTAAATGTTATCCTATTGCGTTCTAAAGAATTAAATATAGCATATAAAAATATAATACTATTATATTACATAGCATAATTTCGATAATTTGGTATTTATTCTGATTTTTTTATAGTGCTCAATTTATATGTTAAAATATGAGACTTTACTAATTTTTGTTTATTTCCTAATCCTTTGTAGTGAATAAAGTACTCTTAATAGTTGTATTAGAAGTACTCTATAATGTCATTCATTTAAAGAAAAGCTTAGGTTAGCCAAATGAAAATAATCGAATAGGTGACAAATTTTAACTTTTGCAATTTTATATTAATTGATATTATTTTATAACAATGCATATATAGAAATTTAATTCTTAGATTTTGCTATTAATTTTTTATTTAATAATATGTTTTGGGTGGCCGAAATTATAATTTCTACAAAGAAAATAACCTTCATAAATTATCCAAAAAAAAATCCTAATATTGGTTCAATTAATCATTGTTAAGTTTTATTAATTTTTTTAATTTACGTTTTTTTGGTGTTTTGGATTGTTCCTATATTATATTTATAATTGTTCCTATAATAAATAAAAATATAATTACGAAATACATTAATCATTATTAGATTAGTTTAAATTGTTAAAAAAAATTTTAATAAAACCACCAAAAAAATAATTATCACGCACAACGCGCGGGTTCGCGACTAGTTTTGTATAAATTTGATATCAGTTATTCCATTCGATCCATATATTTTTCCACACAAAAACTATGAGTACTCTCTCTCTCTCTCTCTCTCTCTCTCTCTCTTGATTTTTTTTCTTTCCTATAACACTAATTTAGGTTGATGGTTTTTTTATTTAATTTTTTGTGTTGAGTTTTTTAAATTTCTTATCACAAATCACTCATATAGTTTTGATTGAATTTTGGTTTGGGTTAATATGTAGTTTTTTTTTTTTAATAGAAATTTGAGTTTATATATGGCTACAAATTTGAATGTGCCTACCAATGGACTTCCACTGAATAGAGATGTATTCGCAATGTTTTTAACTTCATATACTTCTTTGGTAATGTGAATTTGAGAAAGTAAAAATGGTAGGCAAATGATGTATGGTCTTTCATAATCCCCTATGTCTTGAAAAAAGTGAAAGGCATATTAGTCTTCCATCTACTAGAATTTTGTATAGAAAGTATTTTGTTATAAGTTCCTTGACTTTTTGTTATTTTATAATGAAATGGGATTGAAAGTTCTCTTCTGCCTAACTAAACAGCTAGAGACAGACATACAAATACTTTTGGAGAAGGCTGATATGGCTCTTAAAAAGTACAAGATACATATGGTTGTGGCAAATGAGGTTTTAACTCGCAAAGACAAGGTTGTAGTTGTTACAAGCAATGAAAATATATCAGTTCACCATTACAAGACTCAGGTTGTTGATGTCGTGGAGAATCCCCTAATTAGACTTATTGTGGAGAGACATTTAGCTTATGTTGAGAAGCTGGATTTATGATATCTAAGTCTAAAATATCATCAAATGTTTAATATAACAGACATTTACCAAAAATTACTCTATGGTTGTAGATCCTTATGATAATCATTTGGATTATCTTGTAGGCTAACTTGCCTCTGTAGTCTATACTGTGAAAAAAAATTAATAAAATTGTTTTATTTGTAGAGTATCAAAAAAGTCAAAAAATATTTAGTGTATTAATTTTATATTGTTGCATCTCATGTGTTTGGTTAAATTTCTTTTAGAAATCTTATGTGTTTTTCTCAATTCTATTTGTTATTTGTTATTTTGGTCATTTTATTACAAATAATTAGCATTTCCACCATCAAATTTTTAGTTAATTTAAACTTTCTTGGTAAGTTTTTACTTTGCTTAGTTGATAATCTTTACTGAAAATGCCAAAAAGAGAATAAGATAAAATATAATTTACTCTAGAGCATCATTTTGCTATTTGTTAGGTTCTAAAGATTAGGAACAATGTATTTAGAACTTCAATTTGTATGTTGGCAAACCATGATCAAAACAATGTTTAGTCGTATGTTAGACTTGCTCAAAGTATGGGTTTAATTGTAAAGTTGGAATCGAGTTTTTATGCAGAAGTACTGTTCACTTTCTGTATGACTCGATCGATCGAAAATTAGACTCGATCGATCGAAAATCGTGCAGAACGTTTTTCTGCAGAAAATTCCAACTCAGCCCAAGCCCGTTTTAATGTATAGGGTTTTATGTTTTGCCCTAAGTATATAAGGGAAAACCCTAGCCACGTTTTTTGAGTTCTGTTTTGCTGTGTTTGTGAATCTCTCTGTGAGATCTAGAGGTGTTTACCTTCACATACACTTAGGGTTTACAAACTTGAGATTTATGTCAAGAGTTGTGTAGATCGTTACAGTTGCAAAATCAAGAGAACACAAAGATATACAAGCAGGTGCGCTTGTGGATTTGTTGAAGAATTCCGGAAAGAAGGAGTCCGTGGATCTCGGAGCTATCATGGGGTCATGGTAGTAAGTTTCCTACACTCGGGTAGCAATAAGATGTTAGTGGTCTAAGTCTATTGTGTAAACTTCAATTCTTTCATAGTGGATTCAATTTACCTTGAGGATAGCTAGGTCAAATCATCCCCAGGTTTTTACCGGTGTGGTTTCCTGGGTCATCAGATCTTTGTGTTGTTTATTTTCCGCTGCTTTGTTATTTTTGCTTAATTGTGTTAACCTAGTTTTAATTAAATTACCTAAGTTAATAACTTGGCTAATTCTCTAGGTTAATCTGTTGGGTTTAAGGGGTCTAAACGATCTGACAAGTGGTATCAGAGCGGGTAGCTTTTTTGTTTGATCCTTTGATCTTTAAGCTGATCCTTGACCCCTGTTGTTATGGATTTCTCTAATATCTTCTCTTTAGTTTGTCACATTATCTACTTGGTGTGCTTGTCCTTTACAATCTTTGTTAAAGTTTTTCTTGAGTGTCTTACTGTAATCACATATGAAAATAATCACATGTGTTATACTGCTTTAACCGCCTTAAAGGCACGTGATTCTTGTCTTTGGTATTTAGATAGTGGTTGTTCCAGGCACATGACAGGAAATAAAGCTTTGTTTAAGACACTCTTCGAAGGAAAGATTGGTACAGTTACCTTTGGAGACGGAAGTAAATCTGTGATTAGAGGCATTGGTACTGTGGACATTCCAGGACTACCAGTTTTTGAAGATGTGTGGTATGTTGATGGGTTGAAGGCAAACTTACTCAACATAAGCCAGATTTGTGACAATGGACTTAATGTATTCTTCACCAAGCAAGAATGTGAAATACTTGATGAAGGGGGTGATTGTATGTGTGTTGGTGTGAGAACAGCTGACAACTGTTATGGTATCACCCCAAGTATAAGCAACAAATGCTTCAGTGTTAAAATCAATCAAGTTGACTTATGGCATCAAAGGTTGGGACATGCCAGCCTTAAGCAATTAGAGAAGATTTCAAAATGTGATGCTGTAATTGGGTTGCCCAAGTTTGAGAAGGTTGAAAAATGCATCTGTGGACCATGTCAGATGGGTAAACAAGTGAAGTCCAAACATCCGTCTGTAGCTGATGTTCAAACTACGAGACCTTTGGAGTTGTTGCATATTGATCTCATGGGTCCTGCCAGAGTTCAGAGTTTAGGTGGAAAGAAGTACATTCTAGTTGTTGTGGATGACTTTACAAGATTCACATGGGTTGTACTTTTGAAAGATAAAGCTGAGGCTCCTGAAAAAATGATTCATCTGTGCAAGAAATTGCAAGTAGAAAAAGGAACTGTGATAGCCAGAATTAGAAGTGACCATGGAAAAGAGTTTGAGAACACCAAACTGGCTATATTTTGTGATAATCAAGGCACCCGTCAGGAATTCTCTTCACCCAAAACACCACAACAAAATGGAATTGTGGAAAGGAAAAATAGAGTTGTACAAGAAATGGCTCGTGTCATGCTCCATAATAAGAAGATGCCTAAATCTTTTTGGGGAGAAGCTGTTAATACTGCATGTCACACTCTCAATCGGGTGTATTTCAGACCAAATTCCAAGCAAACTCCCTATGAACTCTGGAGAGGAAAGAAGCCTGTAGTGAAATACTTCAGAATATTTGGCAGTGACTGTTACATTCTGCGTGATAGAGAGAACCTGGAGAAGTTTGATGCTAAGAGTGATAAAGGTTATTTTCTGGGATACTCTTCCACCAGTAGAGCATACAGAGTATACAATCTGAGAACTAAAACAGTCATGGAATCCTCAAATGTGGTGATCAATGATGAATTAAAATCAAAAGGCCATTCAGAACATGCACCTCAAGTTCAAGAAAAGATGATGGAAGTTGATGATCCTCTACCTGAAGATTATGTGGGAAAGCCTACAGAGGAAGAGTTAATGGTTTTGAATGATACAGCATCAGTGCCATCAAGTTCAGAACCTTCAACACCAGTTCATGGAGTTCCACAAGAACAGAGAAAAGTTCAAAGTCCATCAGATCAGAAAGGTACCACTACTTCATTGGTTAAAGGTCCATCATCCAGAGTCAGGTTGAATCATCCTGCTACAAATATTTTGGGAAGTTTGAATGATAACATGAGATTGAGATCCAAAGCTTTAAATGTGATTACTCACTCATGCTACCTATCCCAATTCGAACTGAAGAAGGTGGATGAAGCTCTCCAAGATGCTGATTGGGTCAATTCTATGCATGAAGAACTTCATCAGTTCGTTAGAAATGATGTGTGGGAATTAGTTCCTAGACCTGAGGGAGTCAATGTTATTGGAACTAAGTGGATCTTCAAGAACAAGTCAGATGAACATGGAACTGTTATCAGAAATAAATCTAGGCTTGTTGCTCAAGGATACACACAAGTAGAAGGAATTGACTTTGATGAGACTTTTGCACCAGTAGCAAGATTGGAATCCATTCGCATTCTTTTGGCTATTGCATGTCACATGAACTTCAGGTTGTATCAAATGGATGTCAAGAGTGCATTCTTAAATGGCATGATACAAGAAGAAGTGTATGTTGAACAACCGAAAGGTTTCATTGATCCTCACAGGCCAAACGATGTCTACAAGTTGAAGAGAGCTCTCTATGGATTGAAACAAGCTCCACGGGCTTGGTATGATAGATTAACTGCATATCTCACGGATCATGGCTTCAAGAGAGGTTTTGCTGACACCACTCTGTTTATACGAAAGGATAAGAATCATTTTATAGTTGCTCAAATTTATGTTGATGATATTGTTTTTGGTGCTACTAATGATTCTCTTGCTCAATCTTTTGCAGATGAAATGAAGGCCATGTTTGAGATGAGTATGGTTGGGGAACTAACTTATTTCTTGGGATTGCAGGTAAAGCAAACGGATGATGGAATCCACATCAACCAAGCTAAGTATGCGCGAAATTTGGTCAAGCGATTTGGTCTTGACAAGGCTGCACATGCTAGGACACCAATGGCTGCTAATGTGAAATTAACAAATGATCCCTCAGGTGAGTCTGTTGATGTTACTCTATATAGAAGCATGATTGGTTGTCTCTTGTACTTAACTGCTAGCAGACCTGATATTGCGTTTAGTGTGGGTGTTTGCTCTAGATTTCAGTCTAATCCTAAGGTCTCTCACTTAAATGCTGTTAAGAGGATCATAAAATATGTTGCTGGAACTTGTGATTATGGTCTATTTTACAGTAAAGAGTCAAATCTTTCTCTTGCTGGTTTTTCTGATTCTGATTGGGCTGGTAATGCTGATGATAAAAAAAGTACAACTGGTGGTTGTTTTTATGTTGGTGCTAATTTGGTTGCTTGGATGAGTAAGAAGCAAAATTCTGTTTCTCTATCTACTGCTGAGGCAGAATATATTGCTGCTGGGAGTTGTTGTTCTCAGCTTTTGTGGATGAAGAAACTTTTGAGTGATTATGGTATATCTCAGGACACCATGGTTGTTTATTGTGATAACTCTAGTGCCATAGATATATCTAAGAATCCTGTTCAACACTCTAAGACCAAACACATTGAGATTAGATATCACTTCATTAGGGATCTTGTTGAAAGGAAAATTGTTGCTCTTGAATATATTCCAACTGAACGTCAGAATGCTGATATTTTCACCAAACCGCTTGATAGAGGAAAGTTTGAAACTCTTCGTCAAGTCATTGGTGTGATTCTTTGTCCCTAGTCATTCTTGACTTCATGGTCCTTGTGCTTCATTGCTCAATCTTTTGTGACCTTTGTTTCTAGAATTTGCATTGCATTACATTCATGCATTTCATTCTAGGATGTTTGTTTCTTTGTTTAATATAAAAAAAAAAAAAAAATTTTTTTGCAAATTGTGTTTTGCTATTTTTCCTTGAATTTGTAGACAAGGTTGGTCAATCAAAATTACATATCATAAGTATGTACCTTGTTTAGCTTTGACGCACTTATTTTTATTGCACTTTACTAGCTAAAGTCTTGTTGTGCATGTTGTGTGGGAAGATGCTATATTTGTTGATCACATGATCTTGATCTTGAAGTCTTATGTCTTTGATTGTTGGACTTGAACTTTTTGAGAAAGGCATAAATAACCATCTCACCACTGTTTATTAGCCAATCATGAACACCTTAGTGCATATCATAAGATTTTGTGCTCGAGAAAGTGAAGCACATGCACAAAAAGAACATAAGATGTAGCCTCTCATTAAAATTGGTGTGTACATTATTGGACTATAATAATCTCACAAATTCTAAATAAAATTGGTGTGTACATTATCCCGGTTTTTTTTAAGTTTCTAATCAATGAATTTGAATAATGAGGCAAATCAAGAAACTTATATGATTGCAAGCTCTTATTCTAGGAGATGTGGGAGTTATAGGATGTAACTCTTTAAGGGATAGTCTCTTTCAAATTCATGTGATGGATTTTGTAGAAATTGTGATTGATCTCTATGTGTATATCACCTCACATGTTTCTCAAGCTTTTGCTAGTTGCACACACTACACAAGCTATTCTTTGCTAGAATTGTGTACATGATATTGTGTGTGTTTTTGGCCTGACCAACCAAGTTTGAGAATTTTGGGAATTTGATGCAAAACATGTTTGCTTGTTTGTTGTTTGTTTTTGGGTATATTGAGAGAAAATTATGCTTTGGAAAATCTGGAATGAATACATGTGTTTTTGGAAAACATCTCATCTCATACTCATGCATTTGATTTTTCAAATCTGTTGTTTTAAGGAGTTTTTGGTCTAAAACGTTTGGTTTTTCAAAAATATGTTTTTTTCCAGAATTTCGATCGATCGAAACTGACTTTCGACCGATCGAAAATGTTTTAAAACGTTCAGAAAATTCTCTGGTTGAATCGATCGATCCAAGCTGTTTTTGGATCAATCGAATAAGTTTTCGACCGATCGAATGTAATATTCGATCGATCGAAAATCGAGCCGGCTATTTTTAAAAGGGAGTTTCTCAAGTGACTTTTCACTATTCAAAAACTTTTTCAAACTTTTTCTCCCTACCAACCGGTCAAGGCTTGCTTCTTGGAGATTTTGTCGTTTTCTTCCAAACTTTTTGCCAAATCTCTCTTTCCCAAGTGTGATAAGTCCTTTATACCCTTTCCTTTGCATTTATTTTCAAATTTCATGCATTATTTTCATGCATATTTGGGTATTTTCGGCATTTAGGAATTTTCTATTTTTGGGGTTGTTTTTGAATGATTCTTTCTCAAAATCTTTATGGGTTTTTGTGGGGACACCTTGTCTAAACACATCATGTGGTTTAATTGGATTATTTTGGTGGTTTGAAGGAAATTTGAAATTCTAGGGCTTGAATTTGAGCAAATTTGGGGTTTTGTTCAATTGGATTGAAATTAATGAAATTGGCTTGTTGGATTGATTAATTTGTTCATTATATTGAGTTAATTGAATATTGTGCTGATCAATTTATCAATTTGTTGTGTTTTGAAAAAATTAGGTTTTTCAAATTGTGTATTTTTGATAAATATTGCTTGCTCAAGCCAATTTTGTTAATTTGGATCACTTTTGAACATGTCACTGCATTAGTACATGCATCATTTAATGTTTATGTTCATGCATCATATAGAATTGTTATATTCTATTTTTTTTTTTTTTTTGTGCTAACTTGCAGTCTGCCCTTGGTATTGTTTTTGCTCTTTTCTTTCTGTGTCTGTCTTTTCCTTAGCACTATGCCTAGGAAAACTAGAGCCCATAGGACTTCTGATCCTTCTCCTTCTTTTGACACTGAGAGGTTCCCTAGTGAGTCAAACCAAGTCACTTATGAGACTTTGAACCTTAGGCGTCAGATTTGGGCTGAGCGTAGGGTTATCTTAGATGAGCTGGATCCTGAGGTGCGACGTAACTTTGAGCGTCGGGGTTGGTTACCTTTGCTCGAGTATGAGCATTCTCCTCCTCCTGCCACCTTGATTAGAGAATTCTATTCGAATCTCTCTATTCATGTCTATGATAACGACACCTTGGTTAAGGTGTGGTTACGTGGTGTGGAGTATCGCATTACCCCTTCGGTAGTGTCTGATGCTCTTGGGGTGCCCATTGTGGACCATCCCGTTTTTCCTTACGAGGAGTCTCCTCCCCTTGATGACGTTTTGTCCTACATCACTGGGTCTTCTATCCAGTGGGGTTCTGATCCTCGGATCACTTCTGCTGAGTTGTCTGAGCTGCACTATCTTTTCTTTAGGATAGCGTGTCATTCATTGTGGCCTATTTCGCATGTCCACACCATTCCTCTTGAGAGGTGTGTCTTTTTGTATGCTTTGGTCACTGATGCTCCTATCAGTTTTCCGCATTTATTCCTTCGTTCTTTGAACGAGGTTCATCGATCTAGTTCTACGGCTCATGCTTTGTTTTTTCCTGTTTTTATTCATCGGATTCTCCTTTTTCTTGGTTTTGGTGAGTATCTTGCTTCTGAGCCTGTTCATGTTGTCGCTCCTATTGGTGCTACCTTTTTGAGGCAAAGGGCTGCTCAACTTCGAGCTAGCTCTAAGCGTTCTAGGGTAGAGCCTTCCGATGTCACTCCACCCCCTTCTTCTTCTACAGATACTCATGCAGCTGGAACTTCTTCTGATCCTGCTGTTGCTGCTGCTGTTGCTGATGTTCCTCCACCGTTTGATGAGGTTTCTGACCTTCGTCGGACTCTTGATACTGTCGTGACCGTTCAGGCGGCTCATGGTCAGCTTTTGGTGGACATCCTTGATGAGCTACGTGCGTTGCGAGTGGATTTGGCGAGCTCTCGTCGATCTCGTCCACCACCTTTTGATGATGAGTGAGTGCCCTTTGGCAATTCTTCACAAAAAGGGGGAGTACATAGTTCATTGTATCTAGGAGATTTTTTTGTGGAGATTTACATTTTAGGGGGAGTTTTTTGTTTACTTGGTAGTGATATTGCGGAGTTTGTGGAGTTATTAGATTGTATCTAGATGCTTCACTGTGTATTCTCATTTTTAGCTCTTGTTTAGGAGATTTATTTTGTTGAGATACATTTGCTGTATATGTTTCTTATTTCACTATGCTACTACTCTGCTTATTGATTTATATTGATGATGTTATTCATGATATATGTCTTTATTTTGTGTCATGTGAAATTAAGAAATTTTTATTTATGTATTTCCTGTTTTTCTTCCACACATGCGTTTATGTGTTTGTTAAGTGTTACAGGAATATACAGGTTGCTTTCAGTCGAGCTACTGTCTACCTTGCAACTGTTAGATAGTAGTTTAGGTTGAATTGTTAAGTGGCTATTTTTATTGTAATGGGCTATTTCAATTTGTAACTTTGAGCTTTTTGTTAAGTCTGTGTTTTGTCACGGATTTCCAAAGGGGGAGTTTGTTAGGTTCTAAAGATTAGAAACTAATGTATTTAGAACTTCAATTTGTATGTTGGCAAACCATGATCAAAACAATGTTTAGTCATGTGTTAGACTTGCTCAAAGTATGGGTTTAATTGTAAAGTTGGAATCGAGTTTTTATGCAGAAGTACTGTTCACTTTCTGTATGACTCGATCGATCGAAAATTAGACTCAATCGATCGAAAATCGTGCAGAACGTTTTTCTGCAGAAAATTCCAACTCAGCCCAAGCCCGTTTTAATGTATAGGGTTTTATGTTTTGCCCTAAGTATATAAGGGAAAACCCTAGCCACGTTTTTTGAGTTCTGTTTTGCTGTGTTTGTGAATCTCTCTGTGAGATCTAGAGGTGTTTACCTTCACATACACTTAGGGTTTACAAACTTGAGATTTATGTCAAGAGTTGTGTAGATCGTTACAGTTGCAGAATCAAGAGAACACAAAGATATACAAGCAGGTGCGCTTGTGGATTTGTTGAAGAATTCCGGAAAGAAGGAGTCCGTGGATCTCGGAGCTATCATGGGGTCATGGTAGTAAGTTTCCTACACTCGGGTAGCAATAAGATGTTAATGGTCTAAGTCTATTGTGTAAACTTCAATTCTTTCATAGTGGATTCAGTTTACCTTGAGGATAGCTAGGTCAAATCCTCCCCAGGTTTTTACCGGTGTGGTTTCCTGGGTCATCAGATCTTTGTGTTGTTTATTTTCCGCTGCTTTGTTATTTTTGCTTAATTGTGTTAACCTAGTTTTAATTAAATTACCTAAGTTAATAACTTGGCTAATTCTCTAGGTTAATCTGTTGGGTTTAAGGGGTCTAAACGATCTGACACTATTAATGTATTTATGCATAGGTACTCAAGGAATTTTTTCTTTTTGCATTTTATTTTATTTTATATTTCCACTTTATGGTATATGATTTATTGATAACGATCTATTGTATAGTTATCTTTATTTACTTTTTCACTTAGTTTTAATTGTGAGGAAGAACGAGATGTGGATCTATGTTTTGGAGAAAAATATATCTATAAGAGTTGAATCGCATACATCTGTATGGTAATAAACAAAGTATACATAGTTACAACTTGTTTTAATAGTTCTCACACTATCAATTTAAAAATAAAAAAAATTATTGCATTGTGTTTTTATACATATCTCACTATATATAATACTTGACTACAAAATATATTTTATTACACTACAAAAAACTTCTAATTTAAAATATAATTTCAAATAACACATATTGAATTTTTAAAAATATACAATCTAATATATGTTAACTAGTTATCTTTATTTACTTTTTCACTTAGTTTTAATTGTGAGGAAGAACGAGATGTGGATCTATGTTTTGGAGAAAAATATATCTATAAGAGTTGAATCGCATACATCTGTATGGTAATAAACAAAGTATACATAGTTACAACTTGTTTTAATAGTTCTCACACTATCAATTTAAAAATAAAAAAAATTATTGCATTGTGTTTTTATACATATCTCACTATATATAATACTTGACTACAAAATATATTTTATTACACTACAAAAAACTTCTAATTTAAAATATAATTTCAAATAACACATATTGAATTTTTAAAAATATACAATCTAATATATTAATTCAATAATTATCCAATAAAAAATTATCATTTCAAATTTTCCCGCGCATCGCATTGGTTTACGACTAGTTAACATATAATGCTTGTTCTTTTACCCTCTATGATCATCTTGCAGAAATCACATATTTGTCACCCTAATATCCCAGCTGAAGTAATCTGTCCTTGGATAATCTCTTATAGCCTGTTTGGGAGTTAAAAAAAGGAGGGGGAGTAGAGTAGAGGGAGGGAGAGTAATTCAATTACCTTGTTTGGAAGTTTTTTAAGGAAGGAGGGGGAGAGATTTGGAGGGGTTTCAACTCCCTCTAACCCCTCATTTTTAATTCCTCCAAATTGGAGAGATTTGGAGGGAGAGTAGAATAGATAAGTTATTGACCAAATGAATTTTCTAATTTACCCTTTCTAAATTAACAAAATTACCATTTCTAAAGGGCTAATTACCCCCTTCCCCCTCCCTAATTTTAAAAACATCCAAACAATATAGAGGGGAATCATTCTCCTCTACTCTCCTTTCCACTACTCTCTTTCCCTTTAATCCCCTCTACTCTCCTCCCTCTCTAAACTTCCAAACAAGCCATTAGTAACGAATAATCAGGCAATGGATCTATGCTTCAAGATCACTATTTTATGCCAAATTTATCTCCACTAGTTTTTACTTTTGGCAGATCTGATCTAAATTTCTAGTGGCTTGCCTCAATATTGCAGTAAAACTTTTTTGGGTTGAGGTTGTTGTTCCCTAGTTACTGTGTACGACTTGGTTGGGCTATACCAAATTCTACGCAACTGGCTTGAATTCCGACCAACATAGTATGTATACATATTTATATAGTAAGAGGCTCCCACTCTACCCAAGTTCTTACACAATTACACTCCAAAATTCTTTGTATTTGGATTGGATAATGGATATGTAGGAGACACTTCTGCATATGTATTCTCAATGTGTCGGAAGTAATTAAAAAAATACAACTTATTATTTAAGAAATCCTTTGATTATGATTTTAACGATTTTGATAATCATTATTTATTTTTAAAACTTAAAATAAATAGAAAATATTCCAAAATTGTAAATTATACATAAAGATATAAATAAATATTGATTAACCAATTAATTAATTTTTCAGAGTCTCGTGTCCCTGTGTGCTGTCCATGTCTATGCTCCTTAGCTCTGAAGATCATGAATTCATGATCTAAGACTCTATGGCAGTATCATTCATTGAACTAATATGGTCATAGATAATTTTTGGCTCTTTGTGTGAAGAAGGGGACCATTGAGTTGTCAATTATCCAACAAGAAGGATGTACCTAACAATTTCTATTACGACTCTTCAAAGAGAGGCCTTGAGTAGCTCCCAACTTCAGCATTGTCTTCAACTCCCAGGAATACTAATTAGGTTCAGATAATACAATGAAAGCTCCCCCTTTTAAGCAGATGTGATTTTTTACCTTGCTACTCAATAGTACTCATAGGCTCCTTGGTAGATAAGGACCACATATCTTCAATATGGAAGCTTTATTCCAGTCCTAAATTTTCTTAAAGCCCAAACCACCCTTGTTGTATTACATATTGAACTCCAGCAGAAATATCTATGGGTTGTAACATTAGAGTTTTAAGGGACTCTTCTTTTCATTTGACTTTAGAAGAGAGAAGAAAGGTGAGGAAAACTTGTAAATTAGGTTTTCATGTTAGACAAGAAAAGAAAATAAACAACCAAGAGTTGAATGGGAGGGAAGAAAACATTATTAACTAAGCTTATTATATAATATATTGACTTATTATCACCCTATCTACAAATTTATTTCCTCTCTCTCGTTATGTTGAAAAAAATTCAATAAACTCTAACTCAAATGGTACTTCTTTCTTTTTTAATAATGAGTTAGATTCAAGAATACGTGTAACTTATCAATTAAAAATTATTATGATTACGAGGTTTGAGATAGACTTGAGCCCATATTGTGAACTACATATTGGCCAATAAAGTCCAATTAGCCAAGTGATGAAGAAAAGTCAATAAATTCTAACTTCCTCCTCCTCTAATAATGTAATGGAGAATTAGATTCAAGACTCATGGATACGTGTAACATATCAAAGAAAAAACTAGTGCGATGAAGAGCATTTGGGATAGGCTTGAGCCAATGTTGTCAACTACATATTGGCTTATGAAGTCCAATTAGCCAAGACAAGTGTGATGGCATTACCTTGGGCGAGATTCTGTCTCATCCATTTGTTTAAATAGTAATCAACATCAGAAAAGCTTGTTTGAGAAATCAATATCAGCTTATGATCACAAAAGTTATCATGGGATTTGCTAAAGCATGTTTATGTACAATTAGAATCACCTTTTCCCTTTGGCCATGACATTATTAATCACTGCAAACATTTGAACGACAAAGATAGTTTGGCAAGATATTTTAAAAGCCTAGTATAGTTTTTAATGGATAAGAGTAAAAACCACTAAACAAACTTGGCTAAAACAGAAGACATAATGGTAAACCAACCTCTTGTTTATGGATGCCTTTAACCCTTCACCACTATGTTAGATTAGTTTTTGACACTATTAACGAGCTTTGTCTATTTGCTTATTTTTTGTACTTGGAACTCATTGGCTTGCGCAGTCACCTTTCAAATTCTTCAAAAGTTTACCTTCTCTTCTGGATATTACAGAGCTCGGGAGGGGGTTGATGATGTAATGGCAGGCAGATAAATTGTTGAAGAATAATTTAGTTAGATTTGAAACTTTGGACCATCTCTGCAATATGTACCAAAATTCTTAACAACTACTTCAGAAAAAAAATAAATAAATAAAAATAAGGACCATAATCAATTGATTGGGCCATGAAGTATTGGTAAGGAAAAGACACCCAAGTTTGGATCTATTCCATTAAAAAAATCAGTTTTTAGATGAAACTATCACAATATAATAATTCTTCAAATATTGAACCCAACCAAGATGGACAAAAATGAGTATGAGGAGAAAGGATAAGCCACTCAAGAGAAGAGAATCTTCCTGAATGAAATAATTGGTCCCCATGTAAAATAATGTGCATCATGATTAATGTGAAAAATAAAAAAAGATAACCCAAGTTTTCAATCACACATCATCATCTACTCCAAGTCAAAAACAGTAGGAAAAGCCTAGAAGCAATCAAATTTTTAGTCATCACTTGAGCAAAATCAACTCTACAATATCTCATCCTCTCTTATCTCTATCTGCAATGGAGAGGGTAAAAAGCAAAAACAAGATCAATAATTAAAAAGACCAAAAAAAGAAAAGAAAAAGGAAGTACAAAAAAAAAAAAAAAAAAACCCCACTCTGAGGATTATGGTCACATGAGGATTATTGACAATATCTTTCTCAAAATACAGGCTTTTGGAGAGCAATAATCAAGAATGGGAAAATTGACAATATCTTTCTCAAAATACAGTCCTTTGGAGAGCAATGAAGGATAGACTGTTTATCAAGAAAATTCTTTATGGACGTCATCAAATTCAGAATTCTCCACTCCATCTAACAGCATTTCTTGATACCGGCACTTACGGCTGCAAAAGGCTTTCTCACCCCTACATGTTTAGAGGCAAACAATTAGGACTAGAACTCTATTTTTGTCCATCTTCTATATCATCATAACACTAAAATTGCAGTTTAACCAAAAGCATCAACATGGTACTAGAATATAATAAAAATGAGATAATTTACCAGAATCTTAACAAAGCCATGAGTTTAAACACAACAGAATTGTTCAAATCCTATGTTCAATTCTATTAACTTATCAAATACTTATGATGCATCCTATAATATTTCTATCTAGTTGTCAAGGAAGAAGCCTCAAAGTTGAAGACTAAACTTTTTTACTATGTCTAGTACTCTCAATTCAATAGAAGGAAATGGAACAAACCTGTAAATGTAAATGTCTTTAGTCTGTTCAAGATTCTTCTTGCAAGTGTAACAGAAGCTGAGGAAATTCTCCAACATAGAGTTTGGTTCATCTGGTAAGGAACAGTAGGTTTCCACAACGCAGTTGTCAAATATATGAGTGGTTTTTGGATTTGGCCCATGAGATATCACACATGTGTAATCCTCAGAAAGCTCCATCTCGGTCACAGAGAGACTTCCAGCTGTGATCACTCTTGGAGACTCCTTTGTTTGGATGCCAGAACTGGCAGAACCAAATACTGATATTTGTGAATTTCTGGTCTTGATTCCAAGATCAGCTGGAGATTTTGGAGACTCAACAGTTGGAGAAACTGTAGAGTCTGGCAGGGGAGGGATTTGAACTCTAAGCTTTGTACCAAAGAGAACCTTTCCATTGCTTGGTTTAGAACAATTCTCTTCAATACTTCCATCATTTAAAGTATCAATAAGAGCAAGGCCAATGCCTTTGGAGTCCATTTTGTCCCATGAGTGTTTTTTTTCTGAGACAACTTTTGGGGATTTAGGCTGGTTTCTCTCATAAGAGAAAGGACTTCCAAAAGGAGAGAATGGTGGTGTTTCAAGAATTGAGGTTGGACTCATCGTAGCTTCAGTTTCTGAGAGACCCTTTGCTATTAGAGCTTTGAATCTTGGTGAACCAAAGAAAGATGGAATAGGTCTTGTGCGTTTCTGGGATGGTGATGATTGAGAGCTGTGATCAGACATTAAAGATTGCTTGCTGGTCACTGCTCTTGATCTATTTCTCAGCATAACTCTCTATTCTCATATACTCCTTAGCCAAATATAATAAAATTCTGATTTCTCACTGCCAAACATGAAACAAGAATTACATATAAAGTTTCAGGTCTTTCACACGAAAGAAAATAATTTTAAAAAGAAATTAAAGTGATGCAGAGAACAATACCAGAGATACATAAGCATAACTGAGTGCTCACCTGTACTAAATAAGCGAAATTTACTCAGAAATCACCATGAGTTGCTGCAGGTGACTGTCTCAAAGGTTAGAAGCAAAAAGTTCTATTTTTTTTTCCTAGAAAAGCGCTACTGTAATGCTCTTAGCTTCATAAAATAAAAAAATAAAAACAAAAAACAAAAATCCCAGTATATAAAAACAAAAATCCAAAAAAGAAAGTTCACTCTCTATCAAAAAACTGAAAAGCCTGCTAGATCTCCGTAGCCTCCATATGCTTCGCATTAAGAAAACAACTATGAAATAAAGATTGGGCTTCCTCTTCCCCTTGTTCCTTCATGAAGTTAACAAAAAACAATTCCCATCATAGCAATTTGCATGCAAACCATGTGATCAAGGACAGAAGTGAACAAGAGCACTGCCATTTACAACAAAAGAACCGTGTATTTTTATACTCTCAAGGTGTTTCAGAAAGACATGGACATAAAAATTGTTTTACACCTCCCCATGAAAAAGAAAACCTCATCATCACCATGTAATTAAATTGAAAGCCTCAAAACTTTGCTTTCTGTCAGTGGGTTTTTCACACTCACTGCCATCAATTTCACTGTCACTTATTCTTTATTCAGGTCTCAGTCCTTGCAAAATCACAACGAACATGCAAAGAGAAAAAAGTGAACTAAAAAAAAGAAGAGGCTTTAACTCAAAAGGGAGTAGTTGTGTTTGGTTGTGAACCTTTTAAAGAGAGAAGAAGAGGAGGGGTGTGCGTGAAAATCAGTGGTTTTTACAACACACCCTTAACTCCCAAATTTTTTATTACTTAAAAAAAAATATTTTATTTTAGTTTTCTTATTCTGTGTGTGTTTTGCACACAACGAGTTTTGTCTTTTTGCGAGAGGTGTTTCTTTCTTTAAGTATGGTACTTTGTCCAGACTCTCTTTGACTCTGTCTAAAATCTATCACTGTTGTGTGAACTGAGCTGCTATAAATGCAGAAATAAACGCACGCACTTGTAGAAATTGCTTAGAAAACACTTTTTTATTTTATATATAAAAAATTACTTAAGAATTTTCTGTTAGGACAAAACTTGTTAAAATTATTTTGCTATCATTTTTATTTAATTCAAATATATGCCAACATCATTTATGGAGAAATAATTGACAAATAAAAAGAATAGTTCAACCCTAAAATTTATATTGTTCAAGTAATTATAAGATTGACAATTAATTTGTTGCACATTCATATTAAAGATGTGAAAATAGCTAAAATGCTATTTTATAACTCAAAACACTAAAATGAGCTGTAAATCAAAAGGTGTTATATTTTTTTAAAAAATATAACTTAAAAGTTTATATATATATATATATATATATATTTTGTGGCACGATACATTTCCTCTCTTATTTTTTCTCTTTTTAGATTTTTATGGTGTTTATTGTATAAGATATATTATTTTATTGTGTTGTTTTATATTATTTTATCTAAAATTCATCAGATAGACAACTGTGATATTACTTCATCATCGACAGATATTTCTTCAAATAATGAAATAGTTAAATTATGTAATTGCAATAATCTTGAAAATTGCTATTGTAAAAGAAAACTAAAAATAAGTGTTTTAATAAAACAAGAAGATATAATCATGGATTTAATAGATAAACTTCCGAATTCACAATCTAGGAAGGATTATTTATCTAAACTAAAAGAATCTTTAACTTAAACTGATAGGTTTAAAATAGATCTGAAAGATTATAAGACAACATATAATTTTTCAGAAATTACTGATAGATTTAAACCAAGTAAACCTATAACAGTATCAGACTTATAGGCAGACATTAATGAACTAAGAAAAGAACTAAAAGAATTAAAATTAGAAAATTTCGTTTTAAAAAATATGGTTGAGCAGATAACTACACAAGTAATTAGTGTAAAAGATAGAATCAAATATTATAATAAACCTTTGATATACTTTTCAGTCCTTGACAGACATGATCATGCTAATCAAAGTTCTTACAAGGATGAATTTTTAAATGTAATTGATAGTATTCCAGAAATGGTATACTGAAATAACTCTGGTTATTCATAAAGAATTTTCATTAACTGTTGTTGCACTCGTTGATTCAGGTGCTGACATGAATTGCATATTGGAAGGATTAATACCTTCTAAATATTATGAATCAACAATAGACAGATTAACTCAAGCTAATGGAGATAGACTTAAAATAAGTAATAAATTGACAAAGACGTATATATATATATATATATATATAATAATGGAATTACTTTCAGAACACCTTTCTTTTTAGCAGATAAGTTGTCCTCTAAAGTTATTTTAGGGAATCCTTTTTTGGCTTTACTTTATCCCTTCTCCACGACTGACAATGGAATATATACTAACATTTTAGAAACATAAGTATTTTTTAAGTTCATCCTATCTCCGATCCCCAAAGATATACATTTACTAAAAGAAATCTCCATATCTAAAGACATATGCACTGATGAAATTGTACTAGCAACAGATAGTGTTGTCATTATAAACCCAGTGGCTGATGATGCTATAATCTCTAGCCAGTTGCAGTAGCACTTAAGTATATATGTAAAAAAAAAAAAAAAAAAAAAACTTTCAAAAAGATTATACAATTTTTCTTTAAAATTTTAGTGACCCTCTCCTAAAGTAGTTAGAGAATGTTAGCCTTTTGAAAGATCACCTTTTCTAGCATATCAAAATATATTATTGCATGAAGGCCTTGCAATCATGATAATTTGTTAATTTTAAAATTAACGGTCAATTGCCTGGCAAGCAAGATAGCCATCCTAAGGCTAAAATCTCAGACCACATTTTGCCAAAAATAGAAATCTTCAATAAAGATTTCAAGCAGTGCATGGAGGCGTCTCAATTGAGACAACATCCCTCCAAGTGGTAAAAGATAGGCCAAACAGACACAAACAGATGGACAGACCCAGTCAAGATAGGTAGATAAGCTGTACTATTCAGCTGTACTATTCACCAGCGTGCAGACACAAATAGATGGACATATCAAGACAAAATAGGCAGATAAGTCGTACTATCCACCAGCACCAGCATGCTTGGGACATCCAGACAAGATAAACAGACAGACCCAAGATTACTAGTTATTAGAAGTTACTTTTTAATACTACTGTTCATTAGCACTCGATCTGACAGATTCCCAGACAGACTACTGCTCATCAACAGTAATGAATAGTAAAAGCTATTTCTACAAAGTTCCACAAGATTCCACCAACATAATAACTTAAGTTAACTTTACTAATTTAGGTTACTTTTAAAGACTTACCATAGTTTAATTTCTCTATAAAAGGACAGACTTCGAAGACAGAAGACAAGTCCAGTTTAGAGGTCCAATTTCCAGGTCCAAGATAGCTCTCTCTCTCTCTCTCTCTCTCTCTCTCTCTCTCTCTCTCTCTCTCTCTCAGAAAAACTTTTGTAATCCTTCTCCTCTTGTAATCTTGTAACCCTTCATTTTCAAACAGATATAATCTTGTAACCCTTTACAGATTTTATTTTGTAATCTTGTAACTCTTTAGATAGTGTTTTATTTTCAAGTTTGTATCAAAGACAGTAGTTTTCAGTTTTAATCAAAAACAAAAGTTTTTATTCAAGTAAGATTTTACTAGTTTCTGTTTTCATATTCTATACTCTGTTTTATATTGTTCAAGTAATTATAAGATTGACAATTAATTTGTTGCGCATTCATATTAAAGATGTGAAAATAGCTAAAATGCTATTTTATAACTCAAAACACTAAAATGAGCTATAAATCAAAAGGTGTTATATCTTTTTAAAAATATAACTTAAAAGATTTTTTTTTTTTTTTTATATTGTGGCACGGTACATCTCCTCTCTTATTTTTTCTCTTTTTAGATTTTTATGGTGTTTATTGTATAGAATATATTATTTTATTGTATTGTTTTATATTATTTTAATGTGTTGTATGCTAAAATAAAATCTTTGATTTTGAGTATATTGTAAAATAAGTTGTTAAAATAGATATAAAAAAAAAAAAGACTTTTTGAATTGCTAAAAGCTACCGTGTGTATTTTTCTTAGATATTTTGATTTGAATGCTCTTAAATGGTTAATGTCATCCGATAATTTTTTTTGGTGGGGGGGGGGGGGGGGGTGGGGGAGTCCTTTCTTGGATTTGTTTCTTCCAATGGGATATTGTCATTTGCCACATCATTCAATTTTGCTAAAGTTGATAAAATTTTCTTATGAATCTAATCATAATAGATGTAAGTGTTATTATATGTCAAGAGTTTTGTAACTCTTTTGATACCTCCTGATGTTTCCAAATAAGACATCTAAAATATTAAAGAAATAAATAAATAAAATATAAGATACCTTCGTGTATTAGGATATATCACAATGAAGGTATATTAGTATATGTAATTTATACCATTTTTGCAGCATGTACAGTATATTATTCTACTTTGATGTTTTTGAAAAAAAAGAAAATACTTCATTTTCATAAGAGATTTTTTAAATGTATTTGAGTTGATCTATGATTATGAGGGTTTTGTCTGAACTCTCGTTTACATAAGGCTGTTATTCACTTTTAAGGGTGATAAAAGTGATGGTTTACCCTCACACTCCTACATTATTGTGTGTACATCTTGTAAGTTGATTTTTTTTTTTTTTTTTTTTGAGAAAGCATCTTGTAAGTTGATAGTGATGCATCTCAGCATTAAAAAAATAATAATAATAATAAAAATAAAAATTGGTGTAAAGATTCATATGTGTGCAACAAATACGTACCAAAAGAAAGAGTTTGAGGGTACATAATGGGACCCAAAACAAAGCTTCTTTGTTTATAGCGTAATTAAGTTCTATAAAAGGCCACGTTTGCATGTCCTAGAAGCATTGATGACTGGGTCCAAAATTAGTTGGTACTCCTATTTTAGATCTTTTATGCATATTTTAAATCTAATACTTTAATTTTCTTCTTAGGCTGCGTTTGTTTTGACTTCAAAGCATTTTCAGAAATACTTTTACACTTGTGTGTGTGTTTGGTAGGTACTGAAAATTTGGTCAAACGGAATTGGAATTCCGCGTTGACCGTAAAAGAAGCCATTTTGGGCGTAAAACCAATTTAGCTTGTGTTTTACCTTCAAATAAATTACACCTCTCATTTCCGGACTCACAGACGCAGAGAGAGAGAGAGAGAGAGAGAGAGAGAGAGAGTACAGAGAGTGGTACTGTCTGAAGCCCAAATCGCGCTGTCAACGTCGCGCCGTCGAGTTCGCGCCGCCAAGATCGTCTCGCCAAGATCGCCCCGCCGATCGTCCCATCAAATTCGCGCTGCCAAGATCGTCTCGTCGATCGTCCTGTCAAGTTCGCACCACCAAGGTCATCCCATCGATTGTCCCGTCGAGTTCGCTCCGCCGATCATCTCGTCGAGTTTGCACACCGATCATCCCGTCAAGATCGCGTCCCTCTCCCTTTCCCTTAATTTGCAATCACTCTCTCTTCCTCCTCCCTCTCAATTTTGATTTTTGTTTTGATTTTTGAACCGGGTCTGATCGTTGCTGCCGCCGCCCTCTGGGTCAGATCATCCCGCCAATCTCGTCATGGTCACTCGCCAATCTGCTTTCTCTCTTTGATCTCTGATTTTTTTTTTTTTTTTTTTTTTTTGTGGTGGTGTGGGTGGTGGTGTTTTGGTGGTTTTTGTGTTGTGTGGTGATGGGTTTTATGTGGATAATGGTGGATTTTCTGTGGGTGCTGATGTGTGGGTGGTGGTGGATTTTCTGATATAAAATTTGTTTGGAAGCCGAGAAAATGGCTGAGAAAATGTGAAAAAAATGTAAGAAAATAGCATTTTTTAGAATATTATTAAACACTGAAATCGTTTTTCGAATTATTTTTCATTGCACACCCAAACGCCCAGATTTTAATTTCCTTACGGGAATTCATTTTCTCCTACATTCATTTTACACTCGGAATTCGATTTACATCGAACCAAACGCAGCCTAGTGTCCAGATAATGTCTGCATGGTTGTGTTTCTGCATTTTTGCGTTTTTGCCTTGTTTTTTTTTTGTTTTTTTTTTTTTTTTTTTTGCGCCTCTTCCACCATTTATAGAATATGAACAGTGCATTAAGGCAAAATTACAGTGTTTTTAGTAGTGAACAGTAACTTAGAAATTATTTTTTTATTGTTTTCAGTAATAAAATTTTAGTTTTCAGCAAAATAAACGGTATTTAAACATACACTTAGTCACTTTTGAAAAAAAAAAAAAGATTTGGACAAGGATTGGGGTTTAGATGAAAGCACATGGCTAGACCAGTCATTGGCAAGGATTAAGGAAACAAATAATCGTGCCTACTTGGAAACTGGGATTAGAGCCTTTATTTATTTATTTATTTATTTGATATAAAACAGGGACTACACCTAGAGACAGGCTTGGCTTTCTAAATAATTGAACTGGAATAAAAATGTTTTTTTTTTTTGGATAAGCATATCATAATGAAAGCTAAAATCAGATTAAGCCACTATGCTAGTACATGAGTGGCTCCCTTTGCTCTTAAAAAAAAATTGCTACCCTAGAATAAGCAACCTATCACGGTCCTAAAATGCTATATATAAGCACAATAATTTTTTCAAATATATTCATGGTTTGTTGAGGTGGTAAATTATGATTAATGTAAGGTCACTTTTACATAAGACTGCTACTGCCATTCATAAATTGTGACAATTGTAAAAATGATGTGAAATTTGTTTTGACTTTAGACTTGTGGGAGCCAAATATACAAAGTAAAGTTGTCATATAGGGTTTGTGATTAGTTGTCTCTTTTTAAGGTAATTCTACAGTTGAATTTTTAAATTTTTATCAATTTATTTTAAAATATATAAATTGAATTTTGCCACATCATCAATAATATAAATAGATACCAAAATTATGATAGTTAATGTTTGTTTAAAATTTAATGATGTGGTTTATTAATTTCAAAATGAATGGATAAGTTTTAAAGAATATTTTAGTAGAATTATTTTGAGAATTCTGGGAGAATCCTAATGGAGAACTTAGTAAATTTATATATATATATATATATATATATATTTTCTGCGGTGGAGTAAATGAATTAGTCAATAGATCTTTGTGTTTACAATATACAGCACAACTTTAATTTAGTTTGTCTTTTTTAAAGAAGAAAGATTTATTCAATTGTTTTTATACTTCTCATTAAAAAAAAAATGATTATGATCTAGTGAGGTGGAACAAAAAAAAAAAAAAAAAAAAAAAAATTCAACATGACAGAAATATATAGCACTAATCTATTGTCACTATCTTTTCTTTTCTTTTTTAGATTGGAATCACTATCTTTTCTTTGGAATAAATAATGTTTCTTTTCTTCATAATATATGTGCGTTTTCCATTTGCGTGCATGAGTAGTCTATAATCACATCATGGTTTATACTTTATGCTGCTTCCAGGCATTTGAAACCTCAAAGTATTATATTTGATATTTCCACAGAAAATAAATGAAAACTCTTAGCTAATGCTTACACAACTCATAACATTTAATTGTATAAATATTTTTAAAATCAAATTATTAGATTATATGTTTTATTTACATTTAAAATTTATGTTAAATTTTATGTCAATTGGGTGTCATTTTTTACTCAATCCATAAACTCTTTATTTTGTTTAACATTTAAAATTTAAAATATAAAACTTGAAATGTAAGCATATTATGAAGATAATGTAATCTAATGAAAAAAATATTAATAGATGTGTAATTCTTTGTTAAGGTTACATACTTGCATTGCTTAGTAATTTGTTTAAAAATTAAATAAATAAAATTTCATTATTGGATCACACATTCTCTTCATGGTTCATGCTTATCCGATATGTCATACATTTTAGTAATCAAATGCTATTTACTATATAAAATTCATTCAACTCATGTTTTAATATAAAATTTTAGAATACAAGAAAAAAAAACTAAAATATGAACATTTATAAACAACATAATAAATATGTTAAGATAATCTTGATATTATATAAATGCTAGACAGATAATATAAATCTAACAATAAATTTTTTTTAATAGTGTTAGATAAGCACACGTTATAAAGAGAGAACTTCAAAGTAAACCAATAAAAATTCATAAAATCATCTATATATATATATATATATTATTTAAAATAATATATATAATTCATTAAAAAATCATGTACTTAAAATGCAAGTGAATAATTTTATCAATTGACAAGTAATCCTCCCAACAGAAGGCAAACTTTTTATTTTATTTTATTTTGGGTTTCATTTACATTTTAATGGGGTTTAAATTGAAGGCCCAGTAGGTCAAGCAAAATTTGGGGGCTTGCTTGATATATTGCTTGTCGCTTAGGCTCTTAGTAGAGGTGGTAGGGCCACAACAAAAGATTATTAAGAAAAATGGTGAAAACTGAAAAGGGGACCCATTATATTGCTCCATGGACCTGAGGCCGCAGAGAGAGACGTACGCACCTTTCCCGTTACTTACGTAGGGTTGTGGGGTTCACTTAAAAAAAAAAAAAATTATGTGAAAGGGTCCCACTTTTTATATTAACCCCACCACTCAAAAAGAGTACAAATAAAGATATACATCAAAGCTTTGTATTAAAAAAAAAAAAATAATAATAATAATAAATAAAGATATACATAATTACAATCTCAATGCGAAATTGTGGGCCCTAATGGGCCTTGTCTTTTTCGCTTTTTTTTGGTTAACGTGTACTTAACCCCTGGCCCCACCCTCTTTTGGGCCCCACTTTCCTATATAACAAAATGAATAAATAAAACTATTGATCTTGTAACGTTATAATGGATAGACAACAAGATTTGTTGTCGTCTTTTTTTTCTTTTTTCTTTTTTTTTTTTTAATTTAAAAAGGATACAAATATCCTGTTAATTGAATATAGTAGATAGGTATGACCATAAAAGAACAAACGTTTAGAGGACATTGATGAAAATAGTGAAAAAGAGATTGTTGGTGCTCTTATTTTGACCCATAATTTAACCCCAATTTCACTTGGAAAATAGTAACATTAATTAATACTAACATGTAGTTCGTGCTTACGCACAAAAATATTAATAATTGTGATGATAAGATGTTCATCTTGGTCGATTCAGTTTTCATATTGAGTATTATGAATGGAGGTAACGTAACACCAACATTTAAAAATTAAATTGGACACATAGTACAAAATTAAACTACAATTAGAAATTGGACACATAACAAAAAATTAACGACAAGAACTGATCATTGAGCTTGGAATCTTCTTGGAGGTGCCAATGAAGCGGTAATGTATGAAAGTGTGAAGTAAGGAAGAGTAGGATTGAACATTGTGTTTGAACCCGGCCTTACTTTTAGAAATTTGAAAAGAGGAGGAGAGGGTAGTGTGTGGATATAGTGGGTAGAGGTTGAGAGAGAAGGAGACATGGGATGACAATATGACATTAGGAGGAGATTTCGTTTTACTTTTATAGTCTTTCTCGTTGAACTCATTGATTTTGGTAGTGAGATTAGAAGAACTCCAAACTTTATTAAGTTCACCTATAAAAGTGTGCAAGTGAGATGTTCTTGTTTCGGCCAATGAACATTATCATTGTGGTTTTCTTGACTTCCGTGTTAAATGTTAATGCATTATTTATTTGGCACAAAAAATTAGAAAATTTAGATAAGATACATGACACAAAATTGGAATCCAATTTATAATCTAATTAGATTTATTGTGGTTTTCTTGACTTCCGTGTTAAATGTTAATACATCATTTATTTGGACACAAAAAATTAGAAAATTTAGATAAGATACATGACACAAAATTGGAGTTCAATTTATAATCTAATTAGATTTTTTTTTTTTTTTGAGTTTTAGTTAAGACAAGTGGCGCAAAATTGAGAATCCAAATCTAGACACATGGCATAAAATTGAAACTCTCATTTGAAATTCTATTTGATTTTCTCTCTGCTTCACCTATTATTATATATATATATATCTATATATAGAAGTGTCATAAGAACAAGCTTCTCTCGCCATGACACTTCTTCTTCTTTTTATTCACCTTAAGCAATTTTATATTTCCCTTTTATTATTACTCCATATTGCACCGTAAATGTTGCCATTTATTGTTTTTATTACCGTTTGGTATAAGGAAAAGGCTGACCATTTTATTATTAATCACCACATTGTGTTGTGTTAGATTCATTTATTGTGTTTTAAATTGTAGAAATTGTTAGCCTCATTAGCAAAAGCCTTGTTTATTTTTATTTTTTATTTTTTTTATGTTGCATTCGGAATGACAATTTTTGTGATTGTCGATTGTTGGATCCAAAGTTGGTTTCATTGGGAAAATTCTCATGTAAAACAGAAAAACGTGATTTTTTTTTTTTTATAGGAGAAAAAAAACGTGATTGTTATTATTATTAATATTATTATTTTTTGAGAATCACGTGATTGTTAATTGGTTCAATTAATAAAATCATTATCGTAGATTTATTTAACAGATTAAACCTCATAAACTCTTTTTTGGGGCTAAATCCCCTAACCATGCGTTATTATGGGTCTATGGTTCTATGCTACTCTACCAAAAGAGTCTCAAATAGTAACTCTAAAGTTTAAACCTAGGGTTTCTTTTTAGTTGTCTTTTTCTGTTTTTTGTTTTTTTAGCAGGAACCACATCTGGGTATTTGTATAATGAAACACCTCAGCAAGATTTGAAAACTGTAACTACAAGGAGTTCAAAAAGTTAATCACTTTTCAATTACTTGAAAACCTCTTACTATCAAGATCAATTGCCATCCATAATGCCTGCTCATTACTCAACAGATATTACAACCTTTTGGTATGGCGTGGAGATGAGTAGGAATTTGGAATTTATATTTATACGGGTCTAGTTCACAAGTGCTTTTAAGGTATTTATTAATGAACTATTTTATGAAAGATTTAATACTATTTTTATAAAAAAAATTAAAAATTAAAAAAAAAAACTATCAAAATATTAATTGAAATCTTTTTTCTCTTCTCATACAAAATTTCCTAAAATAATTTACTAACAAATGTCCTTAAGACATCGATTAACTTTTCTTATACACAAATCATACGGGCTGAATTGATGGTCATCTAAAGTGTGGATATGTAAGATTTTTTTTTTTTTTTTTTTTTTTTTTTTGAGAGAGAGTGTGAGGTGTAGGTTGTTCTTCATTTGGTTTCCACGTCCCAAGTTATTGACGTGTTAAATTTTGACCCATATATGGTATGACATACTTCCTAATCCTATTGGTCAGCTTAGACAATCCTATCATATCCTCTCTCCTCCTCCTTTCCATTCTTCACTCATTACCTTTTTTTTTTTTCTTCGAAAAAATGGTGGTTCTAATTCAATAGGTTGATTCCAAGACTTAGCCATAAAGTAACTCATCGTTGGTGATTGCATCCGAGAAATTTTTTGAGAGGTTAAGTAGGGCAAAAAAATTCTTTGATTGGAAAAATGCTATGAGAAGTGTACAAACTTGGAGTTCTTTGGACATGGGCATATGATAATGCATGTGTAAAAAAGAAAAGTAAACGAAAAATTTTCAAAATAGCCAATATGCATAAGAAACCAGACACATCCGCACAGATAACTATTTATGCATTAAAAAAATAGTGAAATGTAATATTTATTTTACCACTTAAATTTTTTTTTTAGAGAGTTTCAATATATGACATCCGCATCTAATGATAATCCTTTATCATCAGACTAAGACACCAATCGGTTTTTGGTGTAGGCAAAGATTGAACCTTAGATCTCTTATTCAACCATAAAAAAATTTTACCAATTGAGCTAACTGAAATTCATTTCTACCATCTAAAATAATTTCCAAGAATCAACAAATTTAGAATGAATAACTACAATTAATAATAAATTGAAGAAATTTTCCTATAGTTCTAACCATTTCTCCAACACAATAATCGTATTAAAAAAAAAAAAAAAAAAAAGTAGTCTAGTGGTGCCATGATACTCACGGGAATTATTTATGGTAACGGGGCATCTGTCCTACCCTAAATTTCTTAAAGAACTTTATAAAGTGTTCTCATATGATATGCCTTGAAAAGCATCAATTTTGTTCTTAATTCTTACAAAGATGCTTTGTGTAGTGGGTAGACACAATCATCTCACAATAGTCCGTGTGTTTCTTTGAAATGGCTCAAAAGTTACTAGAGTCATTACCTCTTGCTCAAGGAACTCAAAAAGTCTCTCTCTCTCTCTCTCTCTCTCTCTCTCTCTCTCTCTCACACACACACACACACATCACTTCACAAAACTCCATTTTCTTCAATATACATATGTCACTTCTCTAATCTTCATTTTCTTCAATATACATGGCCTTTTCTGTTCAATCACTTTCTTTACCCACACTCCTTTTAACCACATCAATTACATTTTTGAAGAAGTAGGTGGCACAGTCCTAAAATTGTTCTTGATTCCACACGGCAACACACCATTGGAAGATGGATATTAGGGACTATTTCTGATGTATTCTTCTCTAGGATTAAATAAATTTTTAATTACTATCATCATGCCCATAAAACGAGTGGAAGTCGCTTTCTTTGTGCCAAATGTCATTTCCATGTCAAACTAGATGATATTGTCATACAATAATTTTCTTATAGCAAATGAAGAAACATGACTGGTTTCTATTGAATATATTGACTGAGGCACTTTGGCAAAACCTGTGAATCTCAGCATTGAAATGAAATCAAATCACACATCAAATTAGGTGGTATTAGTGTTGGCGCCAAGTAGGATGAAATTGACCCTCCCAATTCAGTGACTTTGTTTACCAAGATAATTCTACTACTGTCTCCTTAAATTGTGCCATTTGTAGTGTAAATAAATTGCCAAGTGGTTGCAGAGAAAAAGAAGTACCGCATAAAAAGTAAATGACAAATGGAACTAGGGTCCAAATTTTTAGTGGTAAATTAATGTTCTATTAGTATAATCCTCTTTCTGACCAAATTTATTAAAGTTGTTCTCGTAGCATCAGATCAGATTGATGTTCTTTTTCAAAAAAAAAAAAAAAAAGAAAAAAAAAAGATCAGATTGATGTATGGAGGTTTGAAGAAAAGCCAAGTAGCTTTTTTTTTTAACTGATGTTTTTTAAACTAATGTGAACAATGGTTTACCTTTAGTAAATATATTGATGTTAGTAAAAACTTAGGATTAATTGCATTTTTTCCGCAATTGTCATTTGCGCCAACCGACATTTTCCTTAATGGAAGGGTTTGGGGTCAAATGACTCAGGTCTCCTCAATAGTTTATTACTTTATTTACCTAACAAAAATAAAATTTCAACTTTAAATTACAAATAATTTTCATTTGAAAACAACGCAATCAAAGAAAAAAATAAAAGAAAAATAAGGATGAGATTTGAGAATTATGAGAATGTATCAGAAGAGTGAGGCTTGTATCCGGTGGTCATACTAAGATATAGACATGTGTCCAGTTTTGGACACATGTCTGTATCTTAGTGTATCCAGTGGAACTGACCATAAACCTAACCCATATCAAAATACCATAGGTGTCGTTTTTCCTTTTCTCTTTCTTTTTTTGGTTGAGACTAAGGGTCTGTTTAGATACTGCTTATTGCTAAAAATTGAAAACTGAAAATACTGTAACAAAATAATTTTTAAATGTGTAAATAGTGCCGTAAGACCCAGTTTTGAAGTTTTTTTTTTCTAAAAAAAAAAAAATACTTGTAGATTCCATGAACAGTGCACGAGGCCCACCATTGTTTTAGCTAAACGTTAGAACGCATATTTTCCGTGCGTTCCAAACAAACGTGTTAGGTTCTAAAGACTAGGATCTAATGTATTTAGAACTTCATTTTGTATGTTGGCAAACCATGATCAAAACAATGTTGAGTCGTGTGTTAGACTTGCTCAAAGTATGGGGTTTATTGTAAAGTTAGAATCGAGTTTTTATGCAGAATTACTTGTAACTTTCTGTGAGACTCGATCGATCGAAAATTAGACTCGATCGATCGAAAATCGCACAGAACGTTTTTCTGCAGAATTTTCCAACTCAGCCCAAGCCCGTTTTAATGTATAGGGTTTTATGTTTTGCCCTAAGTATAAAAGGGAAAACCCTAGCCACGTTTGTAGAGTTCTGTAGAGTTCTGTTTTTGCTGTGTTTGTGAATCTCATTGTGAGATCTAGAGGTGTTTACCTTCACATACACTTAGGGTTTACAAACTTGAGATTTATGTCAAGAGTTGTGTAGATCATTACAGTTGCAGAATCGAAGAGCACAAAGATATACAAGCAGGTGCGCTTGTGGATTTGCTGAAGAATTCCGGAAAGAAGGAGTCCGTGGATCTCGGAGCTATCATGGGGTCATGGTAGTAAGTTTCCTACAGGCAGGTAGCAATATGACGTTAGTGGTCTAAGTCTATTGTGTAAACTTCAATTCTTTCATAGTGGATTCAGTTTACCTTGAGGATAGCTAGGTCAAATCCTCCCCAGGTTTTTACCGGTGTGGTTTCCTGGGTCATCATATCTTTGTGTTGTTTATTTTCCGCTGCTTTATTGTTTTTATATTTATTTGTGTTAACCTAGTTTAATTAAATTACCTAAGTTAATAACTTGGCTAATTCTCTAGGTTAATCTGTTGGGTTAAGGGGTCTAAACGAACTGACAAGTGGTATCAGAGCGGGTAGCTCTTCAGTTGTAGATCTTTTGATCTAAGAGTTGATCCTTGATCCCTGTTATCATGGAAAATTTGAAGTGTCTTTCTGCTCATGTTTGTGATGATTTGAATAAAAAGGACACTGTTGTTTCTGTTGATTTTATTGATGCCTTTGAAACTCTTCGTAAAGAATTATCTAAGTCTTTGAAAATTGCTAAGAAATTTAAGGAAGAGTTAAAATTGGCTAATCTTGAAAAAGAGGAATTGATTGTTAGATTAGATGAATCTAATAAAAAGAATGAACTTTTGAGAAATCAAATTTCCTCTCAAGACGAGAAGATGAAAAGCTTGGAACAAGAGTTAGTTGAATCTAAGGCTAAAATTGAAAATTTGACTAGTACCAAGCCTGCTGTTGATGACAGAAGTGTTTCTGTTTCTTTTAAGCCTAAAGCTGAAAAACTTTATATCCCTCCTTTCAAGGGGAATAATAAAGAAAAGGCTTATTTTGTTAGGTTAGACAAAGGTAAAAGTTCTGATAGAGACGCTGAAGTTTCTAAACCTATGTCTAAACCTACTGCTAGTGTGCAAAAGAAATCTGTTTTTGTGCCTACTTGTCACCTTTGTGGTGTTGTTGGTCATATTAGACCAAATTGTTCTTTGTTGAGGCAAAAACCAAAATCTGAGACTAGATTTGTTGTTAGGAATACTGATGTTCCTAAATTTGTTCCTGTTTGTCACTTTTGTGGTGTTTCCGGTCACATTCGTCCTAATTGTCATAAATTAAAATTTAAGCATTCTGTGTTTCAATCTAGGACATGTGATAATATTTCTCCTGCCATAAGTTCAAATAAATTGTTTCATATTCTTTTGAAAAATTTGAGCTTGTTGGCTTGTGAAAGGAAATTGCAGGATTTTAGTCTTTCTCAGAAGATTGGTGTAATTCCTCAAATACACTCTGTTTCACATGGATTTTCACCTACAAAGCCGAAGACTCGTGCTATATGGGTGAGAAAAGATTCTCTAAGGTGAGTGTTGTTGACTTGTCCCTGATTTAATTCTTTCAATTATTTGTGGACATGTTTTGTTTCTGTTTTTGGTTGTTTTGTTTTTTAGGTTTTTTTTTTTTTTTTTTTTTTTTTTTCTCTTGAGGATTACATGAATTATGATATCTCTCTTGATTTAGAACATGCTTGACATTGTGGAGAAACTTGAATAGCATGTGTTCTATAAGTGCTAAGCTATTTTTTTGATTTTGTTTGAGTATGTACTAGTTTGTACATGTACTCATGGGTTAATTAAGAAATTGATAATTCTTGTTTGTGTACCCTCTATAGCTTAGTTAAGCACTATCATGCATTGCATTTGCATTGTTCATTTAGTATAATGTGTGCTTTTTGTTTTTGGTCATAAATTGTTTTTTAAACCAAAAAGATTTTTATGTGTTTTGTATTATATATCTTGGATTTATAATTAAGGTTGGCCATATTATCTTTACATAACATGTTTATGTACTTTGTTTAGCTTGGATGAGCTTATTTATTGCACTTTACTAGCTGAAGTCTTTGTAGTGCTTGTTGTGTGGGAAGATGTTTATAGTTTTTGATCACTTTGTCTTGATCTTGAAGTCACATGCCTTTGATTGTTGGACTTGAACTTATTGAGAAAGGCATAAATAACCATCTCACCACTGTTTATTAGCCAATCATGAACACCTTAGTGCATATCGTAAGATTTTGTGCTCGAGAAAGTGTAGCACATGCACAAAAAGAACATAAGGTGTAGCCTCTAATTAAAATTGGTGTGTACATTATTGGGCTATAATAATTTCACAATTCATAAAATTGGTGTGCACATTATCCCGGCTTTTATTAAGTTTCTAATCAATTAAATTGAATAATGAGGCAAATCAAGAAACTTACATGATTGCAAGCTTTTATTCTAGGAGATGTGAGAGTTATATGATGTAACTCTTTAGGTGATAGTCTCTTTCAAATTTATGTGATGAATTTTGTAGACTTTGTGATTGATTACTATTCACATATCACCTCACATGTTCCTCAAGCTTTTGCTAGTTGCACACACTACACAAAGTTACTCTTTGCTAAACTTTGTACATGTTATTGTGTGTGATTTTGTTGTGGCCATCCAAGATTATATGTTCCTTGATTTTGATACAAAATTTGAGTTTTAAGGACAAATTGATTGAAATTCTTAATTTTGAAAAATCTGGACTGTATTCATGTGTTTTTGAAAAACTTTTAGTCTCATACTCATGCATTTCATTCATGAAATATTGTGCTTTGAGGAGTTACTGCATTAAATTGCTCTGTTTTTCAAAAAATTGAGTTTTCCAGAATTTCGACCGATCGAAACTGTTTCTCGACCGATTGAAATTGCGATTAAAATTTTTGGTTTGATTCTGTCTGACTCGATTGGTATTCGATCGATACTCGATCGATCGAAACTGAAAAATTTTCAGTTTTTAGAGTTTTTGACCAAATTTTTTCTCATGCATCATTTATGTTTATGATTCACATGAGTTGCATTGTTTTTCTATATCCATCTTGCAGTTTTGCAGTCATATCTCTCATTGTTTTCACACATAACATGCATACACTTTGCTAAATTGGGTACTCAACTTGAATTAAAAATTAATTGATTAATTTTTGAGTCCTTTGTACATTTTAGTATATGCTATTTTTTCTTGATGTGTGAATTGCAGAAAATATTTTTCTTAAGAGATATGATGGATAATCAATGTGCAAATATTTTCTCTACTCATGCAACTGTTTATGGGTCACATAGTGTCAAGTTTGCATTTATTGAAAGAGAGAATATTTTTCTTCATGTGTATCCTCAACTTTATTTTTTTTAGGTTTGTGTGTTTTTATTTATCCCCACCTCTTAAATTTTCCCCAAAACTGTTTTTCCCAAAACTTGTTTTGTTTTTCCTATTTTTATAGGGGGAGAAAAGTTTTTTTTAACCTTTGTTGTTCATAGGGGGAGTTGTTGCTCTTTATAGGGGGAGTTATCTCTTTTTTCTATAGAGCTAATCTGTTTTCTGTTCCCTTGGTTCTCTATTTTCTTTCATGTTTACTCTTTGTTTGAGTTGTATTTGTCAATACGTGACAAAAAGGGGGAGAAATAGATGAAATGTGAGAATCCTGTTTGTCTTGTTTAGGGGGAGATAAAATTGTTTTTGAAATGGGAGAATATAAAAACTTCTTGATGTATCTAACTTAGGGGGAGCGTTAGAATTTTTTATATATTCCTTGTTTCTTTTTTCCACACATGCGTTTATGTGTTTGTTAAGTGTTACAGGAATATACAGGTTGCTTTCAGTCGAGCTGCTGTCTACTTTACAACTGTTAAATAGTAGTCTAGGTTGAATTGTTAAGTGGCTATTTATTTTGTAATGGGCTTTTTCAATTTGTAACTTTGAGCATTTTTGTTTAGTCTGTGTTTTGTCACGGATTGCCAAAGGGGGAGTTTGTTAGGTTCTAAAGACTAGGATCTAATGTATTTAGAACTTCATTTTGTATGTTGGCAAACCATGATCAAAACAATGTTGAGTCGTGTGTTAGACTTGCTCAAAGTATGGGGTTTATTGTAAAGTTAGAATCGAGTTTTTATGCAGAATTACTTGTAACTTTCTGTGAGACTCGATCGATCGAAAATTAGACTCGATCGATCGAAAATCGCACAGAACGTTTTTCTGCAGAATTTTCCAACTCAGCCCAAGCCCGTTTTAATGTATAGGGTTTTATGTTTTGCCCTAAGTATAAAAGGGAAAACCCTAGCCACGTTTGTAGAGTTCTGTAGAGTTCTGTTTTTGCTGTGTTTGTGAATCTCATTGTGAGATCTAGAGGTGTTTACCTTCACATACACTTAGGGTTTACAAACTTTAGATTTATGTCAAGAGTTGTGTAGATCATTACAGTTGCAGAATCGAAGAGCACAAAGATATACAAGCAGGTGCGCTTGTGGATTTGCTGAAGAATTCCGGAAAGAAGGAGTCCGTGGATCTCGGAGCTATCATGGGGTCATGGTAGTAAGTTTCCTACAGGCAGGTAGCAATATGACGTTAGTGGTCTAAGTCTATTGTGTAAACTTCAATTCTTTCATAGTGGATTCAGTTTACCTTGAGGATAGCTAGGTCAAATCCTCCCCAGGTTTTTACCGGTGTGGTTTCCTGGGTCATCATATCTTTGTGTTGTTTATTTTCCGCTGCTTTATTGTTTTTATATTTATTTGTGTTAACCTAGTTTAATTAAATTACCTAAGTTAATAACTTGGCTAATTCTCTAGGTTAATCTGTTGGGTTAAGGGGTCTAAACGAACTGACAAGAAATACATTACATTTTGTGTCTAGTTTTATTTTGTCAGTTCGTTTAGACCCCTTAACCCAACAGATTAACCTAGAGAATTAGCCAAGTTATTAACTTAGGTAATTTAATTAAACTAGGTTAACACAAATAAATATAAAAACAATAAAGCAGCGGAAAATAAACAACACAAAGATATGATGACCCAGGAAACCACACCGGTAAAAACCTGGGGAGGATTTGACCTAGCTATCCTCAAGGTAAACTGAATCCACTATGAAAGAATTGAAGTTTACACAATAGACTTAGACCACTAACGTCATATTGCTACCTGCCTGTAGGAAACTTACTACCATGACCCCATGATAGCTCCGAGATCCACGGACTCCTTCTTTCCGGAATTCTTCAGCAAATCCACAAGCGCACCTGCTTGTATATCTTTGTGCTCTTCGATTCTGCAACTGTAATGATCTACACAACTCTTGACATAAATCTCAAGTTTGTAAACCCTAAGTGTATGTGAAGGTAAACACCTCTAGATCTCACAATGAGATTCACAAACACAGCAAAAACAGAACTCTACAGAACTCTACAAACGTGGCTAGGGTTTTCCCTTTTATACTTAGGGCAAAACATAAAACCCTATACATTAAAACGGGCTTGGGCTGAGTTGGAAAATTCTGCAGAAAAACGTTCTGTGCGATTTTCGATCGATCGAGTCTAATTTTCGATCGATCGAGTCTCACAGAAAGTTACAAGTAATTCTGCATAAAAACTCGATTCCAACTTTACAATAAACCCCATACTTTGAGCAAGTCTAACACACGACTCAACATTGTTTTGATCATGGTTTGCCAACATACAAAATGAAGTTCTAAATACATTAGATCCTAGTCTTTAGAACCTAACAAAACGCACACATATGTATGTAAATTTTAAAGTTAAGTACAATGGAAATTAAAAAAAAAAAAAAGAACTTCAAGAGTTCGGGACATTACTTTCAACTGCATAATCTACCAATTGCTCAAATTCAAGTTAACAATCTTCTCAACAACAAAAAAAAAAAAAATCGATTTAAAAATAATTACAAATCACCTTAGAATTTAAAATAGAAAAATGTGCTAACTCATTAAAGAAGGTAAGTACATTAAGTATTTGTTTGACATTTGATTATAAGCTAACTATTGTGTAGTGGACCAATGGTAGGCAATTTCGTATGGATTTTATCGTGGGGCTAACCATAGAACTGTAGAACAATCCCTAATATAGAGACTTTGCCCCATTTACTTGGTTAGTTGTTTTGAGGGTGGGGTTAAAACTTAAAATGTGAGGACAATACAAAAAAATAGTCTTCTTTGTTTGATGATTGAAATTAAATCATTAAATCTTAACTATTTAAAGTGTATTTTATATTGCATCATTTAAAATTATGTGGTACTAGGTTTATTGTTTAGATACCAAAAAATAAAATAAAATAAAAAACCTGAAATGGAGAGATCATATTCTGACCTTAATCATTGGTTCATAAGTCATAACTAAAGTAATAAAACGATAGAGTAGCTTATTTAAAATTTGCTAGGTATGAAGGATGAAAAAAATAACAATAAAATAAAAAAACCATACACTTTTGGTCCATGGGAAATTTCAACTATGTTCCTATAATCTCAACTTTGTCTCTCAACCATTTATTGTTCCAATTGTACTCCTCAACTTCCAAAATTAAATATTTAATATTCAATGAATTTAAATTAATAGACTAAATTAACCCAATTAATAATTTAAGGGCTTTGATTTTAAAAGTTAAAGTCTAAATTAAGACAAATAAATTTATGACGACGAAACTAAAACTATGACAAATATATAATATAGCAACCAGAATTATAGTTTGACGAAAAAAAAAAAATCTGATTTTGATTGCTTTTGCTGGTGCAATAAAATATTTTTCATTCCCATCGTGGAAAGATTCCTATGATCTAATCATCTTAATTAGTCAATGAAATAAAAACTTCATATATAACAACAAAAGAAACCCTAGTGTTTTACAACTGAAATCTCACTGTAGCTTGTATTTATATACACACACACACACACGCACACAAGTCCTTTATTGACCATTTGGAATCACATCAGAATGGTTTGACCATAGCCATAGATGTGAACAAATTTTTATTTTATTTTATTTTTTGGAAATGTATGTGAACCAATTTGTAATTTGAACAAGACAATCTCTCTTCTAATCCCTTATCAAGTGGTCCAACTAATTTATTGTGCCGCTAAAACTAATATAAGCTAGGTTGACTAAAATAATTACATCTTGGATCTTTTGGACACTTCCTCCTCTTTGGTCATGTTAAGTTAAATATGGATGGTAGTTCAAAAGACAATCCCAGTACATCAAGAGTAGGTGGTGTCATCCGTGATCATTATGGTCGTTCGTTCTAGATTTTACTTTAAATGTGAGACATACTTCTAGTTGTTTTGCTCAATTATTGGGTTTTTTTTTTTTTTTTTTTTTTTGATGTTATCTGAAGTTTATTCTAAGAGATATATGTCTATTTATTTTATTTAGTTATTTAATTAAATAATTATTTTTTTTGTAAAAATAACAATAACCATTTTATCCGACACGCTTATTTTTTATTTTTGAATGAATTTACATATTTTATTAATGGAAATTTTATCCCATTTTTTAAAGTTATCACATGTAACATTTTGATTTCTCCATGCTATTCAAATTTTGTGTTAGATTGTAAGATCTTGCTCTCAAAACATGTATATGTGGAAGTTAAACAAGGAGGTTGTCAAGAAATACTAAGAAATACCAACTAGTTAAACTACAAGACTCCTAGTTTAATTCAATAATTACAACCGAAGAGTAGTAATTTGAACTCTAAACATCTTCATTAAAAATACTAAAAGGTGTCTTAAGTTGCTATATATAAGATTGTTGATGGATTAATCCACTCTAATTAGTTACTTATGTATGTGGGGTGTGTGTGTGTATATATATATCAACACATAATCCGACATTGGACTTTCACATCTTAAACTATCTTTTTTTTATTTTTCAATGTGACATGAAATAGTTTCATCCCAACTATTACGAATGTCGTAAAATTAAAAGCCTCAAAAGCTTCCACAGTTTTTACAAACACAATTTTTGCTTATGGCTTTAGGCCATTTGCGAGTAGATAAAGGGATATTTGAGACAAAGAGAACAAAGTGCTGTTCTCTTGAAGAAGACTTGTGAAGTGGCGAATTTTCCTCAATGAGTCTCCACTCCACAAACACTTTATCCACATTGTATTTTTCTTCAATAATGTTGTAAATTGGTTGACTAAGCCACAACAAAAAACCCAATGCACCATATTGAACCAATCAAATGAAAGGATACTAAATTTATATAGCACAAAATTTACTTCTATTTATCTTTCTAGTTTTCAAATATCTATTGCAAAATTATATATAAAAAAAGCAAATTACCTTCCTTTTATTTATTTTATTTTATTTTATTTTTTTTGGTGTAAGTTACCAAAAGCAAATCATCACACAACATATACCATTTATTTATTTCCACTAAAAAATTGCTTTCCCTTATCTTCTTGAATATTTTAGCATTCAAACTTTAATGTGGCCCTTTCTAAAAAAAGTCTATATGTCATTGATCTATAGAAGCATGAATTACTCATAAGCCGTCAAATCGTTTAGCAGACATTTCAGAACTTTCCTTATTTTGCAGTTTTCTGGCCAATCGAAGAACACAGGAAAAGAATAACATATCATAACAAAAAGCCAAAAGGTCACGATAGTGCTTGCATTCAACACGCATGGTTCTCAATAAATGTGACACATGGGGACATGAATCCACAAGGCTAATTGTCCAAAATAGCATTATTCACTGTCCTTTTGTTTTTATGCAATCACTAATCTCTAATCACTAACCAGTGACCTCGGTCTCTTAACATTAATTATGTGCTTTCGGGTTAATTATGTGCTTTCGGGTTACTAAGAGAATGTGGGATTAACATTACAAAAAAAAAAAAAATTAGAAATTTTGTTTGAGAGTCCCTCTTTTTTTTGGTAGAAAAGGAAATTTCATTAAGTTAAGAAAGCAAGGAAACAGAACATCGTCTAATAGAGTATAGACCATTAAAATCAAGATTAAAACTAGTCTCTAAGTTCACAAGTGGACTGTTAAACAAAATAAAATCATCGCTTTGAGTAGCACCCTTCCTGGCCAAGCTGTTTGCGCATCTGTTAGCTTCACGATAGCAATGGGTGAAGCAAATGTGGCTGATTCTGGTGCTCAGTTGCCTACAATCATCCAAGAGAGAAGAATGACTCAAGTTAGTCAGAAGAGGATTTGTTAGAGCATCAACAATGATCTTGGCATCTAACTCAACTTCTATATCAAGGAAATTTTTCTCTAGACAAATATTAAGCTCATCCCGTAATGCCCACAACTCAGCTGAGTAACTAGATGTTTTCTCGATTTTTCTTGAATAGCCAATGTGGACCCCAAACCTACTGTGGCTGTGAAACTGAGAGAAGGATTTGGCCCCCAATTTTTTTATTTGTGGGCTTTCTAGCAATCCTACAGGTAGCACTCCAAGCACCAACTAGATAGTCCAAGTTGTATCCATTTCGATAACCTCTAAACCTACAAACCTCGCCCTCTCATAGTTCTTCCTCCTCTCTTTTTGCTCACAATCCCTTCCTTTTGTGTCTTTCCCTCTTCTCTAATCATTATTGTTTCACCAATTCACATGCATTTCCACTTTCGTCAGAATCCCAAGGAATCATCATTCTTTTGAGGATTCTATTGAAACTTATTTCAAATAGCATTCGGTAGTGATTTTCCCAAAGGCAATAACAACTCTCGGCTACCGACTTTAGCTTGGTCAATTCTTCATCAATTCCTTACTATCTCATTAATCGGCATTAGGCCGAGCACTACAGGATTTCCTCCAAACAATAATTTCTTTGTCCCAATACACGCGTTTTTAGGCTGAGCTCACTCCAACCAAGTTTGAGGTTCATTTCCCTCTTATGGGCTAGCCTTGGCTACTCATGCCAATCTTGGGCCTTAGCAAAATAGGTCAGTAATGATTTTCTGGGCCTAAACCCCCCACAATAGCCCCCTACAATCCTATTTTCATGAAGTGGTGATAGGATCAAGGATTCCTGTCTCGGCGCTCAGTCAAGCTTTACAAAAACAACGGTTATACCTCAGGAAGACAAAACGTCACTCCATTAACACAGTAGACATGACAGATTGTTCTTTATGAACGCGTGGCAACATCTGACACATCGAACGGTCTTGATGAGCTGACGCTTTGATTTACTAGGCACGCGTGAGTAGGAACAACAATACGTATTGATTAGTTGTCTTGCAGTTGCATTAATCAAGCTTTACAAAAACAACGGTTATACCTCGGGAAGACAAAACGTCACTCCATTAACGCAGTAGACATGACAGATTGTTCTTTATGAACGCGTGGCAACATCTGACACATCGAACGGTCTTGATGAGCTGACGCTTCGATTTACTAGGCACGCATGAGTAGGAACAACGATACGTATTGATTAGTTGTCTTGCAATTGCATTAAGACCCTTCCCCCTATAAATACTATCACTCTTTTCATTTACAACTTTCTTTAGTTCTTTTCAAATTCATAATCCTTCTTACTCTTTCTTCCCAAGCCCTTAAATTTCTCCTGAGACCATCCCTCTCGCCAAGAACTTACTCAGTAAGTCTTCTTTCTCCTATTTCTTCCATTCTCGTTCTTCCACAGTTATATAAATAGGAAAATATGGGTTTTTCATACCTTTTAAACACAAATGTAGATGTAGAATCGACTCTCAAAAAAAAAATTGTAGATGTAGAATCCTTCAAAACTAGGTTTAATATCCCTCGTGATGTGATCATATCATACTATCATGAGGGAGATATAGAGGACCAAAGATTGCCTCGTGTGGTCTTTTTTCCTTTAATGTCAATACTAGAGGGTGGGGTTAGATTTCTAGTAGATCCTCTTTTACTTAGAACTCTCAGTTTCCATGGGCTTAGCCCCGACCAGTGTCTGCCTAATTTTTATAGGACAGTATACTGTGTGGGGCATCTTAACTGACTGTATGGCCTTAGCCTCACACACCATGACGTTAATTTCCTTTATGATATTTGGGGAAGCCTAAAGAACGATTATTACCTTCAAACCCAAAACATTATGGTTAGGATGATATCTTGCCTCCCAATTCTAATAGGAACTCCGTGGGGGAGTTCGTGAGAGTGAGCGGGAACTGGCTCAACGTAGAACTCATCTGCCTGACCTCTCCCTATCAGATAGGCCAGCACCCTCTTTTTTGACTCTTTAGAATAACCATGTTGTGTGCATTTTCACTTTAAGCTTCGTCTTCTTCTTCTTCTTTTTTAACGTTCGATTTGTTACCACTAGTTTGCACATTTTTACTAATTTCATTCATTATTTTTCGTTGTAGACTTTAAAATTTTCTAGCCCAACCTAAGTGTTGTACGAGCTCGGGAGCTGAATTTCGTCTTACGCTTAGAAATTTTTGTGCACTACAACGGGCAATTAAGAGCCTCTTACCTAGTTTTCAGGTGTGTCCCTTCGTACACTAGCTACCAAGACTCTTTGGGAGCTTTAACAGTCAAAAGCCCCCTTTTATCCTATCTCGACGTTTGGCTACCTAGATTCCTGCTGCAAGGGCTAACCAGTGGGGAAGCTAGGCATCAAAGGCCTAGAATAGTCCGAGAAGGCTCACTTGACCCAGTACAGGACGGCTCAGGCGACCCGATTTTTCACAATCGGGCGATGCATACTCTGATTCCCCTGAATCTGACCTCAGGAATGGTTCAATGGCGCAACATGGCTGTTGAACGTTGGTTCCCAACAACACAACTAGTCGAGGGACAGGTTCTCCTCAGCCAATTTCCAAGCAAGTCAATCCCCCCCCCTACGGCACACCAATGCAGGAAGAGAAAGACAGTAGCCAAGGACCCTATCATCGAATCCGGTACTCCTTCTACTGACTAGTCCCCCACTATTGCCGCGGGCACTACACCGACTCCACAGCTCGAGGAAACCCCCCAAGGGGTTAGGCCCACTGGTCAACCAATTATGATCGGGTTGCATTTGACCTCCACCACCTCTTTAACCTCCACTTCTGGGTGGGAGTGCAACTTTCAATTGGGAGACAAAGTCCTACCCATCGACTCTTACGTTCGGACTTGGAGGAATGGCCTCGGGGGACAAGTCTCCGACAGCCTTGGCATGACTCTATTGTTGCTTGTTGATCTAGACCACTACATGGATTCTCAAGATGAGGACATTGTCTTGAAGCTAAAGTGGCACACTATAATCGTGAGTATACTTATTCCCCATTAGTTAGCATTTCTTTATTATTATGTATTTACCTTTTCCAACTTTATACCAATTTTATAAGTGTTAGTACTCTGATCACACTGACTTTTCCCTTTTTTCCTCTGTCACTGTCCCAGGCTACCCAACTGACCCATGTGGTAGAGGGTCGTTTAAAGGGCATGATGGAGGAGGCCAATAAGAAGAAAGCTTTGAAGCAGGTGGCCGAGGCCGACGTTCTCCTTACTTTCTCAGACCATTTCGGATTAGTCGGCAAAGATCCATTAAATAGGAATGAAATACACAAATCCATTCAGCTTAGTCCTGGTACTGTAGTTGATGCTACTATTGCATGGTGTTCTATACTCGGTTGCTCCAATAACTCCATAGAGATCATTCAAGGACACATTCATCCGACGATGAGGCCAAAGTTGCCAATGAGTCGGCATGACTATTCTGATTCCTCGGTATCCTAACCACACTCACCTTTTGAAAAGCTGCTTGTAGAGCCCCGTACAACTCAAATACTGTTGCATACAAGAATCCATTGCCTCAAAGTTCCCTTCAATTTGACTCACCACTAGTTTTAAGTCTGAGAACACTTCAACTTCCTCAGCACCTAGCTGCTGGACCGCCCTGAGACCGGAAATAAGGGCCTCATACTCGGCCTCGTTGTTAGAAGCGCGAAAACCTAACCTCAGTGACTTTTCCAACCGGACTCCTTCTGGAGATATCATTATGACCCCAATCCCAGATCCTTTTGTATTAGATGCACTGTCCACATACACCGCCATTTTCTAACCATAACCTGGCATATCCTAACAGGAACTCCCGGTTCGGGGGTGAATTCAGCTAAAAAGTCTGCCAACACCTGACCCTTAATTGAATTCTGAGGCTTGTACCGTATGTCAAACATTCCAAGCCTGGTTCCCCACTTAGCTATCCTTCCAGTGAAATCTGACCTCCTCAAAAGCGACTGTAGGGGGTGCTTGTTCAACACTCACCCGTATGGGCCTGAAAATAATGTGGCAGCTTTCTTGTAGCATGCACCAAGGCTAACGCCATTTTTTCTAATGGCAAATACCTAGTTTCTGTGTCAATCAACGTTTTGTTAAGATAATACACTAGTCTTAGGATCCCGTCCTGTTGTATTAACGGAGCTCACCACGTGATCGGAAACTGCCAAATACATATACAAATCTTCTTCGGGATTGGGCTGGGACAAGACAAGCGGGCTAGCCAAATAAGACTTCAAGTCTCTGAATGCCGTGTCACACTCTTCATCCACTGAAAACCCTTCCACTTCTTCAACAACCGAAAGAAGGGTCTACACCTGTCCGCGAACCTCGAAACGAATCTATTCAAGGCGGCAATTATCCTAGTGAGCTTTTGTACCTCTTTAGGGTTAGTGGGCGGTTTAAGTTGTTGAATGGCTATAATTTGATTGGGATTGATCTCTATTTCCCACGTAGTTATCATGTAACCCAAAAAACTTACCCGACCCTACACTGAAAGCACATTTATCTGCATTGAGGTGTAACTTATGTTGCCTCAATATTTCGAAAACTTCTACCAAATTAGGAACATGCTCTTCACCTCTTTTACTCTTCACAACCATGTTGTCGATATAATCTTCAATCATTTCACCAATATGTTCCTTGAACATCCTAGTAACCATTCGTTGGTACATTGCCCCAGCATTCTTTAATCCGAAAGGCATCACTATGTATTGGTAATTACCCTCGAGGGTAATGAAGGAGATTTTATCTTACTCCTTGGGTGCTAAAGTGATCTAATAGTAGCCATGAAAGGCATCTAGAAAGCTCATTCTCTAGTGTCCGACCGTAGCATCCACTGGCTGGTCGATCTTTGGTACAGGGAACGGGTCTTTTAGGCATGCTCAGTTGAGATTGGTAAAATCAACGTAAACTCTCCATTTCCTATTCTTCTTCTTTACCACCACCGTAGTAGACAACCATTTAGGGAAGAACACCTTTTTAATAGCCCCTGCCTGTTTCAATTTCTTCACTTCCTCCTTCACTGCTTCCACATGTGATTTTTTCGATCTCCTAGGCTTCTGCTTCTCTGGCGTGACTGAAGGATCTACATTCAACCGATGCATAATGAAAGTCAGGTCCACCCTAGGAACTTCGTATGGATTGTAGGTAAACATATCCAAATTTTGTATTAACGATAAGAGAACTTCTACCTGATCTTCCAGTCGCATATTTTTCCATATCCGAAAGTACCTATTAGCATAAGGCAAAATTCACACTTGAACTAACTCCTTCGCGCTATCTACCTCTAATAGGCTTTCGGCATCCTGTAATTGCAATAATTGCTCCAGTTCAACTTGGTCTTTCTGCTTAATCTCATGGTTTATAGCAGCCAATAAGCACTGTCTTGCTACCTTCTAGTCAGCTCGCACCACTGCCACCCCATCTTCAATTGGGAATTTGATCTTCTAATGCAACTAGAAGGTATTGCCCTCATACCATGGATCTAGGGCCGTCCCAAAATCACAGTGTATGATGAAAAGACATTAACCACTATGAAATTTACCTCAACCTCCTTTCCCTTGGTTACTACCGAGAGTTTTATCTGCCCCTCAAGCACTACCACTTTGCCATTAAATCCCACCATCGGAGTATCATATTTACTCAAATCATCGGGCTTCAACCCTAGCCCTTTATATAGGTCAAGGTACATGATCTTAGCCCCACTCCCTTGATCTATTAACACTCTCTTTACTAGGAATCCATCGATCCACGAGGTCACCACCAAGGCATCATCATGCGGTTGAGACATTCCTTCCAAGTCTGCTTCACCACGTGATCAGGACTGAGCTTCTCCTGAGCTTCTTCTCTAGTTAGTCTATAACATCTACTTCAGGTAGGGTCACCACACTCAATATGCCCCTCTGATGGCTCATATTGACTCCCATGGAAGTTGCATGAATGACCTTAATAATTCCCAAAGGCGGGGGAAGTGCGTTGTTATTCTGACTTCTCGAGCCCTGGCCTGTATTTACCCCTTCTTGGCCGGCCACAAATTCCTTCAAATTTCCTACTTTTACAAGCTGCTCCAAGTGGTCCTTCAACACACGACACTACTTGGTAGTATGACCTTTCTCTCTATGGTAAGTGCAATACAAGCTCTGATTCCTTCTTGCCAAATTCCCACCCATCTTTCCTAGCCGTCGAAAGTAAGGCTTAGGCTTAATATACTAGAGGATCTTATAGGCAGGCTCCTTAAACGTCATATTAACTCCCTCGGTCCGCTGTGTCAAATCCACACTAGGAACCTTTGGCTCCCATGTAGTTCTTTGCCGAAACCTCTCAAGACGATAATCTTTGTGGTATTGTGAAGAAGCCGGGGCTATAACTTTGCCCTATAACTGATCATCTTCTAATCTCTTATACTCTTCCATCCTTCTCATAAGTTGATGCATGTCCTCAGAAGGCCGCATGGTTAGAGAATCCTTTTCATATGTTGATGCATGTCTTTGGAAGGCCGCATGGTTAGAGAATCCTTCAGTTTTGACTCCTAGGGGAGCCCAAGTCGGAAGGTGCTAGCGGCTACCCACTCATTTCCCCTTCCTGTCTCGTTGTATAGCTCCCAATACTTGTTCGAATAAGATCAGAAGGTCTCTGTACTTCTCATCCTCATGGATAACAAGACATCGATTGGCTGAGGAACTTTGTTTGACGTTATAAATTGTGCCCTAAACACCTGCATCAACTCCCCGAAGTTTCGAATAGAGCCCTTCCTTAAACCATTAAACCACCTTATAGCCGTCGGTCTAAGACTGGAAGGGAACACGCACATCAAACCATCATTCTGGGAATAGAATGACATAATTTGAATATAGTGACTTGCATGCTCCACCAGATTGATTTTTCCATCATAAATAGTAAATAGTGGAAGGGTGAACCGCCTCGACATTTCCATGCACTCAATCTCGTCGAAAAAGGGTGAACGGGAAGCTCTTCTTAGCGCTCGGCTCATGGCATCCAAAGCGGCGTTATAGTGCCTATGCCTATCACGATGAGGCGATTCGTGACAAAGCCTGCTAGTTTCATGAGATCTGTCCCTTGATAGTCGTGAATCGCTACCCCGAGATGACTCTCCCCCAGTGTAATCAGGGTCATCAAACGAGTCCTCTTGGTCCCTTCTACGTTGTCGGCCCTCAACTCAATCTCTAGGTCCTTAACTTATTTTCGTAAATTCTACAGCTCTCTTTCCCGATCGTTGCGATGAGATCGCTCGGGGATATAAGACACGGTTCATTCCCCTTGTGATGATCCTTCATCTAAATCATGTATGGTTTAATTCTTCTCTTGCATGCGCTGCTGTTCCCTTCTTCGCTCCCTTTCCAACCTCCTACGACCCCTTGAGGAAGCCCTTGAATGGTTTGTGATGATCCATCGTAAAATCAGTAGACCGAATGCTTCGGGTTTCAATGGTAAGAGAATCACTTGCGAATCCTGAAAAGATGAACACACAATCAAAGGTGACCGGGGAGGACTGGCCAGAAACCCTCTGATAGTAAAGTCAGTATATCACTCAAATTCTGGAGTTCCAATCTATTTGGAAGTTGTTTCATACATACCTTTCCATGTCATAATTGAGCGTTTAGATTGTACATATTATGAGCAGTTACTTGTTTAGTAACTTCTCCTATATTTGAGGAGATCAAAAGGTTCGGAGTTAACTTCTATAACTGCTATAGAAGTTATCTTGTTTGATCTCGTCTTCTATAACTGTCGTTAGAAGCGGTTTTGTAGCAATGAACCTCGATTTATACTTGTGTTCTGAAATAGGGATGTGAGGGTATTCCAAAACCTGCATAGAGAAAACATGCTCAGAATGCTTAAAGGCCGTCCAAACATTCTTCTAGACGGACGACCTTGCTATGGACAAGCGTTCTATGCAAAGTCTATCTTTCTATTCCTTTCCTAGAAGACTCTCATGGACGAGTATGGAGTTGTGTATTTTATACACCATCAGTTTCCTCCAACAGAGCCTTCTTTAGCGTGCGGACCCTTCATAATAGGACGATATCAAGCTTGCTCAAAGCCTCCGGTTGAGTAGGATCCCCACAGACGGTGCCAATTGTGGACCCTAAACCTACTGTGGCTGTGAAACTGAGCGAAGGATTTGGGCTCCCAATTTATTTATTTATGGGCTTTCTAGCAATCCTACGGGTAGGACTCCAAGCACCAACTAGATAGTCCAAGCTTTATCCTTTTTGATAACCTCTAAACCTACAAACCTCATCCTCTCACAATTCTTCCTCCTCTCTTTTTGCTCACATTCCCTTCCTTCTGTGTCTTTCCCTCTTCTCCCTCTGTTTTTTTCCAGCTGTTCCCCTCCCCCCTTTGTTTGTCTTCCCACCCCTTATATAGTATTTCTTTAGTGAGATACTAATAATTATTGTTTCACTAATTCACATGCATTTCCACTTTTGTCAAAATCCCAATGAATCATCATTCCTTTGAGGATTCTCTTGAAACTTTTTTAAGACGCCAAATAGCGTTGGGTAGTGAGTTCCGCAAAGGCACTAACAACTCTTGGCTACCAACTTTAGCTTGGTCAATTCTTCGTCGGTTCCTCACCATCTCATCAATCAATATTAGGCAAGGTTTTCAGACCTGGACCATTTATTGAACCGTAAAAGGGAGATGTTCAAGGTTTTTGAGGTCCGACCGAGGTCAAACCGGGGTTGAACCGTGATGACGTCATAATTAATTTAATAAATATTTAAATATAAATAAATATATTAAATTTGTAAATATTAGCAAAATTTACTAAAAATATCTTTAAAATTGAAACAAAATACATAAAATAGTACATTATAAGGTTAATAAAAAATAGTACAACATAAATAAGCATAAAAAGAAATTTTTATAATAATCCTTTAAGAGAAATCATTTCAATTAACAAAAAGCGACTTTTAAAATAAATTCATAAATTGCATAGGTATTATTCTTAAATAAAAAGTTAAATTAGTAATATTTAATATGTTGAGAAAGATGACATAGAAGTTTAGAAACTATAAATCATGTAAATTTAATATGAATTTAATAATATTGCATATTAGCTCCCAAGAGGAGCACTTGGTCTGTTGGTCAAGGCTTTAGTCTTACTTTCAAGGTGTGAGAGCTTAAGTTCAACTCCTGGCAGCTATGTTTTTCTTAATTTTTCTCTATTCCATGACTGGTTGAACCGGTCTACGGTTCGTCCGGTTTTTCGGTTCAACCCTAGTTCATCCGATTCTCTCACAACTCACTGATACCCGGTTCTGGAGGCTTAAAAAATCGGAATTCAGTCCGGTTCTCGATTTTTCTGGTCGGACCGCCCGGTCCGGTCCGGGTTTCAAAACCCTGATGTTTGGTCGAGCGCTATAGGATTTCCCCCGAACGATAATTTCTTTGTCCCAATACACGTGTTTTTGGGTTGAGCTCACTCCAACCAAGTTTGAGGTTCATTTCCTTCTTATGGGCTAGCCTTGGCTATTCAGGCCCCGTAGTGCTTTACGGGAATGCCCAAGTATTTCCCCAAAGAGGAGTGGACTGAAAGCCAAGAATGTCACAAAGAGATTCTCTAATGTCGCTGTCAACATTTGGGGAGAAAAAGACCCTTGTCTTAGTTTCACTGACCGATTGGCTTGATTTGTCGCAAAAAATGTCCAGCACATCTCTAATTGTGGAGCAGCTCACCTGGTTTGCCTTGGCAAAAAGTACTATATCATCAGCAAACATAAGGTGGGAGAATGCTGGTCCACTCTTTGAAGACTTGACAGGAGTCTAGAGCTTCTCACTGCACTTTTCCTTGATCAATTGACCCAATAAATCCATACAAATAATGAAAAGATATGGCGATAAGGGATCACCCTGCCTGATGCCTCTAGAAGTGTAAAATCTCTCCAAGGTTCCCCCGTTAAATAAAATGGAAGTGGAAACAGACTTAACACAACTCATAATCAATTGAATCATGTTTTAAGGGAGGCTAATCCTCATGAGCATTACTCTGATGAAGCTCCACTCGAGCTTGTCATAGGCCTTCTCTAGGTCAATTATAATCGCATTATCAATACATTTCCTATTTGGCACAAAAGCTGTTTGGAGCGGACTAATCACTTGATTCAGGTAAGGCCTCAACCTCGCCACTATGATTTTAGTGACAACCTTATAAATAGAATTGCACATGCTAATAAGTTTGTAATTATTAAGCGATTTCGGCCCTTGCACTTTGGGGATAAGGGCAATGTGTGTTCTATTCAGATAATTAGGAACCACCTTATCCCTAAAAAATTTTGAACTTCTTTGACCACTAAGTTCCCAACTATCAACCAAAAGCATTAGAAGAAGCCCGCATAGAGGCCATCCGGACCAGAGGCCTTAAAAGCTTTCATGGACCAGAGGGCAGCCTTTATCTCATCAACCAACACTTCATAATCTAAACTGTCATGAACTTCATCTAAAAGCACTGCCTACCATTGAGAGATTGGAGGAGCAATCTGGGGGGAAGAGGTTTTAGAGGTGGAGTAGATTTCTTCAAATCCCTTTTGAATAAAAACAACTATATCTCTCTCCTTTAGAATCCAATCCCCCACTCTATTTTCTTATGGCTGTAATTTTGTTTCTTTTCCTTCTGACTAAGGTGGAAAGGTGAAAAAACGAAGTGTCATGGTCTCCTTGAACAGTCCAGTTGATCTGAGACTTTAGAGCCCAAAGCTCATGCTCCTGATCCAAAACTTGATCAAGCTTCAACTGTAATGTTCTTTCCAATTGGAGAAGAGAAGAAGAAGGATTATTTCTTATTGCTCGTTGGACGCCATTTAGTCTGGCCATGATTCTTCTTTTCTTAGCAAACACATTTTTGATGTGTTCCTTATTCTAAGTGGTGGCTTTTTTGGCAAAGTTTTCCACGGCCTCAGCTAAATTCAAAACTACCTTCCAGGATGAAGAGACAACACCAGGAAAGGAGGTATTCGAGATCCGAAAGCTTTGGAAGACAAAAGGCCAAGATCATTGCATAGGTCTTCTCGGGTTCGATTCTAGAATGACTGGGCAGTGATTCGAGTGACACCTGGTAAGATAAGTGACTTGGGCTTCAAGGTAGAGATGTCACCACTCTAGGGTGACGAAGAATCTATCTATGCATTCCTGTATAAGCCCACTGATTTCTCTTTTGTTGGTCCAGGTGAATCTTGGTCTCGAGGACCCTAAGCCCACCATGTTACACCTGTCTAAACAATCTTTGAATTGCAGGGAGTTATTAATACTTACAGCCCTCCCACTAAATTTATCATTATTTACAAAAGGTTCATTAAAATCACCAGCTAACATCCAAGGCATGTTATTTAATTCAGAAATAGAAATGAGGTTGTTCTAAAGAATATGCCTTTCAACTATTCTCGGGCTTGCATACATAGCAGAGAGAAGCCAGCTAGTATCTAAAGGACGTACCTTTACCACCACATGGATCTCCTGCTCAGTGTTCACAAGAGGGGTGATTTCAACTCTATCCGAGTTCCATAACAACCACAGACCTCCCATATACCCAATGGTCTCGGTGTGAATCGCACCATCAAACGGTAGTCTATCAGTGATCTCCTTCACTCTAGGACCACTTAATCAGGTTTCCATAACCACCATAATTTCCAGATTATGAATTTGGGCAAGCTCTCTTACGTGACTTTGAAAGTTGGGCTTTAGAGCGTCCTTGCTATTCCAAATGATAATATTCATGATGAGTTGGTGATTTGGGGTAGGGCACTCATCATTTTGAGGTACGGCTCTTGCTTACTCCCTCAAATTTCGTCCTTTTCGTCTTACCATTTTCCCAAATTGACCTTCCCCTGGCATCAGAGTTAGGCAGTGCTTTAGGACCCCCATTTCTAGATCGCGTGCAATCGAGGGAAAGTTGAAATCTTCTATGGGGCGAAAGATCTGTACGATTTTGGTGATGTGCTTGTTGCCCATTATGGTCGTTGAAATTGGTTTGGATTCCAACATCCTCCTCTCCGTCAGAGATTCCTATGGATTCACTTTGCATAGCATCTGTAGGGGCAATATCCGAGGTATTGATTCCTAAACTACTTGCCTCTCCTCCTTCGGGTTGGCGCCGTCGGCAAGGAATTGCCACCATGGGTTTATCATCTCCTTCCAATCTGGATCGTCTAGAGCTAGTGTCCCCATTTTGATGCTTTTCTCGATGAGGGGAAAGATAAATTCCTATGCCTTCTTGAGTTTTGGATTGAACCAACCCATCACCCGAGTCGGACTCGCTCGAATTTTTGCTCTGATTATCTCTGGAATTTCTATGACTACTCCTTCCAAATTTATGGCCCACGTCTATTGTGCTTGAGAATTGGAAATTTGGGTTAAGGGAAGAGATTGCTCCATTCTCTTTCCACGAAGAGGTTCGCTGAACTTGGTTGAAGTGGGGCATTTACCTTTTTAGCCTTAACTGAGGCCCCCAAGAAAGGGTTAGGATGGGCAGGTTCTGTAGTTAGGCCACTGCTAGACTGGCCCATTTGCCTATTGGAGAGGAAGTGTTCCCTCAGGAACCATAGACCCTTCCTTAACACTGAGTCATGGTCCTTCTTAAGTGAGAAGCGGACTAGGAAGAAGTCCTTCTCGAGATCAACACAATCTAGCCTGCCTACTGGTTTCCACAAAGCCATTAATTTCATCTGAATGAAGTTAAGGCTTACGGATCGGCCACAAACTTTTACTATAAGAGCTTTGGACCACGGTGCTCAAATCCGCCATTTCGTAGACTTGGAGAGCTTAACTGCTGCGAAGCCTGCTCAAAGATTCCGCACATCATCATTTAAGTCAACATCATCATCCTCCATCATTTCAATAAGGTCAAAAGCTTAGGTATAGGCACCCAAGATTTCCCTTATGACTTTATCTTTAAAGGATTTTCCGACGAAACCTTGATCTAATCTTGGGCCTATGTTTGCAATCTCCCTCTCCTCGCATGGTGCCCGTCTTTAATCTTTTTGTTGCTCCGGATTAGCTCCGCCTCCTCCTATAGGGAAAGGGCTTTTGGGTTCATTCTATTTTTTTGGGAGTCCCTCAAAAGAAATATAAAGGTCTCCACTCATTTTATTGTGGCTTAGGTTGAACTAGTAGCAAATGCAGGGCGGGGAAAAATGTAATGTAGTTTATTTTATAAGAAAATAAAAATAAAAATTGTAAGTTAAATTAAATAGTATATATGCTTTTTAAGAATATTTTCTATTTTATAAGTTTTATGTAATGAAATATATAATATACTTTGCATTCAATAAATATAAATAGTGATATATATATAACATAATTTAATAAAAAAAATTAAATTACATAATTATAATATTATTTTATATAAATAGAGAAGATGTTATTAAAAATACTTTTTTTTTTTAAATATACCACATTCGGTTAACTAACTTAAAGATATCCAAGAATTTTTTTTTTTTTTTAAATGTTCATCCCTATTCTATGGAGCACATGTAACATGTTTCATTAAGTTTAAAATATTATATAAATTTAGAATTGTAGCATTTTTTTTTTCTTTTCAAATATAACTATAATGCCTATATTATTAAAACTTGAATTTCAAAATAATCTTTTGAATATTTATCATTTTTATTTGTTTTTATTAGGGTCCATATCATTAATTTCTAATGCTTATTTTGTTTATATTTTTTAGGCCCAAACTAAAGAGTTTGGCTCAAATAGAATAAAATTTCATATTTTTCAACCGAAAAATTAAACCAAAAACTGAAAAGGTAACTTACAAAAAAATCAATTTAAGGCCTAATTAGTTCAAAATGGATCAAAGGAACCAAATGGACTGAGATATAGGGATGGCAATTCACTACAAAAAACGCGCTTTTAAGCTGCGTTTTTAAAAAACGCAGCTCTAGGGGGTACTTTGAGCTACGTTTTTGAAAAACGCAACTCCACCCTTGGACTTAAGCTGCATTTTTTAGTGTTGAGGCCAAGTTTAGCTGGTAGGACTTCTAGACCCATCCGGAGAAATTTTTTTTAAATTTTTCAGTATGCTTGGAGTTGCGTTTAGGAAACGCAGCTCAAAACACCTTGCTGGAGCTGCATTTGCGAAAACACAGCTCAAATAAGTCTGGAGCTGCGTTTAACAAACGCACCTCAAACATTTATAGAGCTGCGTTGATTAAATGCAGCTTATACATGTCTGGAGCTGCGTTTAATTAACGCGGCTTGAACATTTATATAAATACAAGCTACCACTGCCGTCCTAAAAATACAAAAAACTCTCCCTAAAATATGAACCCCTTTAATATCCATTCCCTCACTTTCGCCCATCTCCAACTCCATTCAATCACAACCTCAACAGTGACTTTGACTCCCAGATCGTTCTCTGGCCCAGTTCGTCCTTCCCTCACTTCCACCCTCTCCGAATCCCCTTCCTCCCTACTCCGACTCTCTCTCCTCTCTTCCCAATTGAAAAAATTGAAATGATTTCGTATCTCTACACCAAACAGGAAATAGAAGAACCATCTATCAAAATGAAACACTAAAATCATCTCAATCTCATTTCCTTCAAAAACCCCCACCCAATTCCTCTCATTTTCACTTAGATCCAAACCCAAACCCTACACGGATCTGAATCGATCACCTTGTCTTGCTTAGCTCTTTCTCTTCAACCCGCTAACGGATCCGATATCCTCCTCCAAACCCGCGAGTGGTTCCCACCCGCATGCGCCCTCGTAGCTCTCTCCTCCTTCCGCCAAACCCGCCAAGCCTTCGCCGCCGCCAAACAACACCACCACCACCACAACAACCACCCCTCCACCACGTCAGCTACGACCTCCTCCGATGCTGACGCCGACTCCATCGCCTCTCTCGGTGACGATCCTCTCTCCGCCTCGAGCGACCAGCTCATCGTCGAAGTGGAAAGCCGGTACCGCGTTGTGTACCGTCTCGTGAACTCGATCTACGTGCTCGGAATCACCACCGCTGATCAGGACGACGATAAGTCCTCCGTCAATGTCTTCTAGTGCATCCACATCGTCAACCAAGCCGTCAGCGTCGTCGTCACGGCGTACCACGGCGTCGACGTGACACCAGAGAAGCTCAGCCGTAAGTACGCCGAGATCTACATGGCTCTCAACATCGTCCTCCATGGCGTGAGCAGTATCCACCTCGCTGCGATGCTCGGATCGATGCACAGCGATGGTCTCGCCAAGATGGTCCACTCCGCACTCGACACCGACTTAGTGCCATATATGATACGTCTCTTGAAGCTTCGATATTTTTCTAGTACTTGTACATTTGTGATATTGTCTTGTTTTGTTATTTTTTTTCTTGATATTATTTTAGCCTGGATACCCTGTGTTGCTTTTCATGCCCATTTTGGATTTGCTACTTACTGCTTGACTGCAGGAAGCAAGATTTTTGTGTTCGGTTTATATCCTGTATTGTTGACTCAAGTGTGTTAAATGGATTTTTTTTTTTTTTTTCAGAGGGGGGAAGCTAAGCTTTTAACTGAGGATTAGGAGGGAGCTATGGAAGATTTGAAAACAACAGCTCAACAGTCACCTCAGGTTAGTGATAATATTGAATTCCTTTGAGATGTGTTCTAATTTTACAATCTCCTCCTGCAACTTTGTTGTAGCTGCTAATATATTGCTATAATTGGTAATTTTTGCAAACAGACACCATTTATGAATTTAAACTTTAAATGATCTTTCCCTTAGTGAAGATCATAAATTACTATAGATTTCAGACCAATTTCAGATGGTGCTCTTGATACACATAGGGGTGCAGAAAGTCCAAGTCTTAGGCTATCCATTTGATTTATGTTAGACATGATTTTTTATTTTTTTTTATTTTTTTCCCTTTGAATTTAACATAAATCCCAAGGGTAGGTGGTAAAGTTCTTATTACCGAAAGTTTAGGCTTTGAAAACGCAAGCACATATATACACAAGAGGGTTGATGACAATATAAAAATTATGAAGAATGGATAGTTACGCTACAACCACATCCATGAGGAAAAGGCTGATTAGTTTTAAGCAAAAAACAAATACAGGAATGTTCTTAATAAGAGAGAATCAAATCGTTCTTATGCAGAATGTTATTGCAGGACCTCCAATTAGAAATGTAGTTAAAAATAGTGATGTTGCATCATGACCAAAGACTACTCTCCCGCCAAACAAATATTCACCCTACTGAGATAGCCATATAATAATTAAGGATCAAAATGTAAGCTCTACCAAACTGTCATAAAAGAAACAATATATACAAGTGAATGAAACCCCCTTAAAGTGACAAAAATATCGCATAGAGATAGAATATTAGAGAGAGGGAGAGAGAAGCCTGTACTTAGAAGAAGGCAAGACAAAAAAACTTAATTAGCCCAACAACTTTCAAATCTATCACATAACTTGATCTAATTGGTAAATGAGATGCATTATTTTCTTTCCACTTATAATATATGTATAAACTCTCAAACCATGTACTACAAGTATTATTACAGTTTTCTTATGGAGACAAGCAACCAATAAATTCACTAGAATTTCATTACATAAATGAATGTAGTAATCAATTGCTAATGAACAGGATATATCAAACTAGAGCTGCGTTTTCAAAAACGCAGCCACAGGATCATCCTTATGGCTGCGTTTTAGGACCCTATGGCTACGTTTTTACACACCAAAAAATGCTAGACCTATAGCTGCGTTTCTTACCAAAGCACAGCTATAGGTATGGTTTGGGCTGCACTTCTATAACGCGGCTATAGGGTGATCTGTAGCCGCGTTTTAGATGCAGCCCAAACCAACCCCTATAGCCGCGCTTCGGTAAGAAACGCAGCTATAGGTCCAGTATTTTTTGGTGTGTAAAAACGCAGCCATAGGGATGATCCTGTGGCTGCGTTTTCAAAAACGCAACTCTAGTTTCCGCAAGGGGCTATAGTCGCACAGGATAGGCCGCGTTTGAAAACGCGGCTATGGAAACACAGCTATAGTCTATAGCTGCGTTTTTTTTGGACTATAGCTGCGTTTTTTAAACGCGGCTATAGACCTCTTTTTTTGTAGTGATTGCTTCCTGACCCGCGGGTACCTGACCTAGCTCAACCCTAATGAATCAGGTTTTACCCACCCGATAAAGAATAAAGTTGGGTTTGGGTTTTTAAAAAAAAAAAAACCAAAAGTGGGTTTGGGTTTTTGGTAAAACTCGGCTCGAACCTAGACTCAACCTGACCCGGTTACAAGTTAATACAATTACAAAAAAAACCCTCATATATATATATATATACACACACACACACACATACTTATAAACCTTAAAACTAATCCTCTCTCATTTCACAACATGCACTCTAAACTCACCAGCCGTCTCTCTCCTCTCCCACTCTCACTCACTCTCAATCTCACCGCTGGCCCAAGCTGTCAACACCGGTCCAAGTTCTGTCACCGCCCTCCCTCAAGCGCTCCCTCAAGCGATTAAGCACCACATAAATGGCCACTCACCCAAGACACCATAGCCAAAACCAAGCCCAGAAAACAAGATAATGCTCGTCGACAAGCCCAGCCACAATCAAGCAATCAAGCACCACGCTCGTTACAGATCCACCATGAACTACCCCTCACCTGTTACAGATCCACAATTAGTGTGGCTTGGGTTTTTTTTCTTTTCGTGTTTTTGTGAGCAAAATTTGGGTTTGGGTTTGGGTTTGGGTTTTTTTTTTTTTTTTTTTTTTGTGAGCCAAATTTGATGGGTTTTTTTGGTGTTTTGTTGCTGGGGTTTTTAGATTTGCCAATTTTATTTCTGGGTTTGCAAAATTTCTAGGATTTGTTGGATTTTTTGCACAAACTGGTTTGTTAGATCTTAGCATCCATTTGGATGGCAAGAAAATGTTGTGATTGCCAAGAAAATTACATTTATATTCTATGATTTGTGATTTTGGGTTTGTACTAATTTCTAGGTTTGTGATTTTGAGCTAGGGCCTGACGGGGTGGGTTTGGGTGTTACAAAAAAAACCCGTTTATTAAACGGGCCAAGTTTGAGTAACGAGTACAGACTCGCAGGTCGGGTCCAGACATAAAGAATCCTGACCCGAACCCAACCCGTTGCCATTCCTACTAAGATAGATTTAATGGACCAATGTGGACCGAATTAGACCAATTAGGACCGGATGGACTTAAATGGACTGAAATGCTATGCTAACGTGGCTTAACAGGAGGGTAGTAACAATAATCTCTACACTTTCATCCTTTATATATTATATAGATGCTTCGGCCAAGCATCTAGCTTAGTGACTTTTTTTACTCTCTCGATAGGGAGGAGCTCAGATTTCAATCCTAAAAAAAAGTGCTTAGGGAGATATCATTTTCCCAATGGCTAACATGGCTTATTGTATTTGACCCATAATTAAAAATTGTCATTAATAGACATAGATGAAAGTGACATTGCTTCAATCACAACATGTCGTGTAAAAACTATGAAACAACTAGTTTGCAGACGCACGCGATGCATGGGAATATATAAATATTATGTAATGGAGTGTAATATACAAAAAGTAACAATTACTACAAGTATTATTTATTTTAAAAAAAGATTTTCACAAATATTTTTTTATCGTTTTATCTCTACAAAGTATAAATATATCATACTATTATATTTTTTGTGTTTGATTAATATTTTTTTTTATGGTGAACTATATTTTTCTAACTTCTGTTGTAGTGTGTTATATTTGATATACAACTAAACTTTATAAATTTCAAATTTCTCATCTCTTAAGAAATAATGAGATTATCATAATAATATAAATTCATCACAAAATTACAATGTTATCTTAACCAAAATTAAGATGAAACAAAAGGAATAAAAAAGAGACTTTATAATAATTTATCACTCAAAAAATTGGTTGACATTTTCAAATTCTCAATCATGGAAATTATGTTTTGATATAAACTCAAATTCCTATTTCCCAAAAAACTAAGTATAAGCTATATGCCAGCGAACTATTTTCAATTAGTCTAGGTGCTGGGGTTCTTTGAATTGTTCTTCTATCATTGAGTTTCTTTCTACTCTTAGAATTGTCCTTTGAGTTATTTTTTCTTTGATGTTGTTTTTTCTTATGTTCACCATCATGAACACCATGTATTTTCTTTGTTTGTTTGTTTTTTTTTTTTTTTTTCAACATGATTAATGTTACTCTTATATTACCTATCAAAATAAATAAATAAATAAGTATTAACCCAAATCAAAATTCAAGCAAAGCTATATAAAAGGGAGAGTGAAAACTTTGTAATGGTAAATTAAAAAAAAAAAAAAACACAATACCAAAATACATATTTAAAAAAAAAAACCATCAACCTTAAACAAAATTATAAGAAAGAAAAAAAAATCCACAAGAAAGTAGAGAGAGAGAGAGCTCACAATTTTTTGTGGGGAAAATACGGATTGAATGTGAGAAATGATATTGAATTTATACAAAAGAAAATAGGAAGAAGAATAGTCAAAATATAAGAAAGAGATAATGATGAAGAAAGTGTAATAGTAAACTACAGAGTAGTGGAGAGATAAAAAAGGAAAATTGAGAGTAGTATGGAAATAAAGAAGTAAAAAGGGAGGGAAAATGTTGAAGAAAGTGTAATAGTAAATGTGGACTAATCCTAATAGGGAGAAGAAGAGTCTTTTTTTTTTTTTTTTTTTTTTTTTTTTTTTTTTTAAAGAATAGAGAGAATAAAAGTTTAGAAAGAGAGAATAAGATAGAAAATAAGTGGATAATGTGGCCGCTGATGTGGTTCAACAGGAACGTAACAACAGTAAATGCTACACTTTAATTTATATATATATATATATGTGTGTGTGTGTGTGTGTGTGCGCGCGCGCGCGCGCGTGCGTGCGTGCGTGCATGCGCACATAACATTAGTCCTTCAAATCACGTTTCAGTGAAATTTTCTAGCATGTAAATGAGTATGCAACCGTTTCTGTAACAAGCATTTCCCTTATTTAAAAATAAAAAATCAACCCTTAATGACTAGGACTACATGAACATGAGGACTACAAACTATAGACCAAACTCAGTTGCTCAAAGAATCAGTTTCAAAAGAGCTGTTGTCATTGCTAGAAGCTCATCACTATTTAATTTTCTACTATTTCTTGTTCTCTTTCTAAATTCTCATTTCTCTGTAGAGTACTGCTTTTTAACTAACAAATTGCTCATTGCTGTTTACACAGCTTCAGCAGCTGCCAGGAAAACTTTTCCTCATCAGATACTTTCCTGCCACTTCTCAAGCAGTTTATCTCCACCAGGAATCTCATTATGTTCCAAGATAATTGGTTCATCATCTGTAGAACCAAGACTGCGTTTCTTAAAACCCGAGACAACCCTCACACGAGCCAGAGAAGGGTGATCAAAAAACCATGCAAGTTAGAGACACCCATCACCATCCACAATAATCCAGCAGAAGAGATCATCCTTAGGCTTGTTGGAATGAAGTCCTCTCCCATAATTGAAACTACCAGTAAGAATTAAACCAGATGGAAATAGAAAAATTATTAACACGCTACAAGAAGTATCCCTATTTCATGCTAACATGACATATGGAATCTAATCCTAAAATTGATAGGCTGAACAATATAGAGCAATTATACATAGCTATGGTAATATCAAGCAAGATCAAGAAACGATCAACTGGGCATTTTTTTTTTCTTTTGATAAGTATTGGACCCAATGCATATCCACTGGACACAATGAATTTATTACATTAATATATCCAATAGTGCCTGATCAAAGGGCAGTCTGTTCTTCTGGAGAGTTGCAATATACTACAATTATTATTGCTCAAGTGGTTGATGTCCTTACCCTTGCAATTGAAAGAGTTTGGGTAGAAAGGACACATCTCTACAATACTATTCCTTGCAAGCTAAAATCCAAAAAATGTTAATAAGTACTTAGGCCACAAACCAAAAAAAGAATCCACCATGAACATAGGATACTACAAGAAGGGCTTAATGACTTGCCTTTCAGTGGCCACTGCAATCAGTGTACCATTTGGGAAGGTGGATAGATCAGTAACGGTCAAATTGCACTCTTCTCCTCATCCATTAGACTTTGAAACCTTGCCTTCAGAAGCATGTGAAAATGAAACCAAGGAATCAAGCAGGCTAATGGTAAAAAACTAAGAAAATTGCACTTTCTAGTTTTAAAAATCCCAACTCATTTATGTTATTTTTTATATTAGGTAAAACTAAATGTACCTTGATTTTTTGGTAACATAAATGCCATTAATGCAACCTAGGGTGTAATCCAAAGACCACTTATGGCCCTTATGACTAAAAACGAGTCCATTCTATACATAACCAAAAAGAACATTCTACTCCTAGTTCAAACACCAACCAAACAAGGATCCGGAAATTAGTTAAAGGCAATGTTTTAATTTTTAATTTTTTTTATTTATAAATGAGTACACAAACATGCATCTAGTAGACTTTGAACCCATGACCTGACCCCCCACCCCTTCTCGTGGTGTAGGAATTGCTGCCTGAGCTAAAATTAATTGACAAGTAATTACACTCCTAGTATGTCTCAAACACATGACCTCATCCTCCACCTAGTTTTTACAAGGAAAGAAGATGCCATTACAGGCAAATTTCATATGACTTAATACACCAACCTAGGCAAGGGAAGTGAGTGATATTTTGTTGGAAATTAATTTGTAATCTAATAAAGAAAATTCTAGTTGAAGGGATATTGTATTTCCAAGATGATAAGCTGTTGGAGTATTCAAGGGCTAGTCTTTGTATCCAGATTGCTAGCTCTTTGGTTCTAGAATGAGCTTTTCAATTATAAATATGTATTCTTGTAATGCCTTTATGCAGGACAGAGAATTCTGTCTGGTATTATGCAGTAGCAGCAGCTCTGCATCATAGGGATAGAAACCAAATTTCTAATCCATTGCTCTATCAATAAAAATTCAGGAACAATAAATCTAGTATGTCCATTGTTTTCCCTTCTTAATCTTATTCACATTCTAATTTACCGCCTTGCTTCCAGAATATGCCAACATTTTTAAGAAGAACCAAGAGGTTAGTAGGAACCTCAGGAAAACTTAGAATGATTGCAATACCTTTGCTCCAACTTCACAAGTATCAAGGAGAGATCCAGAGGAAATATCCCACAACCGAACCTATCAGAGAAGCATCAATTTACTTATAGTCCAAAACTGTACCTTAAAGCAAACAACTTATAACATGCAAAGTTGTTACAATCTTACAGTTGAATCACCACTTCTAGAGACAAGAAACCATTGGGGGTGATCCAAAGTAAACACAAAAGCAAGGGAGGGCACAAATTTGGCAATAGATGCAAAAAAGCGATAGAAATTAGTCTCTAGCAGCTACAACAATACATACACAGGAAGATAAAAGATGACTTATATGATAAAGATTAAATAGGGAGTATTAATACCCTGTAGACTCAAACCTCAGCGACTTGATTTAGTCTTTTCGGCTCCTGAAGGCTGATAGCAAGCTAAGGCTAAATTTAGCTCTTGGGAGATATGAACTGTCTTTGGCAATACCAAGTGCCTTGTAGACTTGAACCTCAGCCACTAGGTTTACTGCAAGCACACACAATAGGAAATTAAGATCCATCAGGCTTTACCACAGAGCAAGTACATTTCAACACACAAAATATGCACATACTCAGTTATTCATTCATGGCAAATTCACAAACATAGATGCGTTGAGTACTAAGAGCAGTGAGATGATGAATACCCTCTGGTAGTGACATTGATTCGAACACTGTTTAATTATTAAGTCCTCAGGGTTAGTTAAATATTGAATTCCTTCAGATAAAGAGCATAATGCGTCACAGTCCTGAATCCATAGCTTCTGTAGGGAAGATAAGCCCTGCAAACCATTCGCAGGAAATTACAAAAAATTTTAAACCCTACTATTTCCAATAGCCGTAAAGAATGCATGTTCTGGAGTGTGTCAAGAAGATTTTCAATCTCGTCACAACAACTAAGTTTTAAATCTTTCAATGTGGAAATATTGTTCAACTGGTTTGGCAGTGGCTTGAAATTGCGCACCAAGGGAATATTCAAGGACTCAAGCATCTTATGTTTTTGAAACAATCCATCTGGAAAAACTATCATCACTAAACTAAATAACGCAAGGTCAGAAAGTGAAGTGAGATTCATCACTGAACTAATTAACGTTGCACTATTGATTTCAATGTACAAACGTGTAAGTGAAGGAATTATAGACAACTCAATAATCTTTGGGCACGACGTAATATACAAACTTGTAAGTGAAGGAATTATAGGCAACTCAACTAACTTTGGGCAATATGAGATGGATAATCTGCTTAGGTGGGGAAAACTTTCTCTTTCATTTATTGTTCCCCATTTCTCCAAATTATCCATACAAAGTAAGTTGAAACTCCTCAATGAGGGAAACGATATTGCACTGTCCCCTTGGAACTCATTGCCAATATATTTCACAGCATGCATGCCAGTTATAGTAAGATCCTTGAGGAATGGCAGTTTGCCAAGGGTTGGCAGAAGTTCACATCTTTCCAATAAGATAGTCGAATTTCAATGAGATTGCAAAGAAATAAATCTTGCATCCACGTTGGGAACTTTGAATCATGATAGTGATTTATGCACAGCTCTCTTAGGTTTGAATGAGGTTGGAGACCGTCAAGAACATCTTCAACATGTTCCAATACACGGCTCTTGTCCTCTCTTTATCAAACCAAACTCAGTGAGTGAAGATTTTGTTTCCCAATCAAATTTGCAGTTTTGTCCTCCAGTAAATTTCTTTATTTTCAAGTTTCTATATTGTCAAATTATATCAAAGGTTTAGTCCCTTTGGCTCACTTATCTGTTAACCATTGCCCCTACCAACGATGAAAACACTCAGTGATTGGGGGCAAATCAGATGTGCCATTCCTTCAGGCATACGAGTAAGAGAATTACAATTAGCCATCTCAAGATACATAAGGTTTTTCATGTTCTTCATACCATTAGGTAATATACAAAGATACCAACAATGATTTAGTTTTAGCGTTTGCAGGATCAAGAGGCAAGTTGTTGATTCAAGCAAAACTTTGATTGTAGAAAAGGATATATCAAGATGCCTCAAATGTTTTAAATTGCTGACGGATCATAATAGTGTTTTAGCATCATAATCAAAACCCCACACCCGAAGATACTTTTGTTTCAAAAGAAAGGACAAAAATACTTTACGCTCACAGTTATAATCAGTTGCTACCCCAATGCATGAGCGTAGGGATCGGACTTTGTATATGTCCTCATTTGGAGAAACCATGGTAAAAGAATAATAATGAATCTTGTATGGAACTTTTAGCTCTTTCCCAAATTCCAATGTAGAGCATTCGAACCTCATAATAGACATAGTGATAGCAAGGTCATGCATAAGATCATGCATTCTACACATTATGTAGCCAGGATATACCTCCCTAACATCTTGAAAGAAAGATCTCCAAACTAATTCATTGAAGATATCAAGCCCAACATCATGCAACTCTAATGATCCTTTGAAGGGAATAAAACCATTGGCCATCCATAATTTTATCAGCTTGTCCATCTCAAGGTAGCAATCTTTGGGAAACACACAACAATAAGCAAAACATTGCTTTAGATGAGGAGGTAGATGGTGATAACTCAACCTCAGGGCAGGTAAGATGGAATTCTCACTTGCTGGTAAATCCCAAATTTGACTTTCTTTCACAGATAACCACTCACTTTTAATACTTTTTAAGCACATAAGGCTTCCAAGAGCCTTTATTGCTAGAGGTACGACTCCACACTTCTTCACTATTTTCTTACCAGTTGATTCCAATTCTGATTTCTCCTCTACCCTTCTCATCCTAAATGCACGCCCTTTAAATAAGGACCAAGAATCATCCTCGGACAAACATCCCATGTGGTGTATAGGAAGTGTGGCCATCATAAGTGCAACTTTCTTAATCCGAGTTGTCACTATAACCTTACTCCCATTCGCCCCACACCTCAACACATCTTTTAGGCCGTCCCATTTTTCATGTTACTCATTCCAAACATCATCCAAAACAAGAAAAAATCTCCTTCCATGCAATTTTCCCTGCAGGCGTTGCTGTAGTGGATCCAACTCTCTACTAGACCACATGCACTGCCTTCCATGGACTCTATGATTACTCTCGCCAACCTTTTTATCTGGGAAGTCATTTGAAACACACACCCAGATTCTCATCCCAAAACGCCTCTCAACCCTTTGATCATTGTATATCAACTGTGTAAGTGTTGTTTTCCCCAAACGCCCCATGCCCCATACTGCATAAATGGCAAGGTTATCTTGGTCAGAAATGTTAGTGAGCAATCCTTCAATTATCTTTTCTTTCTCCTCATCTCTTCCATAAATCTCACTTTCATTCACAAGTGAGCTAGTTTGTCGTGCTTCAGTATCAAAAACTTCCATGTTTATGTCTCCCTCTCTTAGGGGCGTAGCCAGAAAATTTTACTTAGGGGCGCCGAATTGTAGTATTGATATATTAACTATAGTTCATATTAAATACAAAATTATTAACTTTGATATATTGTTATATTCTTAAATATTAATAAACATACAAAAATTACATAGTTTATTATAGACAAATACCCAAAAAAAAAAAAATCCAATAAAAGAACAGTTCACATCAAAATTATGCCCAACAATCTTTAATAGAATAAAGATAATGTGTGTACCCAAAATATGGTTATTGGGCTCGACCTCTACTTGGGCTCACAATCTATTTGTATTGTAGGCTTTGGATTTTCTATTATGGATGGCTCTGTGCTCGATAACTCAAATACACCTCTATTTCCTGTATTTCCTCAAGCGTTTCCCTCTTCCTCACAGTATCGCTCCTTTGCTCTCTTTAAGTATTTTCTCTATTTTCTTAGCATTCTTCCCAGACTTGCCAACCCCCAATTCCTCATCCTCTTCTCATATTTATAGGCCAAGATAAGTGGAGGTGTTATAATTTCTTCTCTCTATCAGTGCGAATGAAGGTCCAATTCTGTTGTATTTAGGTGGTTGTTTAGGTGAGTAAGGTGGTAGTGGCATTGGAACTGATTCCCACTCCATGAGGGATGTTCGGCAGTGATATTCCCCAGGGCAATACCGAGTAGCCGAGACATAAAGCTCCCGAGCAATCAAGTTCCCGTTCGAGATGTGATCAGCCAGGCAAGTCTCAGATTATGAACCCTGACGTGTAGATTAGAACTGCATGATGAATGGGCTTTGGATCGATCGTCGAGGCATGAGTTCCAAGCTCATGACACCTAGCAGGCTTAGGGCCTAGCTTGGGACAAAGGGATTGGAGCCATGGGACATGTTGTAAGGTTGACGTTCAAGGCTCAAATGAACCTGGCGATCCCGTGCCATACAGATAGCAATACAAAAATGTGAACAAAAAAAATCTTAAATACCCTTATGCATATCAACACACACATAGTGGCAGAAGAAAAAAACAAAAATAATACTAATGGTAAAATAACAATAATTATTGATAAAAGAGAGAGAAAAGAAAATGCAGTTGCATATTGACTTCTTTAAAGAGTCAAGAAAATGATATTGCACCAAGAAAAAAAATGGATTAATAATTTTGGTTGAGATAGGAGTTTTTATGTTGAGAAGAAAGAAAATAGGGCAATGGACTGGCACTAGCAACTACAACAAAGCTCCGTAGTTACCTAAAGATGAAAAAAAAATTGAAATTATGTTGGGAAATGGGTTGTCAATGATGCTAGAGAGTGAGTTATTATCCATTGGATTACTTATAAATTTTTTGGACAATGGAGAACATCAACTATTAGTCATTATCTTTTGAACTAACTATAAATCTTAAGAATAATTGAGGTGGACAGGTAATAAAGTTTTGAAGAATTGAGGAGACCAACTAAAAATCCATTAGACTTACTAAAAATCTTAGAAATAATTGAGGGGCCGGTTCTAATTTTTTGGGAGGGCGATATCCTATTACTAGTATAGTTGTAGGAGAAAAAAAAAATTTGGGGGGGTGGGGGGGGGGGGGGGGGGGGGGGAAGGTGTGGGTGGCCCAATGAGCAATGTAGCTTCGCCCCTGCCCTCTCTCGAGTGAAACTTAGATCTCTCTATGGAAATAGTTTCTAGTTTATCCCTCACATTCTTCAATTTATGTGCCATCTTTCACACCATTCTCTCTCTCGACCTTTTCGTCTTAGAGCTTCAGTTGCAAACTCGTCCAAGACATCTTCTGCATCATATGCTCCATCTTTGAGCTTTCTCAGCCAATTCCTGACGGCATCACTGTTCCACTGCTTCTCCTCTGCATCTTGGAGAACAGCTTGGGTGGCAGACAGCGTGCTTCCAAGATTTTCAAGCTCAGTTCTTAGGCCCCAAGCAACTCCGAATTCTTGAAGTGCTGAAGTATTCAAGTTTCCCACCATAGAGCTCACCAGGGCAGAAAGAAGTATGTCAGCCATATCTTCTCTCTCTCTCTCTCTCTCTCTCTCTCTTTGGCAACAAACTGAGATCATAATACAGGATAGCTTAAGAGAAGTGAATTGCCATAACAGAAATGCTTAATCAACTATTGTGGTCCATGGCCTAATGGGTTTTTTCTACACTGTAGTTTCCGCGTTAAGTTTCTACCTTTGGCGCCACACTGCGTGGACTTGATTCGGCAAATTCCACTTAATTTTCACCTTTCTTTCTTAGCCTATATGCAAGCTTTGATTAGTGATTCCACATCGGGCTCCACACGGTATTGACTTCAGTGGCGACTCCAGAAATTTTGTCCAGGGTGGTCTTATTCCACTTTGAAAAAAATTCGGGTCACTTCAGTCTGTTTCGAGACGTTTCAATAAATACCGGCCAAAATTCAAGATTTGGCCAGCATAAAGTTTGTGCTTAAAAAAAATGTTCTTAAAACCAAAACAAATTTGCATTAAGTACACCGAAAAACCTCAAAAGGAAAAAAAAAAAAAAAAAAAAAATGAACAAAGGTACTTGTACAATAAACTATAAGTTCATTTGAAATATTACTAAATTATTAATTATTGTTGTTTAGTTGTTTCTTAAATTTGTTTGTTTTTTATAAACTATAATTTGTTGTATTGTTGTTTCATTAATTATTAAATTATTAATTATTGTTTAGCCTAACATAATTTAATTTGTTTGTCTTTTATAATGTATTAGTTAATTAAATTATTAATTATTGATGTTTAGTTGCTTTATTAATTTTTTTTACTAACTACTAGCAGTCTAACACACACCCCACTGTACATTAGCACACACTAGCACACATCTTATGTGTGCACACACTCTTGCCTCTCTGATACCGTATCGGATTCCATTTTGGTTTAGCTAAAGAAATGAAATATTTCAGTACTGGTTAATACCAGTGTACTGTTTCAGAATTATCGCTAAATATATATATATATATATATATATATATATTCTCTTAAAAATATAAAATGATTTTAAAGTCTGACTTAATAATTCTTTTAAATATTAATAATTATGGTTGTAGTATAATTTTTTTTTTTTAAGAAGAGTTGTAGTTTAATAATAGTACTAATTACATGTGCTTACTAAATGTGGTAATGAAAAAAAAAATAATGTGCAAAAGTTAAAGCTAGAACACGCTGCTTGGAGATAAGTTTGAAAACTTTTGACAGTTGACTCATTTAAAGACTTCAATATTCATGTAGGGGAGTGGGACTTGTACAAAACAATAGGCTAGGCGTTCAAAACTGAAACACCAAAGAACAGAGAAGCGGAAAAGAAAGGTGAAGAAAAACAGAGAACGGAGAAGAAAAGGCGAGGAATAAGAAGCTGAAGCAGGTGGGCAGACTGCGATTGACAAAATGGAAGTGGCTGGAGAGATGGAAGTGACCGGCAATGTGGTGGTGACAAAAACTGATGATTTTTTACTTTTTTTTTCTTTTCTTTTCTTTTCAGATGCTCTGTTACAATTTTTGTTTTTTTTTTTTTTTTAGATTTTTGTTCAAAATTTGTTTGGCATCAAAATTTTGAGGGTGTTCCTGATATTACTTGAAGGTATTCCTATTTTTTTTTTTTTAAGGGTAAACAAATAAAAAAAATTAAATTATTATATATAAAAAAAAAAAAATTTTCTTTCAAGTCAGGGTGTTCCTGGGAACACCCTGGACTTTGAGTGGCGTCGCCACTAATTGACTTGACTACCTTAGTGATGGCCCACGGGGTTTCTTTCTTCTTGTGCTGACACTTTGGTAATGTCTAGATTGTTATCGACATGAATATTAACGAATAGTACTAAGCATGATCAATCACTATTTGTTCTTACATACTTGTAATTTTTTTTTTTTTTTTTTTTTTTTTTTGATTCTCTACATGTAAATTTCATTAAACCGAAATGGAAGACATACAGATTACATCATTTTGAATTTGATCTATGATCATGGGTGGAGTATCCTCCACCTAAATGTCACAATCGTGTACACCTTTGGCATGTCTTGCCAGTATATGAGCTGCTGTGTTGCAGCCTCTTCTAGTGTGAAAAGCCTCCCACGCAGTGAATTCGCGTAGTTCCAGTCTTGTGCCTTCAATCACTTTTTGGATGCAACTTTGAGTCGAGTCTAGATTTCGTAATGAATTGACCACCACCTGAGAATCACTTTCAATTACAATCTGGCCAAGGCTGAGATCCCTTGCAAATTGGACACCTTCTTCCACAGCTTTTGCCTCGACCTCCAATGCTCCCAATGGCAGCTCCAGTTTTCTGCTAAGTGCCTCCATAATTAGTCCCTTTTCATTCCTGATCACCACTCCTATGCCGCAGCTCCCCACCTCCTTGAACACTGCACCATCCGTGTTAACCTTATACCAACCTTGCTTTGGTGGCCTCCATGTTTGTGCAGCATCCGATTGAGCTCTCCTCTGTGATGTCTTCTCACATTTGATCTCTTCAATGTAACTAGCCACTGCCTTGATGAGTCCCTCCTTCCTTTTGCTTTGACCACCATGTATCACCGAATTTCTATTATTCCACAAGCTCCACGCAGTCACAGCAAACAGCACCCAATTAATATTTGGGCAAGAATCCACTACCTGCCATACTAAATTCAAGAATTCATTCACAGGTTCAGGCAGAATAGGGAGTTTAATTTTTGTTCCGCTCCATACTTCCTTTGCAAATTTGTAGTCCCAAAGGATATGCCCCGATGTTTCACTAGAGCCACACAACGCACAGCAGTCCTCGCACCTTACTCCCCTCTCTTTTAGTCTATTTCTAGTAGGAAGAATGTTCTTACAGGCCCTCCACATGAAATGTTTTATTTTTCTTGGGCACTCCAACTGCCAAACCATTTTCCATATAGCATTCATCATCACATTGCTGGAGCTGCTACCCATATCAGACCTTGTAGATCCCTCTTCTAGGAGATTTTGCGCTACTCCGTAGGCACTCTTCACCGTAAATTTCCCATTTGATGTCCCAGCCCATATGACCGAATCATCAGGCAGTCTATAACTGATTGGTATGCGCAACACAACCTCTGCTTCATGCGGGATTAAAATGCTTCTGACCTTAGCCGCATCCCAGCACCTCCTATCAATATCAATGAGATCCGAAACCATCACTTCCTTATACTGAGCACGCCGATGGCTGAGTACTTTGGAGGAGTTAGGCCTTGGTATCCACCTCGTCCCAAATGTGGACTTTTTGCCCATTACCAATACACCACCGAGAGCCCTTCTTTATTATATCTCTTGCTGCCATAATACTACGCCACGCATAAGAGGGCCTCCTACCCTCTTGAGCACTTAGGAAGGACTCCTTTGCAAAATACTTAGCTTTGAAAACTCTATGAACAAGTGAGTTTGGATTCTCCAAAATTCTCCATCCTTGCTTTGCTAAGAGAGCTAGATTGAAGGCCTTAAGGTCCCTAAACCCCATACCTCCCTCGGACTTTGGCTTGCACAATTTCTTCCATGACACCCATGCCAATCTCCTTTCCCTTCCTTTTTGTCCCCACCAGAAATTACCCATCATTGAATTCAAATCCTTGCACAAAGAGTCCGGAAGTTTGAAAACACTCATAGTGTACATACTTGTAATTTGATTATTGTATTTTTAAGCCATTTTAATTTGTATCCTATTTTCTAATATTTGTCGCACGCAGGGACAGCAACCGAGTCCTCACCAATTACTGGCCTCTTTGTTATTACAAATTACTGGCTTCTTTGTTATTGCAGTGTCTTCTTTGTTTCCTCCTTTTCTACACTAGTTTGCACTTTACAGTACATTCCTTCCCTCAGCTTTTCATTTTGTTAGATCTTATTAGTTTGTTATTTAGATACAATTTATCACAGCAATCTTTCATTGCTTTCTGAATGTACTTGCTTGTGTCTAAGGTTTGAGAAACAGGAACTTGATTTATCTAGCCGCAAAACTGCACTCCAGGTCTTGTCATTAATTTTTTAATAATGCTACAGAAACAAATTATTTTACAACATTTTTACAGTATACTAATATGAAAAATTCTTACTAATTCTCAGCTGAGTCCATAACTAATATCATATTTTTAATTACCAATAACCACCAACCACATTTGTTGTTTGTAAAAACAATTTGTCTATAGCATTCCTTATATTTTTTTTTTTTTTTTTTTTTTTTTTTTGAGGTAAACACGTACTTCTAAAGACAAGAAAACATATCTAAAACTAATATACACAAACCAATAGATAGAATCTACAGCTTACAAAGCAACTAGAGTATTGGTACACCAGCAAATTTATAGGCACCTAATTGTACACTGAAATTTTCATTTTTATATAGTATAGAAGTATAGATTATTATGCTTTGTTTTTGGTTCCTAAAGAGAATGCAGGGTCATCACCAAAGAAAACAAAATTTACATTTAGAAATATTGTCTGGGAGCAACCAAAAGAAATTAAAAACTAAATTTTCTTGTTGGAGTTGAGTATGGCTTTTGCTAATAGGAGTCTTTTGGCTTAGAGACACTTTCGGCTCTCTCCATATAAGTGCCCAGCTTTTAAGCCCTAAAGAAATATCACACCTACACCCTGCCATAGTTGCTCTTAAATTGTAAATAGTAATATAATAACTAGGACTACAAGAACCTGAGAACTACAAATTATAGATCAAACTCAGTTGCTCCAAAAATCAGATATAAATGGACTGTTGACATTGCAAGCAACTCATCACTGTTTAATTCTTCTATCATTTCTTGCTCTCTTTCTAAATTCTCGTTTCTCTGTAGAGTACTGCTTTTTAACTAACAAATTGCTCATTGCTGTTTTTACAGCCTCAGCAGCTGCCAGGAAAACTTTTTCCTCAACTGACACACTTCCTTGCAACTTCTTGAGCAGTTTATCTCCGCCAAGAATCTCATTATCTTCCAAGATGGTTGGATCACCAGGACTACTTTTCTCAAAACCTGAGATGATCCTCACACGGGCCAAAGGAGGGTTATCGAAACCATGCAAGTTAGAGACACCTGTCACCATCCACAATAATCCGGCAGAAGAGCTCATCCCTAGGCTTGTTGGAATGAAGGCCTCGCCCATTATTGAAACTACCTGGAAGAATTGAACCGGATAAAAATATAAAAAATATAAAAATCATAAATTTTAGTATGCTTCATGATATATGAGTCTGCATTTAGAAATTCAGTGAAGATGTTGGAATTCACACAATTATTAACACAATACAAGAAGTATGCCTATTTCATGCTAACATGACAGATGGAATCTAATTCTAAAAGGCTGAACAGAATAGAACAATTATAAATATCTATGGCAACGTCAATCAAGATCAAGAAGCAGATCCACTAGACACAATGAATCTATTAAATCAATGCATCAAAAAGTTCCTGATCAAAGGGCAGTCTGTTCTTGTGGGGAGTTGCGCTGTAATACTATTATTATGGCTCAAGTGGTTGATGTCCATACCCTTGTTATTGAAAGAGTTCGAGTGGAGAGGTCACAGCTCAACAATACTATTCCTTGTAAGCTGCAATCCAAAATGTTAGTAAGAACTCAGACCACAAACCAAAAAAAAGAATCCACCGTGAGGACAGGATTCTATAAGAAAGGCTTAGTGACTTGCCTTTGAGTGGCCACTGCAATCAGTGTACCATCTGGGAAGGTGCATAGATCGGTAACAGCCAGATTGCACTCTACTTCTTTTCCATTAGACTCTAAAAGCTCTGCCTTCAGGAAGCATGTGAAAATGAAACAAAGTAAACAGCCAGGTTAATGGCGAAAAGCTAAGAAAATTGCACCTCCCAGTTTTAAAAATCCCGACCTATTAGGTGAAGGTAAATGACCTTGAATTTTGGTAGTATAAACATCATTAATGCAGCCTGGGGTGTAATTCAAAGACCACTTATGTTTCTTACGGCTAAAAAACTGTCCATTCCATACAAAACCAAAAAACCATTCTACCCCTAGTTCAAACACTGACCAAATAAGGATCAGATAATTATTTAAAGACAAATGTTTTAATTGGTAATTACTTTTTTTTTTTAATTATTTAATTTACACATGCACCTGGTAAATTTTGAACCCATGGCCTTACCCTACACCCTTCTCATGGAGTAGGAGGTGTTGCTTGAGCTAGAGCTCACTGAAATGCAATTACACACCTAGTGGGTCTTGAAAGCATGACCTCACCCTCTGATCCACCTTGTTTTTTAAGGAGAGAAGATGCCCTTTGAGCTAGAGCTCATTGGCATTGGAGAAAAATTTCATGACTTACTACACCAACCCAGGTGAGGGCAATGAGTGATATTTCAGAAGAACAACAGGTCAGCTGGAACCTCAGAAAAACTTAGAACAAGTGCAATACCTTTGCTCCAACTTCACAGGTATCAAGGAGAGATCCAGAGGATATATCCCACAAGCGAACCTGCAAGAGAGGCATGGATCTACTTTTAGTCCAAAACAGTACCTTAAAACAAATTATTTAATCTTGCAAAGTTGTTATGATCTTACTGTTGAATCACCACTTCCAGAGACAAGAAAACCCTGGGGGTAATCTGAAGTGAAAACAAAATCAAGGCAGGATACAAATCTGGCAATAGATACATGAAAGTGGCAGAAATTACTCTCTAGCAGCTACAACAATAGTCAAACATGAAGATAAAAGATAACTTATGCAATAAAGATTTAACAGGGAATATTACTACCCTGCAATTGGCACAAATATTTCAATTACCAATCACGTAAATGCTTACAAAAAGAAAAATGCCAAGTCAAATAAAGTAAGCTTATTGAGATATTCTTCCAAATTCACATTTTGGGATATCGATAATTTGAATAAGATCAAACAAAATGATGAATTTTGAAGAAGGAAATAGAACAATTATTTTGAAGATGAATCCACTCACTCAGTATGACCAAGGCAAAAACTTTGTATCTCATGAGCTCCATCTAAAGGTTTCTTTGGAAACACAGTAACCTGACATAAGATGATAAGACAAATACTTTGTCAAGAGATGGCCAAATGGGAAACAACAGTAGCTAGAGCACTTATGCAGTAGGTAGGAAAAGTTGGATTACACGAATTTTGAAATCCCGATCAGCACTAATAACAAACCTCCCATCTGGTGAAAATTCCTGCAAAGAGTATGCATAGCCAGCTCATATGTCAAAATCATGTAAGAGGGAAATTAATCCATGCAAATAAATTAAAAAATTAAAAATTAACATCATAACAAGTTTCTTTTCTTTTTTTCTTGAGGAATCATTGAAAAAAAATTGAAAATTACATACCAAGAAGCTCTGCTGTTATATCAATACTCACCAGGCTAGTGATAATGCTACAGTAGTGAGCAAGCAATGGTGCTGCCTTCTTATTGACTAACATTTGATTGCCATCAAAGCCATCTAGGTCCACAACCCAAACGACCCCAAATTTGTCAGCAAAGCATACATACAAACTGTCATTGCTCAGGGCAACTGCACTCACTCTTTTCTCAGAGGGCCTATTCAGAAAGTTGGAAAACTTAACATGAGACAACAAGGAGAAACACTGGCAGATTGAATGCCATAGATGAAGCCATGGTTATAAGACACATATGGCATAGACGAGACAAGCAGAACAAATCCTCAATGTCAAAGTTATACCAATCAGATACCATCCAACATTTTGCCTAACCTTAACCAGCCATGCACAATACAAAATCTTAAACATGAAAATTTCACAATCTCCTCTATTAAGAACTCTTAAGCCTAAAAAGTTTCACAATAGATAAGCCAATTGGGGCTTCAAGAACTTACACAGTACAAACACAGCACCAAGACTCCGTGGACCATATCTTCACAACTTTATCATCCCCTGCAGATACAAAGAGATTACCATTGGCACTATAACGAATAGCTCTTATGGAATCCTTATGAAAGGGCCCGCTGGTATCATCCACCAAAGAAACTGCACTAACCCCTCTGTAAAGGAAGGAAAAAAAGAGAGAAAAAAAATTGTTGCTCAATTAAATTCTACACTTTCATTGAAAGCCAATACTAGTTCAGAGAGTCAAACACTCATCACATTTGCACTTTTTTCCCCCATAAATTCTGATAAATTGGGAACTTTATTTCAATTTACAAAAGCCAAAAGGTAAGAACTTTCATCAAAATCAATCTTTAAATGCTCACTTAGTAGCTGAGAAAACGTAAAAAACTGAATTTAAATAAAATTACCAAACTATGCTGATGCAAGTATTGAACTAAATAAAACATTATAACAAAAAATGGGTTTTTATTAACTTTCTCTCACATTTCTCAGCAACCAAATAAGGCATAAACTTTATGCTTGAGCAAACACCAACACATTATTAACCTCCAATCCGAAATTAAACAAAAAACACAAACACAGAGACTAATTATATTAAAAAGCTTATCTTTTTTCAATAAACGAGCTAAAACCGGGTTGACCCATGTAACAGATCCGAATAAATATTGGATAAACCAAATTCAAAAGTTGGGAGAACATGATTTTAACTTACTGGAAATCGAAGACGCGAAGGTCCGACCCGACAGCGACGGCAACGGATTTCTGGGTCGGGTGAACCGCTATAAGAGCCGGAGCGACCTCTATATCTTTGTTGGTCTCTCCCTCTTCGATCAGAGTTTCTTCCATATGTCTTCTTCTTCGCGAAGAGAGACAACTAGGGTTTTTCTTTTTGAGTTTCAGTTTCAGGGTTTCGGCTTTTGGGTTTCGGACCCAACAAAAAGTGTTCTGATGGGTTTAGCCCATCTGGGATTTATTTTTGAAACCCAATGAGCCTATGATAAGTGAAGAAACAATACAAGACTACAAGCACGTTTTTTGTGAAGCCCAACTAGAAAATGACAAGCAAATAAATTACACATAACAAGTGAGCATTTGCATCAGCTCGTGCAAAATTTTTTGCATTTTACACCTCTAAAACCTACTTTTTCTATTTTACACGCTCAGTTTTACAAGACACCCGCATTAGTTTATCTATTTTATCCTCTACTTTATTTAAATAATCATTTTCTCACTTTTTTTTATTATTATTTTATCTCTACCCTCTCTCTCTCTACTCACGGGACTTTATCTGCTCTGAATCTTCTCAACATTTCATTTTACTCAACTTCTCTCCTCTCTCTCTTCTATCTAACTCCTCTCCTCTCTTCCAAACTCTGAAATTTCGATCCAAGCAGGGAGCACGCCGATCCAAGCACGGAGCACGGCGCCGATCCAAGCACGGAGCATGGCGCCCGGCGCCGATCTGAACTCCGATCCAAGCACAGCGAGAAGAACGCCGATCCAAGCACTTCGATCCAAGCACGCTGATCTCCGCTCCGATCACTACGATCCACAAAATCTCCGCTCTGATCCACTCCGATCTTCGCTCCGTTCACTCTGATCCACTCCGATCTCCGCTCCAATCACTCCGATCCACATCTCCATAGCTCTGATCCACTCCAATCAAGCACATCTCCGCTCCGATCCACTCCGATCTACAAGCTTCGATCCACACTCCGATCGTCATCTCCCTAGCTCCGATCCACAAGCTCCGATCCACTGTCTCTGTGTGTGTGTGTGTGTGTTTTTTTTTTCTTTTTTTGAGCAATGAGCAGTTACTGAGTTTGTTGAGCAAGGAGAGGAGAGAGAAAAAAACGAGCGAACGAAAATGATTAAAATAATCTATGCACGAGCTATAGTAACCGTGCATATATGCACGGTTACTGTAGCAAATGCGCATTTTTGCACATTTTTGCACGATCTGATGCGGGAGCTTTTTGTGCCAAAATGTGTAAAAATACCTTCTTTTTCCATTATGCAAGACTTTACAAGAGCTGATGTGAATGCTCTAAGGGTGAGTTTGTTTAAACTTTTGGAAAAAGGACTTTTTGAAAAAGTGGCTTTAAAAAAGCTGAGTGTTTGGTAAAAACTGTTAAAAAGCTGCTTTTTGAAAAAGCTGAGTGTTTGGCTAGCACTTATAAAAGTGGCAGTTTGAGAGGTAAATTACCAAAAAGGACAATGTATATATAAGGGAGTTTATTTCATACTTAAATCAATATTGTGAAATTAAAAAATCAATATTGTGAAATTATTTTTTTCTTATCAATATTAGCTAATAATAACCTACCACTTAAGATTTATTGTGAAAATATTGTGATAATTAATACTAATTTTAATTTGAATGTACTATTACAATTATTTTTTTCTCTTTCTAAAAAAATTATTTTTTTTCTAATCAATATTAGCTAATAATAACTTACCACTTAAGATTTATTGTGAAAATATTGTAAAAATATTGTGATAAAAATTGATACTGATTTTAATTTGAATGTACTATTACAATTATTTTTTTCTCTTTCTAAAAAAATTATTTTTTTCTAATCAATATTAGCTAATAATAACTTACCACTTAAGATTTATTGTGAAAGTATTGTAAAAATATTGTGATAAAAATTGATACTGATTTTAATTTGAACGTACTATTACAATTATTTTTTTCTCTTTCTAAAAAAATTATTTTTTTCTCACTAATATTAGCTAATAATAACCTATTACTTAAAATTTATTGTGAAAAAATTGTGATAACATTTCCTTCTTCCTTTTTTTTTTTTTTTTTATCCCTCTTTTTTTTATCCTCCACACACGTACCCCATTTCTTTCTTTCTTTTTTTTCTTTTTTTTCCCCTCTTTTTTTCTCCACCAACACACGTACCTTTATTCTTTTCTTTTTTTCCTTATTTCCTCTTTTTTGGCCTACCACTTCCTCTAACATTAGAACGTTCCAGAGCTCTCCTTTTTTTTTTTTTTTTTTTTTTTTTTTTTTTTTTTTTTTTTTTCTCTTGGCACAACGCTCCAGAGCTCTCCTTCTTTTCTTTTTTTTTTTTTTTTTTTCCCCTCTTGGCACAACGTTCCAGAGCTTTTTTTTTTTTTTTTTTTTTCCTCTTGGCACTTCGTCTGTAACACCCATGCACTTCTTCACTCTCCTCTTCTTGATTCTTTTCTTTTTCTCTAAATTCAACCACTCACAAGCGGGATGATTCAGATCGGGGAGATTGGGAAGTGCTTGCAAGAACTCATCTGTCCTCTTGGAGAGACTCTTCAACTTCTTCTACAAACCTCCATAATCCATCCACCGCAAGATGGGTACAAACTCCATTAGAAAGATTTTGCTATATTCTGATATTTTTTTTGTTTTGCATTTTGACGAATCCTAATTTGCAAAAAGGATTGATTTTTTTTTTCCTTAGCTGATTTGGGAATTTGTTATAGATTTTTTTGTGTTTGGATTTGGAAATTTGTTATTGAGAGGATAGAGGGCAGAGCAGAGAGATGAGAGGAATGAGGAATGGCGTGAAGCCTAGTTTGAAGGGTAATTTGGTGATTGCCCAGAGTCCAACGGATAGTTCCTCCAATGCGCACAGGCTTTTTCCAAAATGGAGCTCAGAGCTAGCTTTTTCCAAAACACAACTCTTGCGCGTTTTCTTCACAAAACCAAAACGCAAATTTTTGGAAAAAGTTGTGTTTTCTATCTGACCAAACGAACTTTTGTATTTGCATTTTTGAAAACGGGCTTTTTTGGGTTGAAAATGTTGAAACAAACAGGCACTAAGACATGCGAGTATTATTAAAGTTGGGTAAAGGGTTCGAGATACGAAATTAACAGCAAATTGTAATTATTTAAAAAAAAAACAAAAGTACGACCGAATAGGCAAAAGAGCCTTGTAACTATACACCTTCCCCCAATTATCAAATTATCCATACACCAAAAAAAAATTTAAACCAAATAATAATAGGTGAAAATGCACTTTTGATTTCTACATTTTGAGCCGATTCTCAACTTGGTCTCTAAATTGATTTTGCTCCTAAGTCAGTCCCTAATTTTAGAAAATTGATTCTATTTTGGTCCATGCCGTCAACCAAGTAACAAAAATATCAAACATGACAAATAAAATGCATTGTTGGCATGTTAAATGCTGACATAACTAATTATAGAGCTGACGTGGTCATTAAAAAATATTTTAAAATGCCATATTAACAAATAAATTAATTACAAAAAAGTAAAAAAATTTAATTGTAAAAAAAAATACAAACAAAAAATAAAATAAAATACAATCTAGTTAAAAGAGTAATTAATTTTTTTTTCTTTTCATTATTTTCGAAAAAACAAAGTAATATGTTCTTCGAGAAAGAACACGAAGGTTACCTAGAAAATTAAAATAATCAATATTTTCTTTTCTTTTATTACATTTTCTTAGCAAATAAAAATGCAAAAATTCACTCAAAATCCCTATCTTTCACCGAATCCTCCAACAAATCAAACCCAAAAAAATAATAAAATCCACGTGAAAAAAACAAACCCAAAAAATTAAAAAAAAAACACAGCAGCAACCCGAAACCTAGCCCAATATTGTTGTGCTCATCATTTTTGGTCAATCGCCTCATCGAAACTCAGAAAAAACCTTGCAATCCGAAGCCCAAACCGACAACAAACCCAACCAATGATCACCGATCTGAAGCTAGTTCCCAATTGAATCCTATTGATTGGGTCCCACAGTTTGAGTAGATCCAACACATTGAGCTCTAAACTCTACTATTGTCTATCTCTCTCTCTCTGAGAACCAAAAATCAAATTCAGTGTAGAAAAACATATAATAACTAAACCAATATTCACCGTCTGATCAAAAAAAGAAAAAGAAAGAGAAGGATCCGAATGACGGATTAGAATCTGGAGTCACAGGAATCGGGTTGGGAGGAATTGAGAAGAGAGGCTCAGAAGATCGAAGGCGATCTCGACGTTAAGCTCAATTCCTACGCCAAACTCAGCGCTAGGTTCACCCAAAGAAGATTTTGATATCTTTAGAGCTTTGATCCCAAATCCACGATCTGAGAGAGAGAGAGAGAGAGAGAGAGAGAGAGACTTTAGAGCTTTGGATAGTTGAAAGAGAGAGGGAGATTTTGATCTGAGAGAGGGAGCTTTATGGCTTGTTTGGAAGTTTAGAGAGGGAGGAGAGTAGAGGGGAGTAGAGGGAAGGAGAGTAGTGGGGAGGAGAGTAGAGGGGAATAAATCCTCTCTACATTGTTTGGATGTTTTTAAAATTAGGAAGGGGGAATGGAGTAATTAGTCTTTTAGAAAGGGTAATTTTATTAATTTAGAAAGGGTAAATTAGAGAATTTATTTGGCTAATAACTTATCTACTTTACTCTCCCTCCAAATCTCTCCAATTTGGAGGAATTAAAAATGAGGGGTTGGAGGTAGTTGAAACCCCTTCAAATCCCTCAAAATCCCTCCCCCTCCTTCCTTAAAAAAGTTCCAAACAAAGTAATTAAATTACTCTCCCTCCCTCTACTCGACTCCCCCTCCTTTTTTTAACTCCCAAACATGCTATTAGAGATTTTCGTTTAGGTAAGCAAACCCAGATCTACGATCTCTTTCTTCACCCAACCTCCAACCTAATCGGCTCCCTCCAACGCACACTGAGGTCCATTCGTCGATTGCGACTCAATCTGTCCGCCGCTACTCATTCCTCTCCACATCGTGGGATGACTCTACCACCACCACCACCAATAAGAGAGGAAAAGAAAGAGTGAGTTAGAGAGAGAGAGAGATCTGAACTTGCTTTTGAAGAGAGAGAGAGAGAGTGCTTGAGAGAGTTATGAATCTTTGGATTTTGTTTTGGGTTTGTAGGGGTTTTCAAATGTTTTTTTTTTTTTTTTGAAATTTTAATTTTGTGTCTAAAAATTGATATATTTAAATTTTGTAATGTGTTTATTTAACTCAAGAAAGTTCAACAATATTTGAGAAAGTTGCTATGTATTTTTTTCTCAATCTTTAAAGCTGAAAAAATAATTTTTTATTTTCGTTATTTATTTATTTTTAATTAAATTAAAATTGAAATGTAAAAATTATTTTTATTTATTGACTTGGCTTTTTTAATTCAAAAAATGCTGATGTGGCATTTAAAAAATGTTAAATAAAATATTTTATTAGCCACGTCAATATCTAATATGCCAACAATGCATTCCGTCTGCCACGTTTGATTTTTCTGTTACTAGGTAGACAGTAGGGACTAAAATAGAATCGATTTTCTAAAATCAAGGACTGACCTAGAAGCAAAATCAATTTAAAGACTAAATCGAGAATTGGCCTAAAATGTAAGAACCAAAAGTCCATTTTTGCCATAATAATTCTATGAAATTATGTTGAATCCTTTCATGCTTAATTTGTAGAATAAACTGCGTGGCGGAAAAAGTGTGGTCATCCAGACCAGGAGAATAAGATTGTGTAAAATGTTGTGGATTATGTCCAGTGCCCTAAACCCACTGCGACCATGACAAGTGTTTATTTTTAAACACATATCATGTTCACAATGGTCCAGTGCCACAGCACACTGGACCTAAGCAGCACCCAAACGTTGTAATTTGCGTATGAATAATTGTGTTGGTTTCGGTCCTGAATTTGACATAGACACGACATATGGGGTGTGGAAATGTCTTCTGCAATTATTTATAGTAATAGATATATTGATTGATTGATTACTATTTTACTGGTGCTGGACTTTGAATGCTGCCTCTATAAATAGGACTTCCTGTCAGAACAACAAAGAAGCAATAGAAGAGAAATAAGGCCAAGGATTATGGCTATAAAGATACAAACAAAACAAGGTAGCTTAGAAAATAGCTCATTTCCTTGTGTTTTAAAAAGGAGGGATCTGTGTTCTCAACAAGAGAACAATTTCACAAGAAGGAACAAGAAGAACAAATAATAAGAGACCTAAATTACCAGCTGTGTACACCCAAAAATAGTTCCGCGGCACCTTGTCATTGGAGCTGCCTGGCGCCAAGTTGGTCTCTCACTCCCTACCATCAGTACATCAACATCAGACATTGGCTCAATGTCCCAGTTCCACCGGTCAGGGCCAAGAACTCCTCCAATAAAATAAATCTCATCTCCCAGCCCAATCATTGCGAACCCAATTCTCCGACGAAACTCAGATGCTGATACAACCACCTTTTTCCCATCCTGCTTGAAGATAACTCCATGACTCATTAAATAGAACGCACCCTTAACAACTGCCATTGGGCCTTGGAGTCCACCAGAATCCTCAACCGTCCATCCAAGCCTTGCATCATCCAAGACTTGGACTGTTGATAACCCCTTGTGTAAGACGTGAACTTTGCCTCCAATCACCACCCCTGAACAAGCCGAATTGTGGGTGCGGTGGAGATCAGGTATTGGAATCCATATATCCTTCTCCGGATCATATATTTCTGCTTGAGAAACTGATTTTCTGCAGCTGGTGAAACCACCAGCAACAACAATTTTTCCATCCAAAACACAGCATGCAAACATAGAACGAGGTAAAAGCATAGATGCACGAGGGGACCATTGTCGAGTCACAGGGTCATATGACCATACCTCATTGGTAGCAAAGCTCCCATCTTGGTCACCAGTCAAGGGGTCAACAGCATCACTGCCACCACCAAGCACAAACAACTTTCCAGCAGTGGAGACAGCACCGAAGTGGGCAAGGTGCCTAATTTTGGAGGGGAGAACAGGGAGCGTAATCCAAAGGTCGTGGAGAGGGTCATAAAGCTGCCATAAATTTTCAGGCTCAAAAGCACACACGCACAATAGATCCTCTGTTGCTCCAACCTCCTGTCTAGCTTTAAATAGTTCGGAGCTACGGATAGCAGCTCTCCACGAACGAGAAACAAGCTCCAACCTAGGATGGAGGAAGAAGGGAACCCGTGCAAGGCACCTCAGGGCAACAGCGTCAGGAAGTCCTTCAATCAGCTCAGACATAATAATCACTGTTTCATCCTTTTCATATGATTCTTCACTGGTTATTTCTTGATGCACAGGAGCATTGACATATGCAATCTGAAAGATCAAAATATAGAGGGATATGGATATATGAGAACAAAGTCACCGCAATTGAATCTCAGCATAAATTACAAATCAAGATGCAATTGAAGGTTTAAATGATAATGGAATCACTATGTTTCTCTTTTGAAGCATCTAATTGAAGCCTGCAAGCATCACCACCAACAGTGGTAACATATATTTGTGACTGCACTATCTCAATAGAACCATAAAAGCAACAGTGACAAGGAAGTGGACTCTTTATAACTCCTTTGCAAACAAAAATACAGAATTGTATGATGTATATCCAATTATCCATGAGTAATCCATAGTGACCTGAACAAATTATCTAAAAGAAGGGGAATTGGTAGGGGGAGGTCATGCAGCAATGGAAAAGGGAATAGCTGGTAATTTCTGTGTGATTTCTAATTTAGGCATTTATGAGGATTTATCTATGCGGCTGATGTGTGACATCCAATAAAGAGGAGGCTTGTGAGGGTAATTAACCACAGATGGTAATCTCAATGGTTAATCGAGAATTTGTGATCAATTTTAAAAACTGGTCAATTCTGTGTGATCTAAGTTAAATAAAAGGGTAACAAACAAGCATGTGGGTAGGGTGATTTGATTTTTAAGTAACGATATATTGGCGGTAACATTCATCAACAAAGACAAGAAAAAGAGGGTAGACAATTATTCTGATATAACAGCCATTAGAACCAGTATACAAAGTACTGTAATGGATCATAAAATCTCCAGCAATAAGTATTTTAAGGTACCATGAAAATTTTTTAGAATGGCAATAAGTTACATCAAATGTCAAATGTCCATAAAAAAACTGCAGGTCCTACTGTATATTTTCTAAAAGATAAAAACATTCAGAAGGAAAAGAAGGCTTGACCCTGTGAACACCCTATATAACGATCATAGGCTGAAAGCCTCACACCCCACTATATATATGTATATATATTTATTCATTTCAAATATTTTAACCCCATGAGTGTTCTGACTTCACATTCATCATTAACCTATTAAACTACAAATACAGTATCACTCTTCAACAATCTTGTGGTCCCCTATGAAACCAAACAAATGAGATCTGATCTCACCATTTTTTGGTTCATATCTTTAATCCATTGGGTAATGTTTTGACACATAACTTTCAATTTGAGGTCTCAATTTTCCAACAGCCTATGATATATGGATTTTTGAAAAACAGAACTCAGCTGTCAGTTTCAAATCTAAAGCTTTGAGTCACAAAATGCTTTCAAATATGAATTGTTACAAAGCCTTTAGAAACAAGGAATTAAGACATAGGAACTCATAACTGCCCCTTCTAAATCAGTGACAATAAATGCTACCACTAAATCTCACAAAGGATGAGGAATGGAAAGCAAACTTAAAAACTGCTTTAAATAAGAACTTGATTTCTTAATCAATTTGATAGTTTTCCTCAATTTTCCCATATCCAAACAGAGTTTAGACACTTTCCATGTCCCAATTGGCCTTAATTATAGATTAAACAATGACCAAAGTCGAGCTAGGAAATGAGGATTTGGTTAGAAGAAAATTTAGCCAGCTCACTTAAAAATTTTCAATGCTTATTAGATAGAAAGGAAGAGTAAATTTACTATAAAACATTCCTAAGAACTCTCCTTTCCCACGATATGGACATATTCATGTCACAGCCACATGCACACATACATTTAATGAAACAACATATGTACATATGCATATTTGATGGTTATAACAATGGGGGTGGGGGATTTTGAACCCTGAATGTCTTCGTTGGAAAAACTAGGAAGTGCTAGTTGAACTACAAGGCTCTTGGGACCATATGTACGTATGCATAAGCATGCATGCGTACATACATACAATGAAACAACAAACATGGCTCTTGTGACCAAATGAGCAACAGACAAAATGTTGATGTCACAATGATTTCTAAGTCATAGTAATTTGTTAATTTGTAAAAGTATAATATAGTTAAACAAGAAGGTGACTGGATATCTTTATTTTCTAAAGAATGCAAAACCAAATCCTTTTTTAGTAAGCCAATGGCATAACAATATGAGTATCCATACATAAATAGCCTATCTATGATTTTTGAATGAGTAATAACCTTTCAGACTAAAACTTTTTTTATTGGTAAGTTATACAAGCCTCAATGATTTTTGAACCCACGACCTCACTTTTCACTTATTTTTATGGGAGAAGGAAGTGTAATTTGAGCTATAACTCATTGCCAAACTTTGTTGGTTGATCTTTCAAACTAAAACTTTTATGTTGGTTGTCCAGCTGATGTCAATAAATACATTCAAGTATATCCAGATATAAGAAAATTTGGAGTAGCAGATTATGGTATGAACTTATGTGGATTACGAAATGTCAACAAAGAGCATTAGTACCAAATTCCGAAGTCATATAAACAACAGCGTTAGTCCCAAATTTTGAACAAAAAGCAAACTGATTGCAGAAAATCCACATGGTACTTTTTTCAAATGATATAGATTTGAACCTAAAACTAACACCAGGCCAACACTCAAATTTCCAAAAATAGGAATTCAAAATACGACACATAAATTTGGCTTGAGGGGAACTCAAGCATATGAAACAACAAAAAAGGCATTGTTTAACATAGATTTAAGAGTACAACTCGCTGAAAACACAAAGGTAAATAGTATGGTATCTATAATAGAGCTTCTCCGTCCTTCAGAAACTAAAAGAAACCTCACGAACTAAGAAGATGAACACAAGAATTTGATCAAAGAACACCAACCGTCCCCATTGACACATGATCCATCCATGTCTAAAACACTAACATTATCAACAGAACTCTCAACTCTCAAGTAAAACCCACATGCATTAGTACTTATATTAACACAGAATCAAGGAAACTCACAGGCAATACAACAACCAAAATTCATTTAACTGCACAGAGTTAATCAAATTCCACCATCACAATTAAGCACCCTTATGCCTAATTCATTGACCAATTCATGTACAAACACAAGAAAATCGAAACCTCAAAGCAACAGAAATAAAAATCAAAATCAAAACCCCCAATTTTAACCCCACCAACAAAACACAAAAAAGAAACATTTTTTAACCAAAAAACAAATACAAGCACAATCCTTCAGCTTTAAGATAAAACCCACGTGGAATTCAACTTCAGAAATAATGGGTATTCAACAGAATTCAAAAATAAACCAAAATTTAAACCGATTTCCCACAAATTATTCTCAAATGAAGAACCAAAAAAAGACTCTGATTTTATCAAATTTGGCTTGCAAAAGAGAGACAGAAAGACAAGCACTTATTTACCTCAAAGCCAAAGACCCTTGAAGAACCAAAGATTGGCACTTTGCTGCTTAGATATTCTACAGAGAGAAAGAGGGTAGCGTAGGATTTAGAAGCTTTGCCTAAGAGGATGGACTTTCACAGCTTTACAAATAAAAATAAAAACGCAGAGTTACAAAAGCAAAGGTTTTTATGACAACTTGTGTCCAAGGAAACGTGTACTATCTCTGCTGTGAGAGCGTTATAAGAATATGGTTATTATTAGACCCTTTTATTTTACATATATAAATTCTATTTTCTCATTATTATTTTATTTTATTTTAATTATTAAGTTTCAAATATAAAAACCTTAAAAAAAACAATATTTTTCACAATTTTTACATTTTTCTTTTTTAAATTTTTGGATACACTTGAATAAAAATAGTGTTCTTCTACAAATACAATCAATGGGTCAGAGTGAAAAAATGTGTATTCCTAACATTTCAATTCGTATACGGCATATAGCATTGGCGTACCCTACCGAACGTAGAATAGGCACATGGGATATTCTTTCAATTCCTTTGGGTTTTTCTTTGTTTGCCCTTTTGTCACTGCAGCAGCAAATGGCACTTTTGTTATTTTTCCTTCATGAACCATGCTGGGTTTGACACATCTATGGCACGTGGTTGATATGATCAAAATAAAAATTGAAGTAAATTCTGCTGGCTTTTTCATGCTTAGCTTAGCTGGCGTGCGATTGTTGACATTTCATCACTTGGGTTTTTTTTTTTTTTCTTTTTTTCTTTTTTGGGGGTTTGAAATTGAATTGATTTTTTCACCAACAAGGGTTGTTAGCTCACAATCTCACATTAATGATATATAAAGTGACTTTTGGCTTTTCCCTACAGAATACCATTAAATTAGAAGGTTTAATTGTGATTTAGATCTAGATATTCAAGTAATATAGAACGTTTTAAAAAAGTAAGAAAAAGAAGTATATTATGAACACCAAGGACCCTTCCTTGATTAGGGTGATTTCTAATTAGACTATTACATTCTTTTTGTTTCATTTACCACGTCAAAAGCTTTGAAGGATCTATTTTTAGTTTAAGTGGATTTGTTCTCAAGTTTCTTATTGGGTGACAAAACATTTTACTAGTCAAATTAACTGAAATTTACACACTTTTAACTTGCATGGTCAATAAGTTCTAGGCAACATATTTATAATACATCAATCACAACTTATCAATTTGAAAATTATATTAATGTCATTCCATTTGACACTAGAATGTTTATCTTTTATTTTAAAATTTTCTGGCCATCTAGTACAGATTTTGTCTCCTTGGAGTGTGGTGTGTAAGATATATGAAGAGCCAGTGTATGATTGGGAGTCGATGACATGAAGATATGTCCAGATGGGGTGCCCAATGCACACAGAAGTCAAAAGTGCTTTCAATTTTCAGCATTTGGGACAAATGGTTGAACTTGAAGGCACGAACATATGGAAATTAGCCAGATTGCTTGACAAATTAGCAGAGCTAAGTGGCATTTTAGTTTACACTATTCCATGTAATTGAGAATAAAAGTTCATGACTTATGAGTAGCTATAGAAAGATTTTGAAACAAATTTGTTAGCCTTTATAATTTACCATGCGGAGCCTCCTACATACATAGGTACAATTAAAAACAATCACAATTATATAATTCAAATTATACATATATTTTTAGAAAATATTTAAATTATGCAAGGTATTAGCTTACACTTTTTTTAAATTATATATTTCTAAAATATATAATGGTTTCTCATTATATATACTAGTTTGTAATCCCATGCATATGCTTAGTATAATTCTTATATATATAATTTAAATATTATTGATAGTCATTCTTATATATATACATACATACATATATATATATATATATATATATATATATAAACTCTTTAAAATGTCTTGTAAGAATGTTATCAGGTAGAAAATGTAAATTGTCCATTTTTTAAATATTTTTATATTCATTAATTCAAGACTTTTTGGTTTTTATACGCAATAAATTACTTAAATGAGTATTTATGATATGGTTCCACATTTGATTTCAAAATTAAGAAATAAAACTCTTTCTAAAAATAAATAATTTAGAACATATGATGCAAAATTGGACTTCAATTGTAGAATTTAATTGGATTTTCTATAAACTTTATATATATATATATATATAGAGAGAGAGAGAGAGAGAGAGACTTATAAATTTGAATTGTTTTTAGTTATAAAAAAAAAGGCTTATAAATATGAGAAATGAAAAAAGCCGCCAAAACATTAATTATTTTTTTTTCTTTTCCCATAAAAAATTTCTTTAAATGGATTATTATTAACCAATGCTCTAAAAACATTCGTTAGCATTTCCCTTTTTATATATAGTGTTAGATATATGATTTTTTTTTATGATTTATTTATATTGGACTTCTCGTTTTCTACTCTAAATTAAATCATTTAGTACAAAAAAATAAAAAAAACTTCAATCAGATGGGACACTTTTTGTAAAATTAAACTCTAATTGAAATCCAATTTTTACATAGAACTAATTAACTTGGTACAAAAATTTTAAAAATTTTGATTAGATGGGACACGATGTGCAAAATTAGATTCTAATTAAATTCCAATTTAAAATCTAATTGGATTTTGTCTCAGCTTTACTTATTAATATATATATATATATATAGATGACTTATAAACTTGAATTGTTTTTACCTCTATAAAAAATAAAGGCTCATAAATATAAAATCATTTAAAAATTATGTTTTTTTTTTATAGTTTACTTATATTGGACTCCTTGTTTTTTACACTAAATTAACTCATTTGGTGCAAAAATTTAAAAAACTTAGATTAGATGGGATATGTGTCGCAAAATTAAACTCTAATTGAAATCCATTTTTTACGTTGAATTAATTCACTTCGCACAAAATTTTAAAAATTTAGATTAGATGAGACACGTGGCGCAAAATTAGACTCTAATTGAATTCCAATTTAAAATTTAATTGGATTTTCTTTCAGGTTTACCTATTATTATTATATATATATATATTTATAATTTAATTAGTTTTAGACTCTTCAATTTTTGCATCCAATAATTCATTTGCAATAAAAATTAAAAATTTAAATGATCACGTGGTGGAAAATTGGACTCCAATTAAAATTCAATTTAGAATTTAATTGAATTTGAACTCTTAGATTTTTACACTCAATAATTCACTTGGCACAAAATTAAAAATTAAATGGAACACGTGACACAAAATTGAGAATACCATTAAAATCTAATTGGATTTTCTCTAGATTTTGGTTATTAATATATATTAATGTGTAATCCCGTGCATATGCACAGGTCTTTTTAAAAACAATCACAATTACATATAATATATATATATATATATATATATATTTATATATATGATTTGAAATTTAATTGGATCTAGACTCTTTGGTATTTGCCTCCAATAATTTACTTGCCACAAAAATTAACAAATTAGATGAGATACATGACGCAAAATTGAACTCCAATTAAAATTTAATCTAAAAAATTTAATTGAATTTAGACCTTTTGATTTTTGCACCTAATAATTCACTTGACAAAAAAATTTAAAAATTAAACGACACATGACACAAAATTAGACTCTAATTTAGAATTTAATTAATTTTTCTCTCTGTTTTAACTATTAATATATATATATATATATATATATATGACTTATAAATTTGAATTATTTTAGTTATATGATAATGTTTTTTATGGTTTATTATATTGAACTTCTCGTTTTCTACATTAAATTAACTAATTTGGCACAAAAATTTAAAAATTTAGATTAAATGGGAAATATGGCGCAAAATTAAACTCTAATTGAAATTCAATTTTTACCTAAATTAACTCATTTGGCACAAATTTCTAAAATTTAGATTAGATGAGACACGTGGCATAAAATTAGACACTAATTGAATTCCAATTCGAAATTTAATTAGATTTTCTTTCTGCTTTACCTATTATTATATATATAGACTAGCTTGTAACCCAATGTATATGTATGAATACACTTAAAGATATACAATAAGATGTATAATATAATTCCTATATATATATAATTTAAATATTATTGATAGTCATTTTTATATTTTGTTAACTCTTTAAAAAATTTTGTAAGGATATTATTAGGTATAAAATGTCAATTGTCCATTTTTAAAAAAAAATTATTGTGAAGCACTTTTTTATACTATTCATTTATTCTAGACTCTTTGGTTTTTGTATTTAATAACTCATTTGGATAAATATTTATGATGTGGTCCCACATTTTATTCTAAATTAAGAAATAAAACTTTTTAAGAATAAATAATTTAGGACACATGGCACAAAATTGGAACTCTAATTTGGAATTCTAATTTGAATTTATCTCAGCTTCACCTATTATTATTATTAGCTTGTAACTCCATGCATATGTATGGATACACTTAAAGATATACAATAAGATGCATAATATAATTCATATATATATAATTTAAATACTATTGATAGTCATTTTTATATTTTGTTAACTCTTTAAAACATTTTGTAAGGATATTATTAGGTATAAAATGTAAATTGTCCATTTTTTTAATTACTGTGAAGCACTTTTTTTATGATTAATTTATTCTAGACTCTTTGGTTTTTGTACTTAATAACTCACTTCGATGAATATTTATGATATGGTTTCACATTTGATTCTAAAATTAAGAAATAAAATTATTTAAAAATAAATAATTTAAGACATATGGCGCAAAATTGGAACTCTAATTTGGAATTTTAATTTGAGTTTCTCTCAGCCTCACTTATTATTATTATTATAGGGAGAATAGATAGACTTGTATTAGAACAATAATATAAACAAATTTGTCTCACTCTCTATCAATTTTTATGGAAAAAAAACAATAATTTAGTGTGCGTTTGGCTACCAATTAAAAAGCCAGTTTATTTTATTATTCAGCTTATTTTTGCTATTATTCATAAGCTCCATTGCACTTTTTGGTACTATTAATGGGTTCTATTGTACTATTTTAGCTAACTTTTATCTTTATTTACATTTCTTTTAGCAAAAAGTTTTCAGTTTCAATAAAATAAACGGATCTCAAACAAACCCTTAATTTAGAATTCATTCGTGATAGAATGATAATTTTTGCTTTTGGTCCCCATTTTGGATAATTACGTCACATGTTGGGTGCCAAATCTTTTATGGTAAGGACAAAACTAGTAACTTTATTAAGATAAAAATAAATTCAATACATCTTAAGTTAAAGCCGATTCAATGATAATTGGATTTTCATTTGTTTTAAAAGTACATGATTAAATTCTGATTTCTGAGCCAAAAATTGATAGCTTCCACTTGCATTCCCTACAAACAAAACTAATACTTTGATGATATAAAAAGAACTTTGAATTGAATAAATTGGCACGGTTGTGGAAAATTACTTTATGGTAACATGTTATCTACCTGTTGAGAACCTTGAGGTTACAATTATCTAGAAGTTAAAAAGTCTAGGGCACTACAATTTACAAGTACCATTTTATCCCAAAATGTCAAAACTCAGGCACTGAATCCAAGAGGGACGGCCAAAATTTTTACAAATAATATAGTGTATCAAGAATTGCTCACATATAGTGTTCATTTGGAATTTGTTTATTTTATTAAAATTGAAAATTTTTTACTGAAAGTATTGTAAATAAAGGTAAAATTAACTGAAATAGTACAGTAAAATTCATAAATACCATTTTATCCCAATGTCAAAACTCAAGCATTGAATCCAAGAGGGACGGCCAAAATTTTTACATATAGTATAGTGTAATGAGAATTGCTCACATATAATGTCTATTTGGAATTCGCTTATTTTGCTGAAATTGAAATTTTTTTTACTAAAAGTATTATAAATAAAGGTAAAAATTAACTGAAATAATATAGTAGGACCCATAAATAGTACCAAAAAGTGCAGTAGAATCTATAAATAGTAACAAAAATAAATTAAATAGTAAAATAAGTCGACAAAAATAATCTTTGCCAATGATTAATAATGTCAACATTTTGAGGGGTTGTAGGGCTATTTTCCAATGATTAATAAGACATTAAGACGTGGTTAATGGGTCATTTGGAAGGTCATTTTGTTTGACTAGGAATTGGACCTTACATCAAGTAAGCGCGTATGTGAAAGAATTAAATAAAATTAATAAGTCTAAAAGACCAACAAATCCTGAAAGAACAAGACCTAAACCAGCAATGGTTTGCGGGTCAAACTTCCCTGATTTTGAGGTTGCTTGCTGATATGGTTTCCCTTTTTTGCTGTATAATATTTTATGTTGTTAGGATAATATTGTTCTTGCTGGGAGCTTCTGACATAGATCACTGCATCTATCATCATTGAACCTTTTTTTTTTTTTTTGGTAACTTTTGGCTGAGTTTATTTTATTATTATTTTCTTGAGAATCTTAATCTGAAAGTTTGATGCAGTATTTTTAATTTGACCTCTTAACAAACCAAGTAATGTTAAAGAAACGATTTTTTTTTATACAATTTATTAAGGTAAAAAGTTGTTATTAATTTTCACATGGATCCACCGTTATAATTACTTTATTTGTTTATATCATCCACAACTTATCATCTCAGCTCTTATAAAAAAGTTTACTATGAAAATTGTGTATGTAAATTTATCTCAACAATAAATTAATAATTATTCACTTCCATTTTATGCAATGCATTTCTCCAAATTTCATAAACAATTTATTCCAAAATGGGAAGAAAAAGTCCAACCCAGAAAAAAAAAGGAGAGTATAATGATATGCTGCCTTTGACCAAAGGAACATACCAAAAAATAATATAAGATTACAACACTCCTATATATGTATGGTAATAGTAGATTAGAAACACAGTAATATAGCTCAGATGATGGTAAAAGTCAAAGCATATGATGCTATGAAAACTATGAAGAGAAGAAGAGAAGATGTCAATTCGGTAGTTTTCCCATCTGATGTGTCCCCACCAGTTGACGGTACTGTCTTAGATCCATTTCCTGCACCAATAGAGTTACAAGACTAAAATGTTAATACACATGTGACCATAAAATCCAAAATTTCATAGGTTAAGCTGCTTCATACTTTTGTTGTTTCACATTCAGCATATATTGCTAATATTATGAGAATGGACCAATTTTTTTTCCTGTATGGAACTAAGGTAAGTTGGACTCAAATTTTGTACCTGAAGAAGATGGTGTTCCTGCAGGAGAGTTTGCTGGAGATGAAGCTGACCAATTGCAGATAATGTGTTAGAAAGTTCATCCTAAGTGTAAATAGTTTCCAAATTTTATTGAAATTCATATTGTATTTTTGGTTTGAAGGTTTTATTCTTACCATTGCATTGGCTAATAGGGGGAGTCTGGACATTGCAAGCACCAGGAAGTGCCATAGCTTGAGTCTGATTAACGTTGATACCGAGAGATGAGGCACCACCATTAAGGACCTCACACAGGCACCGTGGCTGTGACCTGACCACACTAGCAAGCTGTGTACAGCAGGAAGAAGAGGGGGTGGATGAGTTTCCTGTAATATAATTTAGGCATGGAGACATGCTAATGATCACATTGGTGCAACTTGAACTTGGTTGAGCCATTGATCCTCCACATAGAGCTGCCACAAGGACAAAAGCTAGAACCATCTGCATTCTTTTATCTGCCATTGGATAATATAAGGTTTTCTGGCAAAAATATTGTCTATGATCAAATAAGCAATGAAGGAAGCTCCTGTTTTTGTGTCTTTTCTGAGTTTTGTATGTGGTTTTTAAAGGGAATGATATGAACATAAGTGAGGCATTTGGCATATATGTGGGTCACCAACTGGAATGCACGGATGCGGCATTTTGGCTGACGAATCCGCGTCCGACGCCGCCCGACGCGGGGTGCGGTGGGCGACGCCGCAGCCTGCGTGTCAGGCCGCCTCGTTTTTTTTTTTTTTTTTTTTTTTTTTCCTCAGCGCGATACGCACCGATTTGCGCCGACTCGGCTCAATTCGGGCCGAATAGGCTTAGATTCGCACCGATTCGCGCCGAACAGAGCCAATATCGGTCAGAATAGGAAAGTACCGGCCGTATCGGCCATATCGGTCCGTATCCGCCGGTGACCAAAATGGCCGAAACGGACCGAAACGGCCGAAACCGGCCGAAATACACACTAAATAACGTCTGAACAGCTGAAATCGGCTTTAAATGAAGCCCAAACATCCTAAATCTGTCATTCCTCAATTTTTTAAGAATATTTTAATAGTAAAAATGTATAGAAAATATAAATAATAATTTTTTTAATAATTTTTTAATCGCTGAGTCCCGTCGCACCCACACCTACCTTTTTCAAAAATTACCGAATCCCGCACCCGCACCCGAGTCCGAAAACACACTCGTGCTTCATAGGTCACCAACTTTTCCTACTTTTTCACAGATTCTTGGAAAGCAACTACATCCTTGGAACTCTATTAAATTAAAATAATAAAGTTCACCTTAGCTTTTGTGTATTTGTGCCTTTCTCTTTATGTATTTCTACTACCATCTTTCTATGTAATATAATTCAGGAAAAACATGCTAAATTTTAGGAGTACAACGAGCTATGTTTTCTACATCTAATGAGCTATACGTGTCCAAATTGAAAGGCTGGCCATGGTCCAGTATGAGCAGGTCAGAACGAGGAATAATCTAGGGAAACACCGACCATCCTCATGATTATGTTCAAACTTGTTTAATTTTATTCAGAATTGAAAAACTCTGGTGGTTGGATGCTGGTTAACAAAACCTGATTGAGGTGGTGGTTGAATATTCTGGTTCATATTCAGCTAGCACTTAGTGTTTTCATAATTGTTTTATGCATTTGATATAAGCATCCTTTCTCTTATAGTATGTGTGGAGTCCACACACAATGAGAAATAAGATACATATATACGAGGCATGAGCAGGGCCGGCTCAACAACTTTGGGGGCCTTAGGCAAAAATTTTAAGTGGGGTCTTTTTATATTTAAATATTATATTGATTTTTTTTATTTAAAATCTTTTTTTTTTTTGGCTTTTTGAGATGCAAAATTGGTACAATAATTTATAACAGATACCATGTTTAGATTAAAAAAAAAAAAGTGTGAGAAACGGTTGTCTTATAAGTCTGTGGGCTGCACTGCACAGTTGCACACTGTGCAGCCTGTGCACCTGTGCAGTGCAGCCTGTAGTCCTATCATCCCTTGGCTAAATCTTTTGCATTTTAGGATACAATGAGGTCTTTTTAATGCATTTTATTGACTAATAAAAGTGCTTAAATTTTTTTTAATTAAAATATATAGATAAATATATTATATATAATTTTTTTTTTTACAAGTGGGGGCCTTAGGCGATTGCATTAATTGCTTTATCCATTGAGCCGGCCTGGGCATGAGATACCTTCTCTTTCTATTCTTTACAACATGGCATGTTGATATTTTTCACTTTCAATGAGGCACAACTTCTTACACAATTTTTTCTACAATTGTTGAAGTCACAAGTTGTCAATGGTAACAATAAAGTTGTGTTGATGGTGAGCTTATGTGAAAATCATAACAAATTGCCACCTAACAAGATGATTGTGTATGTAGAATTACTTTTTTCTCTTTTTCAACTACCACAGGAAAGTCCAAGTGAAATGGCCCTTTAGTATCATGGATATTATGCTTGACAGTCACAGCATGCAACACTAGAACCCAATTCAAACAGAATTCAATATTATGCTGGTTATGATAGTTATTAAAGCATTAATTAAGGATATCATGACAATGATGCTCAAAAGCACTCAGAAAATCATGCTTAACTTGGGATCTCATTTCCTTAAATAGTTGCAAAAATATGCCATTTCCTTGATTTTCTTATATTGTTTCCCATGTCTGTACTCTAAAAATTTGGGAATTTCCTATGTCCAATATTATCTAAATCTATGCCAGGATTGGATAAAGTAACTGTCTCAAGTCTTGGAAGGAGGAAGCACTGAATTTTGTTTCACTGAGGACATCAGACCTAAACTCAATAGTAGACCATTTTAAAAACAAACCCACATCAATATCATAGTTTTGCAGGGAAATCTTGAATGTATTAATTTTTTTCCCAGTTAAAAATTCAGTCACAATGGTTAATTATTGATGCAGACTATTATTTTTGTATTTGATGCTTTGAAAACATCTACATACTGTTGGAATTCCTTCCGAGTTTCTAATTTCTGAAGTTTTGAAATTCCATGGTGCTTACTCCAAGAAAAGATTTCTGCACATGACTTTGAATTTGTATGTTTACACAATTTTTTGTTGGCATTAATCACTAACATTATGGAAGTGTTAGACATGGCCTCCCTTTGAATTGAAATGAAAAATGAAAATTATTTTATTATTCAGCTTATTTTTGCTATTATTCATAGGCCCCACTGCACTTTTTGATACTATTTATAGGTCCCATTGTATTATTTCAACTAACTTTTATTTTTAAGTACAATACTTTTAGCAAAAAGTTTTCAGTTTCAGCAAAATAAGCGGTTCCCAAACAGAGCCCATGGTATAATATTAATAGGCATGCAATAGAAATGAGATTTTTAAGATTATATTTTAAGATTCTGCTCAAAGGTACAAATTTCAGAAAGTAGGCCATAACCATCATAAAAATTGGACCATTTCCAGATTTGGCAGTACAAAAAATTCCATGATTTCACAAAATGATATATTGGTTTTGAAGTTTTGCTATATATTGTGGTGGATAGTCCATCTTTTGCACTGACTTGAAACGTATAATATAAACTGAATTTCATTCTTTTAGAAAAAAAAAAAAAATGTTGGCTGAATTTCCAAGGTACTCATTCAATTTATTCTTATGCGCTTAATTGAAATTTTACAACCATTCCATCTTATGACTGTAAGATATTATTGTGAATTCCAACATTCTTGTCCCTGCACCTTCTTGGCAGCTAACTTCTTTTTTATAATTTTATGGCTTTGTTTTTATCTCGTTGGAACATGATGGTTGATATCTGGTCTGGTTAGTTAAGATAATGTCTTTAAACAAATAATAGAGACAAAGAGAAGCCCTTACTATTGCATCAAATAATAAAACAAAATAATACAAGCACAGTCCTCCAAGTAAAAGCAAGGATCATCTTCAACAGCGTAACGAGGTGGGCAAAGAGTTATTCTAAAACTAGAACAGGAAATCCCTATAGAAGACTAATTCTCAGAACATTGTGACAGTTGAAGCACAAGAGACAATGAAGAGCAGGAAAACCATGAAATGAAGAGGTGCTTTGATGGTGTTTCCATCAGATGAACCCCCATTTATTGATGGGGTTGTTTTTGACCCTGCTCCTGCAATCATACAAGCATTAAAATGAAAACATCAGTCTATAGAAAAATTAGCAATAAAATAAAAAAAAAAAGGAAAAAAAAATCTGTCATTGACAAGTGCATGTAAGTTGTTGGAGATTTGTCTCAACATATAACTAAGTTTTGAAAAGGTGATGATTAGGGACAATGCTCTTTCAATAACAATTGCAGTCCTGGTAGAGTCAGGACATAACAATTTCATATTGTGTCAGTAACATAGGATATTTTATCTATGGAACTCTTCTAATTGGACAATATGTGCATGACACAATGTCAAATGAAAGCTAAATATGGAACCTTGTTCCCTAAATATGTCTTTCTTTTTCATTTTCTTTTTTGGAGAAAAAATATACCAAAGCTTGAACACATGTATCATGCTATATATACCTGAAGGAATGTCTGATGCTGAAGTGGTAGTTGCACCTGCAGGTGTTTCATCAGAAGAATCTGCTGGAGAACCAACTGGTGGAGTTCCGTTGGCACCTGCTTCACCGTATAGTGAGTTGTTAAACATAAAAGGAAAAACAATTTACAAGGACCAAAATGAAAATTGACATTCATTTTACGAGGATTAATAAGAAAATACTAGTACTTTTAAACAATAACAACATGCAATTTTATGCAAAAAATGTCTGTGTATAATATATTATCGGCTTAATTCAATGATCCATAAGCATAAGTATATGTGAAACTTGAGCTTACCTTTACACTGGCTAATGGGTGGAGTTTGCACATTACAAGCACTAGGTAGTGATAGAGCTCGAGTTTTGTTTATATTAATACCCAATGAGGCAGCACCACCATTAAGGGCAGTGCAAAGGCACTGTGGGGATGATTGAACAACATTAGAGAGCTGTGAGCAACATGATGATGATGGGGTCGATGAATTTCCAGTTATGTAGTTAAGGCATGGGGCCAGGTTGGAGAGCACACTTGTGCAACCTGACTGAGCCATGGCTCCACTCCATAACATGGCCACAAGGACCAGGACTAGACCCTTTTCAATTCCTTTAAAAGCCATTTACTAATGTCGGAATTTTTGACTGCCTGAAATGTCTATAAGTGAGGATAGATGAACTCTGTGAACAACATTCAGGATAGTGAGATATGGATTTAGTTGAGAAAATAAGGGAAGGATGAGATTTTTATATAGCAAACTTGTTTGGAAGGGACAAAGGAATTGGTATTTTTTGGGTGACCAACTCTTACTAAACTAGGAGTACTGTCATGATATCTTAAGAACTTCTAGACATTAAAGAAAAATATGCAATTATTTAGACATTTTTAAGGACAAAACTTTGTAAGAATATGTCTAAAATCTAAATTTAGATTAGTTAGGTTCAATCATCTCAATATACCCACTCAATAGCATAGTAACAATTGCAAGCTCTGTGATCAAACAATGGATTTTTTTTTCTTTCTTTCTTTCTATTGCTACAGAGAGTTGTTAATGAATACCTTTTTTTGCATCACTTTCAATTGCATAATCCAGATTTCCATACAAAGTTAAATGCCAGGCAAGTCCAAGCACATATGGTAGTAGACCAAGTTCGACCTTGCACTATGATATCATTACTTGAGTCATTAACAAAATTTAAATGAAAAAAAAAAATTATAACTTCCTATTGGCCAAAAATAAAAACAAAAAGTTATATATCTGACATGCCAACCTCCCTAACTAGAAATATAAGGATTCCTTCACTCATGAGTATTAGTTAAGAGTAGTTCAACTCCAAAACCCATGTCAAATCTACCTGTTTTTTCCCTTCAAATTTCCTAGACCCTATATGTATAAAACACCTCATCAATAACCAAAGCCAAACCAAACCATTTCTTCACAGATTGCAGACTGAAGACCATTTGTAGTTGATTTATTCCTAGAACTCATGGAGACTATCAAGGGTTCTAGACTTATTGCAATATCAGCAACTCTTTTAGTCATTTCAGCAATATTAGTTAAAGGGCAGATTAGGACACCATGTACAACATCAATGATCAATAGCTTTACCCCATGTTTTAATTTCATTACTGGAAGTAGCAATAATGGTTCATCACCAACATCTGACTGTTGCAGTTCCTTGCAGTCACTCACCAGCACGAGTGTGGATTGTGCTTGTCTCGTACTAACCGCCAATGTGCCTGTTCAACTCCCTATAAACCGAACTCTAGCACTTTCTCTTCCACAAGCATGTAACATGGCCGTGCCCGTACAATGCAAAGGTGTGAATCACATTATCTAATCTGAATTTGAACTTTTTAATGACGCTTAGAGTTCATTTGAAATGTGAAAGATATCTGATGGTGCAATTCATTGCATTTTGCAGCCTCCAGTGCACCCCTACCAGCTCCGGGTACTAAAAAATTCCTATGATTTATAATATATTTCTATACATAGATACATAAAATTGAAAAATCCAATGGCAAAGAAGCATGTAAAACAAAAATTTCACATCTACATTTGTGCTTACTTTAAACAATGTGAGCTTTTGTGACAGGTACTGTCTCACTTGGACCAAGTCCCTCACCTATAGCTGCTTCTCCTTTGAGTCCACGAGGTAACTGTCTTAAATTTCAATTCATCTACATTTGTGCTTACAATAAGCAATGTGAACTTTCTTGACAGGTCCTATTTCACATGTACCAAGTCCCTCACCTATAGCTGCTTCTCCTTGGAGTCCACGAGGTAACTGTCTTAAATTTCAATTAGTCTACATTTGTGATTTGTGCTTACAATAAGCAATGTGAACTTTCTTGACAGGTCCTATCTCACATGTACCAAGTCCCTCGTCTATAGCTGCTTCTCCTTTGAGTCCACGAGGTAATTCTGTTCTGAAATTTCAATAATATTCGTTTCACTAAAAGAGCATTGTTATAATATATATCTCTGAAACTAGAATGGGAAACAAAGTCGCCAATATTGTTATGCTTGATACCTTAACTACAACACAACAATCAAAGTTAGTCATTTGTAGTGACCCAAAAGGGGGGTCTTGCATTCCATGGAATCCCACATTGCCTAGAGAAGCACTTGGCAATGTGTTTATAAAGAATGACCTCACTTTAATATGTAGAGGCCTTTTCCCAACCCAGCTTGGTGAAGAACAAAACCGTGAGGGACTAAGAGAGCCTCCGGGCCGCCCAAAGAGGACAATATCATGCACACGGGGGCAGGGTCTGACAGATTGGCTATGTCTACTTAGTAGACTAATCAGGATCGGTCACGTGTAATCTTGCTTGATGCCTAAAGTTTTTTTCATTTAAATTTTTTGTTGGACAGCTTCTAAGGCAGTGGCACTAGCTCCAGCACCACAATCTGACACAACTCTGCAATTGACACCAGCATCTCCACCAGTGGAAACACAAGCACCCACAACAAATCCAGGAATTCGACCTGTGCTGACCCCACCAGCATCTGCTTCATCTTATGTTTCCCCAGCACCTCTCCTAGCACTACTTGTTGGAATTATGGTGTTTTGAGTACTGCTAAGTTCTATCTCAAAAAATAAAATAAAATAAGTACTACTAAAGTTGCTTCCTATTTTGTTTTTGTAGTCCTTCCTTCTATAAATATTTGACTCTGTTTCTCAGGGTTGAGAATATACTTGTTTTAGATTTGTTTGGAGCTCCATGAGAGCCATTGGATGTCAAGTATCATTGGTTGTTTGATGTAATACTGAAATGGGTATCATATTTGAGATCCATTTATAAAAACATTCAATGGCGCATCAAATTTTCAATATCATGTTGAGTCATTCACATCCTTAGGTTTTACATCTCATTTAATAACAAGCTCAATTTCAGACCAGTACCACCACTAGGCACTTACTCCATATCCCTTAATTTTGATCTTTCATGTTTTCTCTTTCTTTAGCATGTCTTTCTTTGGTCAATAACCATTCATGAATTCAACTTCTAAGCGATAGTCCTCCAGGTTGGGATTTCCTCCAACTCGCTTCATCCATGAAGGTACATTCAATGCATGGAGAGTTTGGATTGCGTGTTCTTGTGAGCTGAAAATCCATGCACATAGGCACGTCATGTATTTAAAAATGACTGTGTTATCCCCATCCAATACAATGGAGTAGTTGATGGAAGCTTTGCTCATATAATTAAATGGTACCCACACAGCATATTCAAGATGTTAAAAGTCAACAATAATTAGATGGCCGAGTCCCACAATAAAATTTTCATACCAATCTCAACAACTACTAGATATCCTAATCACAATTGTGGTAGTTAGATGTTTCAAATAAGCTTAAAGTCTTCACATGGAGGGTGTGCAACAACATTCTTCCCACGTAATTGAATGTACATGGTAAATTTGTGACTGTTGACTTAAAATGCTCTTACAGTCTTAAAAGTTTAAACTATTAGAAAATGGTGTAGTTGAATGTATACAGTAAATTGGTGATTGTTGATCTAAAATGCTCGGGAAGTCTTAAAAGTTTAAACCGTTAGAAAATGGTAAAATTAAACTTCAATCATAATTCTAAAAAAAACATATATTGGTGTGGTGTCCACTGCGTGCATGGGCCTTTTGGAATGCGAGGAATCGTTCCTGCTTTGAGGGTAAACAAACACATCCAGAACAGAACTTTGCATGCCTCTGTGGATTGTACATATGGATACCCCACGTTTGTTTGTCTGGGAGATTTCCCTTTTATTCATACGGTTTTTATATCAATGAAGTTCTATCTTGCAGTCAAAAGAAGAAGCTGCAACTGCAAGTTCCAGTAGAGCTGCTAAGCATGCTCTTAGTTCTTGTGGACACAGATGCCATTTCACAAGGGTTCCTTCCACGCGTTTAATTTATCTTAAGAAAATATGTGTACGCAACTTTTTGTAGCACAACTTTTTGCCACAACTCCGAAGTGATAGGCAACTACTCACTACCACATTAGAGCTGTGGTGAAAGTTGTGGCATAAAAATTGTGGTCATAAAAGAACTCATTTATAATTGTGCATACTTGTGCGTGAGAGAGAGATTTGGTTACAAGTGGTTGCAACCAAAGATGCGTAAAGACCGATTTTCCAATGATTTCTTAAGCAAACGCTAAAATTGGACAAAGTTGAATCATTCACCAACCCAAGTTTAGCAAATCCTATACATCAACCATACTTTTAATCACAAATCATCCCATAATTCTAGGAGGTATCCAAAAAAACGACAGCCTTACAAGCCCCTTATATATACCCTCTACGCCATTGTCAATGGAACACTGGAAAAAAAAAAGGAAAAGGCAAGCATAAAAATAAAAAAAATTAACACACATACACATAAGCAAATTAAGAGAATGGCCAACAAGTTCGTTGCAGTGTTTCTCATGTGCATTGTTGTCGTTGCAGCATTCAGCCTTCAAGAGGTTAAGGCTGCTGAGGAGGACAAGTTCAAGGAATGCTTCAACAACTGCTACAAAAAATGCTTGGGTGAAGGCAATGGTAACACCTTCTGTGAAATGAAGTGTGACAATGATTGTGGTGAAAAAGAGCTTGCTGGTAAGTTTTAGAAATGAATAATGTCACGAGAACCACAATTTTCATAGCTTACTGACACCAGTTTTTTGTCTACAATTGACAACTTACCACCTCAATGCTTTTGAAAAAAAAAATTATGAAAAAAATTGTGCTATAGACTAAACAAATACAAGGCCCTCTTTTAATTTGTTCTTTCCATTTTTTCCATGAAAACCTTATTAATCCTATTGAATTTTTGGACGCCATACAAACCGTCCTTCGTAACTTAGTGACACCAGATTTTTGTCTACAATATAATTGACAACTTACTACCTCAATGCTTGTGAAAAAAAAAAAAAATTGTTCCATAGACTAAACAAATACAAGGTCCTCTTTTAATTTGTTTCTTTCCAATTCTTTTCCATGAAAACCCCCTAATCCTATGGAATTTTTGGACACCATACAAATCGGCCTTAATATTTGTTTGTTCTTTGTGCAGAAAAACTTAACATCAATCTACCCTGAGCAAATGAACGGAAGCAGAAAGTCTTACTCAAAGGAATAGAGGGATATGAATCGTGCGATAAATTAAGTTGTGCTGTTTAATTTAAGACATTCATTACAATCCTAATGTATTCATTTTGCAATTTATAATACGTATGACATTCTGTTAATTGTGATCTTTTTATATTTTGTTTCTCTAAAGAGATTGCCATATTGTCATCCAATGTGTAATTAACATTATCAATCTTATGAATTGGCTTGTAATCCCATACATAAATATATTTAAAAATAAATATAATTAAGTGTATATTGAAAATTCCCCCTTAAGTTGAATATTACTAATAGTAGATTTTACATTTTTGTAACTTTTGAAAAGGCCTTATATAGATATTATTTGGAAGAGTATGCAAGTTCTTCAATCTTGATTACTATTTTTTTTAGTGGAAAAAAAAAAAAAAAAAAAAAACAACAAGAAGTAGATATTTTGTTACTTTTTAACTTTATTTATTATTCTCAAAAGAAAAAATCAACTTAATTTTTTTATTGGGATGAAATAAATTTATTTTATGTTTACATTTTTCAAGTAAGTTATAAAAATTGAGTCATTACTAACTTATATTGAAAATGAACAACCAATTTTTTAGAACATGCAAATTATTTATTTAAATTTATATTTGAACTATTAATAAGTTTTTATAATAAGAAAACATGGATTAAAAATGGTTTCAAATAGATTTTTAATATAAAATTAGAAGCAATTTTAGATGAATTTAATTAAAATAATTTTAAATAGGTTAGAAGTATTATATATTTAAAGTGTTATATCGAAGCATAATATACTTTAATTGAATCTTTTTATGATTTTTAAGTTTAGATATAGAAGCACAAAGTTGAAGCCTATTAAAAATTTTAGGGCATTTGACATCATATTATGGTTTATTAATTAACCTTCCACTGTAATATATTAATAAGATAGCTCATTTTTTTTTAGACTTATAGCTCATTTTATTATGTATAATATACTATGAGGAAGAATGAAATTATCAAATGAGAAAAAGAAGCATTGCCAAAGATTCCACGGCAAGTTAAGATACTATTATATTAAAAACCGAAACCTCTGAAACTCCCACAATTTTTCACATCATCATTTTAATTTATAAAAAATTTTAATTTGTTAAACTAAATAGTGAGAAAATTCTAATAGGAGTCTCTCTCTTTTTTCCTTAATCCTAATAGGAGTCTCTGTTTTTTTTTTTTTTCACGTGAGTCTTTTTTTTTTTTAACCTAAAGTGAGCTCTTAAAAAAAAAAAAAACTAACGTGAGGTCTAATTTTAAAAAAAAAAAATTTATTTTTTTAATCCTAATTCTAACGTAAGTCTTTCAAAAAGTTAAAATTTTCAGTTTTATATTATATATAGATATTATTATATATATATATATATATATATATATATATAAAACCGAAGCCTTTGAAACTCCCACAATTTTCCACATCATCATTTTAATTTATAATTTTTTTTTAATTTTTAAAACTAAATAGTGAGAGAGTCCTAACAGGAGTCTCTCTCCCTCTTTTTTTCTCATCATTTTAATTTATAAAAAATTTTAATTTGTTAAACTAAATAGTGAGAGAGTCCTAATAAGAGTCTCTTTCTTTTTTCCTTAATCCTAATAGGAGTCTCTTTTTTTTTTTTTTTCACGTGAGTCTTTTTTTTTTTTAACCTAAAGTGAGCCCTTAAAAAAAAAAAAAAAAACTAACGTGAGGTCTAATTTAAAAAAAAAATTTATTTTTTAATCCTAATTCTAATGTAAGTCTTTCAAAAAGTTAAAATTTTCAGTTTTATATTATATATAGATAATAACAATAATGTGGCAAGCTCTAAGAATATGAGAATGCAATTTGTAGATCTACTATCAAGATAACATAGATTAGATTAGTAGTGGATAGTAGATATAATTGCAGTTGAATATTATGTAAAGTTATCCCCATAGAATAGCCCACGTCGAAATGTGTTATGTGAAACCAATGATATGAAAGAAAAAGAATTTTTCTAAATCATTATATTGAAGAAATTAGTTATTTTCATTCATTTTTAAATTATACATTTTTAAAATTTAAGTTGATGATGTAGAGAATCAGTAGGCTGAATGCTCCGGCTTCGGTGGCGATCAGTGTTTGCAATGACCTGTAAGGAAGAAGACAATCAAAGGGTGACCGGGGTTGACCGGCCAAAACTCCTCCGATGGTGAAGTCAGTTTCTTAGAAAATAATGTTCAGACTTAGAGAGAAGCAACGTTATTCAAAACTTACTTTCATTTGGAGTAGGCCGGTCTTTATATAGTGAACCTCAGAGCGGTTATTCGCTTTATAACTGCTCCAAGGTTTGTGGACATTGACATAACTTCTTCAACGGCTATGAAAGTTATTAACCGCTGAAGGGAGTTAAGCGTTTGAGGTAATTGCGGCGACATCCACGGGTTTGATTCTTTCTCCTGAACTCTGCGCTTGGGCATGTAGAAGTTGTACCTCAAAAGTTTCTAAGGGTCATATGGTCGTCCGTACACTTCGTCTATGTCAGTGCTTCATTTATGGACAGCTCCTCCCTTCATGGAAGGTGGACTTGATTTTTTCCAAACTACTTCATGGACGACCCCTATGGACGATCAGGAGATGGTCACCCCTATGGACGATCAGGAGATGGTCATTTCGCCAATCTCATCAGTTGCCCCCTTGTCCAGGGGTCGTCCAAGGTCGTCATTGGTTGGACGTCTTTTTCTCTTCTTCTTTTTTTTTTTTTTTTTTTTTTTTTTTTTTTAGGGCTATGTGTAAATATGTCGTTGGTTGTCCTGCTTCGTCGAGTACTCTTCCCAAAGGAATTGCCACGTGTCGTCTTTTGAATGGTGGGCGTCGCTTCGCTGACCCCCCCTTCTGGGGCCTATAAATAGGCATATTCCCATCCTTACCCCTCACCTTTTTCATAATCTCTTCTGCTATCTTGTCCAAGAGTCTCGTCTTGCACTCGTCCTAGATCTGTCAGGTATTCCTTTTTCCTTTAGGTTTTTTAATCCTTCATTTGTCATGTCGTCATCTAACAATAGTTTAGAGAAAGAGATAGACGAGTATCAGGACGTTTCGGTAGGGAGTTATGAGAGTGGTGAGGGAAGTACCAGCTATAGCAGCACTTCCTCAGACGAGCCTTACTTGTCTGGGGTCCCTGGTATTCCTTTAGAAGAATTCCAGGAATAGCAACGTAGGAAGGCCTCTGGGGCAGGGACTAGCTCGTCCAGAGAACCAATGAGCCCTTCTCTGGACGAGGAGGAGGAGGAGGAGAATGTAATCTATAGCTGTGCTCCTGAAGTAGCGTCCACTTTAGACGCTATTAAGTTGAAAACCCTTGTAGATAGATACCAGATACCTAGGGAGTTCCAACCTCGTCTTCCCAAGGAAGGTGAATGGTGTTGTTCTCCTTCTTCTGGTTTGGGGGTGTACACATCTTACCTTTTAGCTGGCCTTAGGTTTCCTTTGAATTCCTTTTGTAGAGGTCTTCTTCATAGGTTGGGTATTGGACCTAACCAGCTCAACCCCAATGGATGGAGGACAATAGTTGCCATGCAAGTGTTATGGCGTGAGGCGTTGGAAGGGGACCGTCCTATCACAGTGGACGAGTTCCTTTACTGTTATAAACCCTCAGAAATCAAGAAGTCTGCTGGTTTTTACCAGTTCTCGTCCAGAGGCTCCCCCTATAGTTTGATTGAGGGTCGTAGCTCGTCTGACAGGCTTTGGAAAACAGAGTTTTTTATTATCTCTGGAAATTGGGCTGGGGACCCAATTGACGTGGCTAATGCCCCCTTTCCACCTTTTACCACCCCTCTAGGTCGTTTTCGTCCTGAGGGTATGTTTCTTCATTTCGTCTTCTTTTCTTTTTGTTCATATATTCTCATCTTTTTGTCGTCTAACCCTTTTCGTCTACATGTGCAGCTGTTGTTCGTCCTAGGTTAGACAAGTTCCATTTGGACCGTATTGACAAAGCTCGTGCCTTCCCTGGTAGAACCTTCCACGACCTAGTTACTTTCAGTAGTCTAGCCTCGTGGAGTCTGGGACCAGTGCCTTCCGTTGAGAATCTTGCACACGAAGAGAAAACTCGTCGAAGTAAGTGTCGTCCTTCTCTTCTCATATTATGTATGGTTTTTCTTAGTACATCATTGTTTAACTCTCTTTGTTGTAGGAATGTCTACAATGAGAGAGAATAGGGAGAAAAATGTGACCAGTGGGGACGAAGAGGTTAACGTCCCTCCAGTCGTCCAGAGGAGCGCCGTCCCTGGAGGGAAGAGGAAGTCCAAACCTATTTCAAGTTCGGTGGACCTTGGTGACCTCCCAAGTTGTCGAGGTTCCAAGAGACCAAAGCCAAGTACGACTCCTCTTCCTAAGGTTCCCAAGTTCACATCCCCAACGGTCAACTTGGACGATCCTTTGGACGACGTTGTGCCCGTCCAAGTCATTCCACCAGTCCAGACTGATCCTACTCCCCCGACCAAGACTCCTCGCAGGCCTCATCCTTCCGAGTCGTCTGAGCGACCTCCTAACCTGGTGCTGGACGAGGGTTATGCTTGGAGGACGTTCAAAGGAATCATTTCTGACAACGAGGTGAACTCGTGCTATAACATGTCAGTGAAAGATTTTGAGCGTTCTGCCATTCACGACCTCTTCAAGGTAAGCAATTTTACTCGTCCTTGAGCATATTCAAATTTTGAGTAAAAATTCTAACTTCTCTCCGTCCATGCACAGGCTATGTCCAAGTTTTACACAGCTAACAGCCAGGCTAAGGAACTTGCTGAGGAAGCTAAGACGGCTAAGGAGAAAGCCCAGGAGCTGACCACTGAGGTTTTGTTGAAAAAGGGGGAGGTGATTAGGTTGACTGAGGACCTTAATCGTTTGCAAGTGAGTGAGACGAAGTTGAAGGACGAGGCAGAGGAGCTTAGAGCTGATGTTATTGAGAAAGATACTCGCATTGCTCACCTGGAAGGACGAGTTGCTGAGTTTGCCTCGTCCTTGGAAAAAGCACGTGAGGAAGCCGTTGCAGCCTTCAAGAAGTCTGACGAGTACAAGAATTGTCTAGACAGCCACTATGCAGCTGGTTACGAGGACTTCCGTGCTGACGCCAAGGACGTCTTCCCAGACTTAGACTTTGATTCCTTCAAGCTTCCTCTTGCCACAGAAAGCTCCCTCTTGCAAACAAGTTCTGAGGACGTCAATGTGATGGACGATGCCAACAATGAGGTGACCCAGGACGATCCCAAGTCTGGGGGCAATGCCCCCAGTGGTTTATCCAATTGAATCTAACTTTAGGAATTTTTCATTCTAGTTTATTTGAAGTGCCCGTTGTTTTGGGCTTTGCTTCCTTTTTCTCTCTTTTCTTTAAATTTATTCAAGTACAATCATCTCGTCCAAGCTTATGAACAAGCTTTATGTAATCATTTACATCAAACTTTTAAGGGTTTTTGGGCGTTGGTCGTCCACCCTTTAAATGAATGAATGTCTTCAATTCATTTTGTCACGTGTTTTAAATTTGTTAATATCGTCCATATTACGTTTATGGCACTGTGGTTCGTCCATTTATCTCGTCTTGACTTTATGAACGAACTTAATATTTTTCTTAATAGTATAACTCGTCCACGAATGACGTGTCTTTGCGAGTTCTATTTGTTATTCAAGTTCTGCATGATTATTATTTCAACCATCTCAAAATCGTCCAACATTTTCTCGTCCATGTAGTGGATTGTTATGCTGGTAAGACTCGTCCATGGGCTCGTGGTGTTGTTGCACACACATTACACGTCCATGACTTCGACGAGTCTTCCTAGGTTTTATCTCGTCTTGACCTTTGACGGATATACCTTGGATTATTAATTCAACCATTTCTAAATCGTCCCAACATGTTCTCGTCCAAATATTGGATTGTTATGCTGGTTAGACTCGTCCATGGGTTTGTGGTATTGTTGCACGCACATTACACGTCCACGTCCACTTAGACGAGTCTTCGTTTGGTTTTGTTTTTGTTTTTAAAGAAAACTTTATAGACGGTACATCCCTGCGTCCAAGGAATTTTATTCGTCTTTGCTCGGTTGCCTTATGTGGATTATTTTGAATGGATTCACAGAAATGAAGGCTTTCCATACAATCATACATGTACTTGAAAATACATCATATATATTCTGGAAATTCATAATGCAACCACTCGTCCATAGGCATGGCACGTACTTGAGAGTTAGTGCCTTTAGGGAATTAAGAATACAACACAAAGTCGTCCAGGAATAACACAACATGCTTATACACTCAAAACCAAACATAGTAATAGTAAGCAAATATAAGAAAGTTACTGTAAACGAATCACATCGAGCGTTCATGACTTTCGTCTTACGGCACTTCGTCCATAATCTTCCTTCACTGGTAGTACCTTCTTAGGTGCTCTACATTCCGAGGATGTTCCAGCTTCCGTCCGTCTAGGGCCTCCAGATAGTAGGATCCTTGCCTCTTGAAGTTGACAACCCTATAAGGTCCTTCCCAGTTCGGACCCAGCTTCCCGTGGGCGGGGTTTCTGGTGGCCAACGAAACCCTTTTCAGGACGAGATCTCCAATGTTGAAACGTCGGGGTTTGACCATGGCATCGTACTGCTTCGCCATGAGGTTTTTGTACCTTGCTGTTCTCTGCTCCGCGTCCATCCTTACCTCGTCCACAAGATCGAGGTTAAGACGAAGTTGTTCCTCGTTTTCCCCGTCTTGGTACGTCGCTACCCTATGGTTGGCCATGTGCACCTCTGCAGGTATGACTGCTTCACTCCCATAAGTTAGTTTGAAAGGAGTTTCTCCTGTGGGGGTCCTTACTGTTGTTCTGTAAGCCATAAAACACCTGGTAACTCATCTGGCCATATTCCCTTTGCCCCCTCAAGCCGGGTCTTGATGATTTTCAGCAAGGAGCGGTTTGCTACTTCTGCCTGTCCGTTGGCCTGTGGGTGGGCGGGTGAGGAATAATGGTTCTTGATCCCCAGTTGTTCACAAAACTCCCTGAAGGGTGTGTTGTCGAACTGCCTTCCGTTGTCTGACACCAGAACTCTTGGCACTCCAAATCTGCATACAATGCTCTTCCAGACGAAATGTTTCACATTCTGCTAAGTAATTTTCGCTAAGGGTTCAGCTTCCACCCACTTGGTGAAGTAATCTATTCCCACCACCAAAAACTTCATCTGTCTAACCCCTGTTGGGAAGGGGCCTAATATATCCAAACCCCATTGTGCAAAAGGCCATGGGGCCATCATTGGGGTAAGATACTCTGACGGCTGTCTTGGGATGTTGCTGTAACGTTGACATTGATCACAGACCTTAACATATGCCTTGGCATCAGCTTGGATAGTCGGCCAATAATAGCCTGCCCGTACTACTTTATGGACGAGTGATCTTGCTCCTGAGTGGTTGCCACATGCGCCTTCATGAATCTCCCTCAATACGTAGTTTGCTTCGTCTGGAGCTAAACATCTTAAATAAGGCTGAGAGAAACCCCTTTTGTAGAGCATCTCGTCCATCAGGATGTATCTGGCCGATCTGATCCTCAGTTTCTTGGCCTCGTCCTTCCCTTCTGGAAGCCTTCCGTCCCTCAGGTATGATACTATTGGGGTCATCCAATTTTCTTCTCCTTCTATCTGTAATAACTCTGGAAGGTCTATCCGTGGCATATATTGTACTTCATCAACTTCGTTCACCACTTCATTCGCAGAGGCTTCCTTTGCCAAAGTATCTGCTTCCACGTTCTCTTCCCTTGGGATTTGAACGAAATCAGCTTCCTTGAACTTTTTCACTAGGCGCATCACTGTACTCAGATATTTCTTCATTCGATCTTCCTTGGCTTCATATATCCCATTCACTTGGCCCATGACTAACTGAGAGTCACCCATGACGAGTATCGACTCTGCGCCTAAGGACTTAGCCAATTCTAGTCCTTTAAGAAGGGCCTCATACTCTACTTCATTGTTAGTTGTTCTATACTGCAAGCGAACCTTGTGCCTCAGTTTGTCCCCTTCTGGCGATTTGAGGATAACTCCTATCCCCCCTGCATACAGTGTAGATGATCCGTCTACATGGATGATCCACTTCTTATCCTTTTCCTGTCCACCTTCATCCTCGTAGCTTGGTGTAAATTCTGCGATGAAGTCTGCCAAGGCTTGAGCCTTTATGGCAGTTCTTGGTTTGTACCTAATGTCGAATTCACTGAGCTCAACTGCCCATTGGATCAGTCGTCCTGCGGCTTCCAGCCTATTCATCGCCTTCTTGAGTGGATGGTCTGTCATGACGTTGATGACATGAGCTTGGAAATAATGCCTCATCTTTCTAGAAGCTGTTATTAAAGCGAAAGCCAATTTCTCCATTAGCGGGTAACGTCCTTCCGCTCCTCTGAGTGCTCGGCTTGTGTAATACACTGGCTTCTGTACCTTCCCTTCTTCCTTGATCAAAGCGGAACTCACGGCATGTGGAGTCACTGCCAAGTACAAATACAACTCTTCTCCCAACACGGACGGACTCAGCAATGGAGCCATCGCTAGATAGTTCTTAAGATCTTGGAAGGCTTGGTGGCACTCGTCCGTCCATTCGAACGCCTTCCTGAGGACCTTGAAGAAGGGTAAACACTTGTCGGTAGCTTTCGATACAAACCTATTTAATGCTGCAACTCGTCCTGTAAGGGACTGGACTTCCTTGATATTTTTTGGTGGTTCCATGGCTAATATAGCTTGGATCTTATCTGGATTCGCTTCAATTCCCCTCTGTGAAACCATGAACCCTAGAAACTTCCCTGAAGACACTCCGAATGCACACTTGGTTGGATTTAACTTCATGTTATATCGTCTGAGTGTTTCAAATGTTTCTTGAAGGTCGTCCATGTGTCTTTCCTCATCCAAGCTCTTCACTAGCATGTCATCGACGTACGCTTCCACATTCCGTCCTATCTGTGGGCGGAACATATGATTCACCAACCTTTGATAAGTTGCTCCTGCATTCTTTAAACCAAAGGGCATCACCTTATAACAGAACAAACCCTGACTAGTAACAAAAGAGGTCTTCTCTTGATCTGCCTCGTCCATTTTTATCTGATTATATCCTGAGAAGGCGTCCATGAAACTTAGCAACCGATGGCCAGCTGTGGAATCAACCAACTGATCAATGCGTGGCAATGGATAGCTATCTTTAGGACATGCCTTGTTTAAGTCAGTGAAGTCTACGCACATCCTCCACTTGCCATTCGCCTTCTTCACCATCACGACATTTGCCAACCAATCCGGATAGTAGACTTCCCGGATAAACTTTGCTGTGGTCAACTTCTGGACCTCTTCCTTGATAGCATTATCTCGCTCGGGGGCAAATACTCTTTTCTTCTGACGAACAGGCTTAAAGGAGGGGTCTACATTCAAACGGTGAGTAATCACGCTTGGATCAATTCCCGGCATATCGTGGTGGCTCCATGCAAAAACATCAATACTCTTCCTGAGGAACTAAACGAGGTCCTCTCTTGTCTTCTCTTTCATACTTGTTCCGATTTTGGTAAACTTTTCAGGATTGCCTTCATCTAAAGGAACGTCCTGAAGCTCTTCGGTTGGTTCTGCGGCAACTCTGCTTTCCTCAACACTCATCGTCTGCATGTGCTCGTCCATAGCCAATAAAGCTAAATAACACTCTCTCGCTGCTAATTGATCTCCCTGCACCTGTCCTATTCCATGTTCTGTAGGGAATTTGACTGAGAGATGGTAGGTAGATGTTACTGCCTTCCAGCTGTTTAAAGTTGGCCTTCCAACGATGGCGTTATAGGAAGACGAGCAATCCACCACGAGGAAATTCACTTCTTTGGACAGTTGTTGTGGGTATGCTCCCACTACCACTGGCAGAGTAATGGTGCCCAAAGGTTGTACCTTCATTCCTCCAAATCCTACCAATGGTGAGCATACTGGACGAAGCCGTTCCCGTCCCATCTTCATTTGTTGGAAGGCGGGGTAATACAATATATCAGCCAAACTCCCATTATCCACCAACACCCTTCTGGTGGTGTACCCCGCGATGAGCAAAGTTATGACGATTGCATCGTCATGCGGGTGATGGATTCTTCCAGCTTCTTCGTCCGTGAACGAGATGGTTGGCTCGTCTACTGGACTCGTCCTTTTGGGTCGTCCAGAAAGCTGGACGTTCTGCACCGCCTTCAGGTACGCCTTTTTTGACTTGGAAGAGTTTCCCGTTGATGTCCCTCCTGCGATAACTCTTATTTCACCGAGTGGGGGTCGTGGTAACTCTTCCATCTTTCCCTTCATCTTCTCGTCTTTGTGGTCCCTTCCGACGAAATGCCTCAACTTTCCTTGCCTGATTAGGTTCTCTATCTGTTGTTTCAAGTCATAGCACTCGTCCGTGTCGTGCCCATGGTCCCTATGGAAGCGACAATATTTGTTCTTGTTGCGTTTGTTAGGGTCTCCCTTCATCTTGTCCGGCCATTTCAAGGAAGGATCGTCCTTGATCTGCATAAGTACCTGATCAAGTGGGGTATTTAGGGGTGTGTACTGCTGATGCCGTCCTGAAGACGAAACTGATTTCTTGCTATCTCGCTCCTTCCTCTCTTCCATTCGACCCTTCTTTGGACGAGGACCTTGTTCGGGGTGACGCATGGGGTTTGCATCTGTTTTCTCCGCTCTTTTCCTTTTCTTGGCTATGATCGCGTCTTCTGCATCCATGAAATTTTGGGCCAAGTGGACGAGTTCAGCCATTGTTTGTGGCTCTTGCTCATACAGCTTGTGGATGAATAAATCCGAATGAACCCCGTTGTGGAAAGCTGCCAATAGTAGCTTGTCATCCATCTCGTCTACAGTCAAGGCTTCTTTGTTAAAGCGAGTGATGAAGGACCGCAAGCTTTCACTCTCTCTTTGTTCTATAGTTAATAGGCTGGACGAGGAACGTTTGTGTCTTTGCCCCCCAATGAAATTATTGAGAAACAACTTGCTTAATTCTTCAAAAGAACTTACCGTATTCGGGGGTATCTTACTGAACCACACCCGTGCCGGTCCCTTGAGGGTTGTAGGGAAGGCCCTGCACATGATTTCGTCCGGGACTCCTTGGAGATGCATCGTGGTCTTGAAGGTCGCGATGTGATCGCACGGATCGCGCGTCCCGTCGTATGAATCCAAGGAAGGCATTTTGAATTTAGTGGGCAGAGGGTGACTGTTAATGGAAGTCACAAAAGGAGAGTCCGTACGATGAACCAAATCATCTACGGGATTCACTCTTCTCATGTTCTCTCTCATTTCGTCCATAGCCTTCTTCATTTGATCCATCTCTTTCTCCAAGTGTGGCATCCTCCGCGAGGCGGTACCTCGAGACTGGTTCTCAGGTTCAGTATTCACTCTAACTTCTTGATTCTGGGCTTGTCCTTCCGCGGGTCTTTCGAAGGACTGCCTCCTTCTATCAATTTCTCTGGTCAATTCTTGGTTTTGGCGGGTTAACTCCGCCATGGCGGCGGCCATAGAATGCATGTGTTGGATGGAAGGCGGCTGCACGATAGGCACTGTATGGCGTTCATGGTTGGGAACGCTCGACGCAATTCTACTTCCCTGGTGGCCTGGGCTTGTGGCCCTTGACCTTGTCCGGACCATCCAGCCTTTTTGTCAAAGGAAGGAAAACACAAGTTTCGTAGTCAAACCTTTCCCACAGATGGCGCCAACTGATGATGTAGAGAATCAGTAGGCTGAATGCTCCGGCTTCGGTGGCGATCAGTGTTTGCAATGACCTGTAAGGAAGAAGACAATCAAAGGGTGACCGGGGTTGACTGGCCAAAACTCCTCCGATGGTGAAGTCAGTTCCTTAGAAAATAATGTTCAGACTTAGAGGGAAGCGACGTTATTCAAAACTTACTTTCATTTGGAGTAGGCCGGTCTTTATATAGTGAACCTCAGAGCGGTTATTCGCTTTATAACTGCTCCAAGGTTTGTGGACATTGACATAACTTCTTCAACGGCTATGAAAGTTATTAACCGCTGAAGGGAGTTAAGCGTTTGAGGTAATTGCGGCGACATCCACGGGTCTGATTCTTTCTCCTGAACTCTGCGCTTGGGCATGTAGAAGTTGTACCTCAAAAGTTTCTAAGGGTCATATGGTCGTCCGTACACTTCGTCTATGTCAGTGCTTCATTTATGGACGGCTCCTCCCTTCATGGAAGGTGGACTTGATTTTTTCCAAACTACTTCATGGACGACCCCTATGGACGATCAGGAGATGGTCACCCCTATGGACGATCAGGAGATGGTCATTTCGCCAATCTCATCATAAGTCATATACCTTTAAGTAAAATAAGTACTTTTAATTTTTATTTAACTATCCCGTGCATCGCACGGGTTAGCGACTAGTTATAATTATTTTAGAGAGTTTTATCTTATGGTATCCACTCCTTATGATAGGTAAAATACTATTACAATTTGCTTAACTGTCTATATTATAGAAAACTATATAATATTCTAGAGGACCATAAATACTTATTTTTCCCCTCAGATGAATTGTAAGTTCCATTATGAATTTAATTGATAAGACTCATTATTATGTGAGAGTGAAAAATACGTATTTATGGTACTTTCAGAGTACTTTATACCCACTAGCCTTATTACTTTCATTTATATTAGGAGGAATACCAAGAATAATTCATTTATAATTTATCTATATATATATATAATAAGTAAGTTTTGGTTTTAAAGAGAATTTAAATGAGAAGGAATGTTATCCAAAAGCATTCCTCCTGCCATTAATAAAACCAAAACTTACTTATCATATATATATATAGATAAATTATAAAGGTAAATTTTCACTAAGATGTGATATACATGACATTAATTTGATTTTGTGTGGTTTGCATCATTAATTTATTATTATTTTTTTAGTTCATTAGTTTTTTTAAATGTTATTACGTCTAAATAAAAGTTAAAGAAAGACATTTGGAGGATTTAAATGAGAGGGATTCTTTCTTACTTTTACATTATAGTTAGCTTAAGGATTCCTCCTATGCATTGAATAATAGCAATGAGCCAACAAGTAATTAACGCTAACTGAGTATGTTCGGCAAAAGCTTAATAACGGTACTAAGACAATTTTGCCAAGCAGACTTGGATTTTATACTTTGTTTTGGTGGAAAATGTATTTTAAGAAAGACAAGATTTTGTTACAAACTTTGATGATGCACGAAAATCGTCAGCGAGTTGATGGCTCCTGATCGCTCTGATGGGTGCCTGAAGAATAAGAAAACAAGAACCAAACAGAAGGCACCGATGGGGTATTGGTCAAAGATCCTTCGAAGGTTAAGTCAGTGAATGAGAAATCTCCAAGAACTTGATAGTGAGAGAATTAGGGATTTTGTGTGTACCTAGGAAAGAAAGATAACTATTGCTTATATAGTGGTCGGGAAGAGCCCTAGATCCTGAGAATAGGGGGATTTTCCTAATGGGGAGAAGGTGGAGTTAATGCTATTGAGATCTTGTGGATAATCTCCATTCTAAAAAGGTGAAAGTCGTGTGGTAGGGTCTTTGTGCGTGATGCACAAGATGTTTCCATATATGAAAATGTGTGTAGACTACGTAAGGCCACGTAGGATTTGCCGGTATGCCTCTTCGTCAATTAGGGGTCCTCAGTTAGTTAGGGGATCCTTCGTCGGTCTAGCAGGGAGGCGCACCCGTCAGCTTCGTCTTTGATCTATCCTCATGGCTGTCGGTTCCTCAAGAAGCCCACGGTTTCTATGGGGCCGACGGTTCCTTTGAAGCCGTCGGCCTTTTCCTTGACGGCCTCTGCTTGTTTACGGGTCCCAATTTTATTACCAAAAATACCCCTTTTAGCTACCCCCTACTTCGTGGTCCCATCAGCTATGATCGACAGGTTTCAGAGTAATAAGGGTTTTTATGAGCATTAATTGCTTTATTGAAGAGTGTGTCATTAATGGGGTAGGTAGCTCTTAGAATGAATGCTAGATGACACGTGGAACTTTTTGATTGGTCTCATTTCTAATCAGAAGCGTTGCTTCGTATACTACACTCCTTCGCTTTATAAATAGTTCTTCCTCCTTCAGTTTTTCCTTTTACTTTATTTTCAATTTTTGAAAGCTGTAATCCCAAGCTGATCTTAAGCTATTTCGTTGCTACGTTCATCCATTGTCTTGACCAATAAGCAATTGTCACTAAGACTATCGAGCAACTATTGACTCCCTTCGTAAGTCTCCTCTTTACCCCATTTTATTGCTTTTCTAGTTGGTCGTCGTTTTTTAAAGACTCGTCGAATAGGTTCTTAGAATATATCTGTCGCGTGTAGGTGAATAGATCTCAGGTGATAGAGAAGTGATGAGTGAACAGTTGTCATTAGTCCGTGAGGGTGTGAGCTACGACGAAGTCTATTCGTCAAGGCGCGAGCCCATGAAGGATTTAACATGGTCTCTAGAAAGGGAGCTGTTTGCTCACTCCCCTGCCGAGGAGGAAGATAAGGAGTATGAAGGGGCTGAGGAGGAAGGAGAAGAGGAGGAGGAGGAAGAGGAAGAGGAAGAGGTGGGAGACGAGGGTGAAGAAGAAGGCGACGGTGATGAGGGGGATCATGGGGAAGGTGACGGGGCCATAGGTTAGGTAGACAGTAGCAATCACAGGCCCTTTATCCTTCCTATGATATGGACAGTGAATGATTTCTACTCGACCATGTCCCCAAAGGTCTTCAACACCTTTCGTGACAGTTACCAAATTCTTGAACATATCCCTCTTTGGTTGCCAAGGAAGTTTGAGAAGTGCTGTTCAGGTAAGATAACGGACGTTGGCAAGTATGATGCCATGTTTACTGCAGGACTAAGGTTGCCATTGACGGAGCTGCATCGTCAACTCGCCAATTATCTGGGTCTATCGGTTAATCAACTCACCCCTAATGCTTGGAGGATATTTGTTGGGGCCGAGGTGATATGGGGTCAGTTGAGTGGTGGCAACCGTCGTCTTACCTTTGATAAGTTCTTTTACTACTACAAGCCTCTGCAGATATACTCGTCGAAGGGTATTTACCACTTCTTGGCAAGAAAGCCGTCGTTTAGGTTGGTGTCAGATATGCCTGACTCCAATAGAAATTGGAAGAATAGGTATTCCTTTGTCCAGGGGACGGACTGGGTGTGCAAACCCGAGGAATAGGATTGTACGCCCGATGGGTTTGATAACACCTAGGGTATTTTAAGGGAATTAGGTGAGTCGTCGATGTTTATCTCATCTTACCCCGTCAGTTTTAGTTATGTAACTTCCAATTGCTTTTTGTTTTCAGCTTAAGCTCGTCCACAAATAAATGACAAACAGGAGAGCTTTCTTAGGCGAGTTTGGGTGATCCCACTTGAGTAGAGAAAGTGGGAGGACTTGGTCACCCTTGATACTCTCCACACTTTTAGCGGTGGTCAAGAGCTAACGACTGAAGCCTGACGGTTGGACGCTTTCTCTTGCCAAGTAAGTTTTTTCTTTCCATCCGTTTATCTTTTTGTCAGTTCATTTTAGTTTGTCCCTCTTTTTCTAATCTCTTCCGTCACCTTTTTCAGAGATGGATGCTAGGCAGAGGGCTATGGTGAAGAAATTGGTTGTTACTCGCCTTAAGCAGTAAAGGGAGGCGTTGGCCTTAGCTCTTAAGGTGGTCCTTTCCAAGGCGGCTCCCAAGAGAAAGAGCATTGCAAAGGATGATTGTCCTGCCAAGAAAGCGACGGGCCAATCCGCTTGGATTAATCGAGTGGATCAGCAGCAGAAGTCTCTCCTCCACCTCCCCGTCATGGGGTCTGCAAGGGCCTTATGACGGCGCATGGTCTCGTTGTCCTTAGCCTCGTCCAAAGTCTGGTGAGCTATATGGAGTACGCTGTTGAGATGGTCAACTTGATCATCTAGGAAACAGACCTAGACGAGTGTGGTGAGCATGCCACTGAGGATCTGGGGGCTTCTGGCCTCTTTGACCTGAAGAGGGTAAGTATCTGTCAGTCCTACTTCTTTTTTTTTTTTTTTTTTTTTTTTTTTTTTTTTTTTTCTCTCCATCCTAATTGTCACCTCTTTTCTTTTACAGGCAATGGTGAGGATGAAAGCCCTTTAGGATAGGCGCATAGCCAAAGAAGGGGTAATCCGTCGGTATTGCAAATGTCAGGAATACAAGGTAAAAGAACGGGATCAATACAAGGAGGCTGCCCATACCCTTAATGTGGAACTAATGACAAAGCTTGCCTTGCTAGAGAAGGAGACCCATCGCCGTGAAGAGATGGAGTAGGCGAACACGAATCTAATGACGGAGTTGGCTGCCCTCTATGAGCAAATGGAGCAGGCCAAGGCCGACACCGTGGCGGGGTTTCAGACCTCTCAGTTGTATTATGATGAGTGTAGCGGCTACTATGGCAATAAGTTCGATGATTGCCTAAAGCAAGTGGCAGCTGTCTACCTAGACTTGGATCTGTCTCAGGTAGTCATCGATGACATCGTCCCACCAACTCCTGGTGGTGTTGACGCCGCCATTAATGAAGCCAACGCCTCTATTCATATAGCTGAGAAGGAGGTGAAGGAGCCTACTGAGACTGAAGCTCTCGATTAGAACAGTCCTAAGGACAGAAATGTTCCTAATAGCCCACTCGCTCTAAAAGGCTCATCTGCCCCCAAGGGTCTGTTTGCTTCTGACCAACTCCCTTCTGATGTTCCCCCATCCTAGTTTTACCTTTTTTTTTTTTTTTTTTTTTTTTTTTTTTTTTTTTTTTCCCTTTTTGTAAAAATAATTTTAAGACAATGGTGAGCCCTATTTTGGGCATTGATGTATAAACATTTAACCTCGTTGGGTTTACATTTATCGTCTTTTTATCCTTTTTTTTTTTTTTTTTACTTGTTGCTTATTGCTTCCGCTTTGTAGGTCTATTGTAATTCTGAATATGCCCCCCTATCCGTTGTAAAGACTTTGCTATACCTTTGCATTTACTTTCCCGTTGGTATTATGCATTTATTACATACGTCCACCTTTTAGCGATATCGTGCATTCCTTAGGACAGAATAATTTAGGTTCATGGGTAGGACTTTGTAATTTTTTGGACCTAGGCGCCCGTTGGTGTCTTTAGGGATTTGTTGCCCTAGGTTGGGCTAGCAATTTTTGGTGACTAGGTACTCGTCGGTATCTTTGGTCATCCATCCATCTCGTAAGTAGGACTTGCTAATTTTGTGACCAAGTACCCATTGGTATCCTTGGTCATCCGTCCACCTCATAGGTAGGACTTGCTAATTTTGTGACCAGACACCCGTCAGTATCCTTAGTCGTCCGTCCACCTCGTAGGTAGGATTTCGTGACTTTTTGGTGATCAGGTACCCGTCGGTATCCTTGGTCATTCATCCACCCTGTAGGTTGGACTTAGTAATTTTGTGATCAATCTCATAAAGGGTAGATCTCTTTAAAAAATGCGAATGATGTAGATAATGTGTCTGATAATCCTCAAGGGTCTTATTTCAATAATAAAAAATACTTAATATCCTACTTTAACAACCAAAAACTTAATATCCTACTTTAAAAACATAAGGGAAAAAAAGCGGTAACATAGTTTGCAGTCGTCTACTACTGGTAGTATCTCTGTAGGTGCTCAGTGTTCCATAGGTGATGGAGCCTTTGTCCGTCAAGAAACTCCAAGTGGTAGGTCCCTTTTCTATGGCAATCAATGATCCCGTAAGATCCTTCCCAGTTGGGGCCTAACTTGCCTTTTTTGGGGTCTTTGGTAGTTATCGTCACCTTTCTCAAGACTAGGTCCCTAACCTGAAAGTGTCAAGATTTGACCTTGGTGTTGTAATGCTTTGCCACTAGGTTCTAATAATGTGCGATCCGTTGTTCTACAGTCACCCTAACTTCATTTAGGAGGTCCAACTATAGGCACATTCCCTCCTTGACCCTTCGTCATGATGGGCCACCCTGTAGTTGGTTAAGCCAACTTCTGCCAGGATGATGGCTTCATTCCCAAACGCAAGGCCGAAGGGTGTTTCGCCTATAAGCGTATGAGCCATCGTCTGATATGCCCATAACACACTTAGCAGTTCATCCGGCCATATCCTCTTTGCTCCCTCGAGCCGAGTCTTGATCATCTTGAGCAAGAATTGGTTTGTAACCTCAACTTGACCATTGGCTTGTGGGTGGGTGGGTGATGAATAATGGTTTTTGATTCCCAGTTGTTGGCAGAAGTCCCTGAATGTGTCATTTTCGAATTGTTTTCCATTGTTGGAGACGAAAACTCTGGGATGCTGAAGTGGCAAATAATGTTCTTCCAGACGATGCCTCTAACATTCTTCTCCGTGATAGTGGCCAAGGGTTCTACCTCGACCTATTTAGTGAAATAATCGATTCCTATGACGAGGAACTTGAGTTGCCGCATTGCTATGGGGAAAGGTCCCGTTGTGTCAAGCCCCTACTGGGCGAATGGCCAGGGAGCATTCATTAGGGTAAGCTCCTCCAACGGTTGCCATATGATGTTGCTGAAGCGTTGGCATTTGTTGCACGCCTTTACATAGGACTGGGTGTCCTTTGCATAGTGGGCCAATAGTATCCTACTCGTATTAGCTTGTGGACTAGCGAGCGTGCTCATGAGTGGTTCCCACATACTCCTTTGTGGAATTCCCTCATGATGTAGTCTACTTCGTTAGGGATTAAGCATCTTAGGTATGGACGAGAGACGCCCCTTTTGTAAAGGATATCCTTGATTAGTACAAAGCGTGACGACTGCATCTTCAACCTGCGGGAAGCATTGTGGTCTTCTGGGAGCGTCCTGTTCCTAAGGTAGGATACGATTGGTGTCGTCTAGTCGGCTCCCATGGGAATCACCTATACATCTATTTTGTCAATGGCAGGGGAGTTTGGACGAAGGATAGTACCTAACCAGTGATAACCATGTGCTCTGTAGATGCAGCCTTAGCTAGACGGTCTGCTTGCTTATTCTCTTCCCTTAGGATTTGTAAAAATTTGGCCAAGAGCTTCTGGCTCACCCTTCCTTTGACCATGCTTAAATACTCCTTCATTTGTTCCCCTTTGGCCTCGTAGCCTCCGTTGATATATCCAACGACAACTTGCGAATAGTAGCATATGACTATTGATGAGGCCCCTGCTGCTTTAGCTAGGCTGAGGCCCAAGAGGACCGCTTCATACTCGGCCTCATTCTTAGTTGTTGGAAATTGGAGACAAATCGTACACTCCACTATATCTTTCTCTAGCGACTGTAGGACGATGCTTGCTCACTCCCAAGTGTAGAAGATCATAGCAATATAATTCTTGGTGTACCAAGGTCGAACCACAAGAAGGAAGGTATATTCGAAGACAATATAATTGAACAACAATCTAATTTAAAGACTATATCTTTCTCTTAGCTTGGTGATTGTTAATAAGAATAATAATAAAAACTGATTTAAATCATTAATGTAAATATCAGGCATCGGGGTATTTTTCTATATCGATATAAAATTCTTTGTGATCTAAGAAAATATATACTTCATAATTGATTGTTCTTAAACAATTAAAAACCTATGATTCGGTTGAACTGAGACAATTCAAGAACGCATGATAACCTAGATTAATAATGCGGTTAGAATAGTTTTCAGAAAAACTCATTCACTTTAAAACCTGATTTCTATTTTAAACTATTAGAAATTCATCTAAATAATAAGAAAAACATGATTGAACTTCTTGAAAGCATAAAAGAACTAATACATCAAAAGAAATCTATTTGAACAATCAAATATGTTGTTATCTAAAATCTTAGAAAGAATCACATTAAATATTCATACTGTATAGAAGAAACATAACCCCTAACCCTAGCAAAGAGTTTAGGCTACCATTAGAGGAAGGAAAATACAAGGTTTTTCTCCCCAAAATTAGTTGTCCATAGCCCCCCTCCAAAACCCTAATGTAAAAGTGTCCAAAGAAAATAAAACTTTTATTATTTTAATTTTCGTCTAGATTTACAACAGTAACTTGTGAGTTACTGCTGTAAATAAAAACTCAAAAGTTGTGAACTTCAAAAAACTCAAAACTAGAAAGTTGTAGATATTTAAGTCACGGTTCCAACCATCTAGCCTTGTGTCAATTGAATTTTTGAGGAGAGAGATACACTGAAAGTACTAATCAGTGCTCAAATTTGATTTTTTTTTTTTCATTTTCAGATTCTGCCTCTTTGATTCCTTTCCATATTTGAAGTTTCTAAACATGGTAGACGACTCAAGCACTCTAGCTACACCGCCTTAAACATTTAAGCATGGTCTTTCAGCTCCTTTTTAATTCTAGTTTGGCCTCTATTCTCTCACAAACTCCTGTAAACTCATCTTTTTCACATGATTTCCTAAAAGTAGAAAATTACACGCAATGAATGACATTATTTAAGAAATTATGTAAAGATAAATAATAGGGACTAATGCAAATCATAGCTTAATTATACAAATTAAGTAGTAATAAGGAGATAATGCCCATATAAATATATAACAAGTATATATTTTAAGATATTATCAGACAACCTCGACTCCTCTAGCTCGTTGGTTGAACGAACTGTCCATCCATATCATCCATGTTGCTGGTCCTTCGTCTTCATCCTCTTTCGTTGTGAATTTGGCAACAAAATCAGCTAAGGCTTGGGCCTTGTTCGCAGTTCTTGGTCGGTATAGTATGTTAAACTCGTTGAGCTCTATTGCCCACAAAACCATTCGTCCAGCTGCCTCTGGATTGTTCATCGCCTTTCACAATGGCTTGTCTGTTTGGACCACTATGGTGTGTGCTTGGAAGTACGGCCTGAGTTTTCGGGCAGCCGTGATCAGGGTAAAGGCCAACTTTTCCATGGGAGGGACCTTCCTTCCGCTCCTTGCAGTGCTTAGCTAGTTTAGTAGACAGATAACTATATGCAAACTTCTTATTGAATAAGAGCTGAGCTGACAGTTGTTGGAGACACAGCAAAGTAGAGGGAGAGCTCTTCACCGGGTTTGGATGGATTGAGTAACTGTTGGGATGCAAGGTATGTCCTTAGTTCCTCGAAAGCCTTCTGGCATTTTTCAATCCACTCGAAGGCCCTCTTTAGTGTTTTGAAGAAAGGTAAGCACTTGTCCATCACCCTAGAGACGAACTTGTTGAGAGTTGACACCCTACCATTTAAGCTTTGCATCTCTTTGACGGTCTTTGGAGGCGTCATCTTGAATATAGCCTGAATTTTTTCGGCGTTGGCCTCCACACCTCGCTGCAACACCATAAAGCCTAGAAATTTTCCCGATGATACCTCGAACACGCATTTGCTAGGATTAAGCTTCATGTCGTAGAGGCACAGGGTTTCGAATGTTGCCTAGAGGTCATCCATGTAACTTTTCTCCTTTGTACTCTTTACAAGCATGTCGTCCACGTATACCTCGACATTCCGCCCAATTTGTTGGACTAACATTTTATTCACAAACCTTTGGTACATCGCCCCTACATTCTTCAATCTGAACGGCATGACCTTGTAACAGAATAGCCTTTAGCCCATGACAAATGAGATCTTCTCTTGGTCCGTTTCATCCAACCTGATCTGGTTGTATCCGGAGAAGGCATCCATGAAACTCAACAGCTAGTGTCCAATCGTTGAGTTTACAAGGAGGTCTATATGAGGGGGTGGGTAGCTGTCCTTAGGGGCACGCTTTGTTTAAGTCAGTGAATTCTACGCACATCCTCCACTTGCCATTTGCTTTTTTGACCATCACTACATTGGCTAACCATTTAGGATAATATACCTCCCTAATGAAATCTGCTTCTAGTAGCTTGTAGATTTCCACGGCTATGGCTTTGTCTCTTTCCTAGGTGAAGACTCTCTTCTTCTGTCGGACTTGAGGGAAGGATGGGCACACATTAAGTTTATGGACCATGATACTTGGATCAATCCCTGGCATGTCCTCATGGCTCCAAGCAAAGACGTCCTAATTGTTCTTCAAGAAAAGGGCGAGCTCCTTACGGACTGAAGGATCGGCCTGTGTGCCGACACGAGTGATTTGGCCTGGTATGTTGTCATCTAGGGAGATTTCCTCTAGGTCTTCTGTTGGTTCTACTACAACTCATCGCTCCTTAATGCTTAATGCCTGCAAATGATCGTTCATTTCTAACTATGTAGCATTCATGAACGGCCATCTAGTCCCCACATGCTTCTCCTATCCTGTACTCTGTCAGGAATTTAACCAGTAGGTGGTATGTAGATGTGGTCGCTCTTTATGCGTTGAGCTTAGGATGCTTGATGATGGCGTTATAGGCAGAGGAGCAATCAATGATTAGGGAGCTGACCTCCTTTGTGAGTCGCTGTGGTACGTTTCAATGGTTACTGGCAGGGTGATAGTTCCGACGGGGAAAACCTTGGTATTGCCAAATCCGACTAGAGGTGTATCCGAGGGTAGGAGACATTCCTTGTTAATCCTTATCTGTTGGAATGCAGGGTAGTATATGATATCTACTGAACTTCCATTGTCCACTATCACCCGTCGAGTGTTGAAGTTTGCAATCAATAGGTTGATGACCAGGGCATCGTCATGAGGGTGGTGGAATCGTCGAGCGTCCTCTTCTGTGAAACTGATGGCCGGGTTATCGACCCTAGTCATTTTAGGTAGTTGTCCAGAAATTTGGACATTTTGCACCATCCATAAGTACGTCTTTCTTGCTTTCTTAGAGGAGCTAGCCATTGTATTCCCTCCTACGATCACCCTTATCCAAGTGGGGCCCTTGGTCTTTCTTCGACTTGTCGGTTGGGTTCGGGATCCCTTAGAGGGTTCTTTCTGCCCTTGACGAACCGTTATAGACACTACATTTTGTACCCCTTACGACTCAGGCTCCCGTTCCTTAATGATACTTGAACTTTAAAGCCCAAGGCCAGTTTAGAGCCCAATCAGATGTTAAATTGATTTGAGGATTGTTAAAACGAAAAATATAATCTTTTAAATGAGCAAAAATATATTTTTGGAAAATTAAATGACCAAAGTGGCCCTTGGCCTGCATACGTGAGTTGTGGCTTGTGTACACGAGCTAAGCATGCGTACGCAGGCACATGCGTACTCAGACACATTCTTGCATACACAGCTAGGGTTTTAGAAGCATATTAAAGGCAAATTTTCTGTAATAATGGCTGAGGTTTGGAATGAATCCCACATCGCCTAGGATTCGTTCCAAAACCCAATTTTTTCAACTATAAAAATCCTTACATGGTACATTTTCAAAACACATAGAAATCTCACGGGAAAAACCTAAGATTCACTAGAAAATAGTGATTCAAAAGAGAGTTTTTGATAAAACACCCTCAAGTCTTTTTTATTTGATTGGAACCTTTTTTGGCTCCAATCCTTTGACTTTGAGATTACTAATCACTATTTTATTGAATTGTGATTGACTGAGGAGAACAGTAAAAAATCAAGCCTATGAGCTTTTGCTTTAAGGTATTCTTTTGAACTTTTATTTTTCTTTTCTGCCTTTAATTTGTTTCTTTGTTTAGTTTATGTTTATATATGTTTGTCTAGGTTAATTTTAGGTTTTCTTCATGTTTTTAAGCATGTTAGGTTGCTATGTAGCCTCTTTTTTCATATGTTTTAAACCCCATAACAGTTTATTTATCTTTTAACATGTTTGTTTGTTATCACATGTTTGGGTTAGGGTTTCTTTGTTTTAATTCCATTCATTCACATGTTCATGCATTAATGCCATAGGTGCTGTGTTGCTGAGAGGTAAGTAAAGGGTAAGTCATGCATTAGTAATGTTCATGCATTGGTGTAAGGGTTTTACTTTGATGATATGATGGAACATGCTTAGATGTATGGTAAGGTTTTTCATATGTTAGATGAATGCTAGAGTTTCCTTTGTGTTTGGATCTCTTTTGCTTTAAGGATGGATATGTGTCTTGGGATGAATGATGCCATGATTGTATGTTTAGATGTATGTTAGCATGTGTGTGAGTATAGATACAAGTGTTGAACATGTTTTTCATAAGGTTAGGACATAAGACACAATGATGGGAGGCCAACCTTAGGGTTGGGCGACCTTGGGTGCCTAACACCTTCCCAAGAGCATACCTAAACTCCAAACCCATACTTTGGTAGTAAGACCAAAGGTTCTTCCTTGAAAGGAAGCTATATTCATGGTTTTTAGACCATATAACTAGGTGGCAACTCCAACACTTCTTTTCCCTTGCGCCCACAACCGTTGTAACTTTCCTTGTTTGATGAGGGCTTCAATTTGCTGCTTGAGATCATAACACTCGGAAGTGTCATGCCTATGGTATCGATGGAAGCGACCGGTACTTGTTTCTAGGCCTCTTGTTTGAATCGCCCATCAGCTTGTCCGGCCAAGTCAACGCTGTGTCATCCCTTATCTGCATGAGGACTTGGTCCAATGGGGTATTCAGGGGTGTGAAGTTTATAGTCTTCCCAGGCGGAGGTCTTGATCTCCTATTGTCCCTTGGGTCACTTGTTCGGGCAGACTTTTTTCCTTTGACTAGATGGGGATCGTCTTGCCTTTCTGTCTTCTTCGGCTTGCCCCCTCGGGCAATTGTTGCATTTTCAACATTCATGTACTTTGTGGCCTTGTACAGCATATTGGCCATCGTCTTTAGGTCATTCTTGTAGAAAGAGAAGAGGAGCTCTCCAGATTGCAACCCGTTGGTAAACGCGGTGACCAAAACTTTGTCATCGGCTTCATCAATCAAAAGGGCCTCCTTGTTAAAGTGGGTCACGTATGACCTTAGGCTTTCATCTTCCCATTGCTCAATGTTCAATAGACTTGTTGAGGACCTCTTGTACCTCTGCCTTCCAATAAAGTCGGTGACAAAGTGTCAGCTTAATTCTTTGAAGGTGGAGACAGTGTTGGGGGTCAGTTTGCTAAACCATATCCTTGCTTGCCCCATGAGTGAAGTAGGGAACACACTGCACATAATCTCATCCGGAGCCCCTTGTAGGTGCATGAAGGTTTTGAACGAGTCCAAATGGTCGAGCGGGTCCCTTGATCCGTCGTATGTTTCCACCTGTGGCATTTGGAACTTAGCAGGGAGGGGGAAAGAAGTCACCTGCGCTGTGAAAGGTAAGTCCGTCCGCTGAACTAACTCGTCCAAGTTGGTGGACATCCGTCTCCTCATGGCGTTCATCATTACATCCATCTTCTCCTTCATCATCTGCCTATCTTGGGCCATGCACATCGTGCTGTTTTCTATTTTCGAAGGGCAGTTAGTGTCCTCCGGTCCATCTCATTTGCTGGGGACATTGCTTTCTTCCTCATCTTCCCTCTCCTAACGGTCCCCCACCTGGAGATGACTACCATTCTACTCGTCGTTGTCCTATTTATCACGCTGGTCATCGGGACGTCGCTCATTCCTTTGGTTTAGCTGTTGCTCCAACTCCTAGTTGCGTTGGGTAAGCCGTTCGACTGCTGCTGCCAGGGTCTGCATTTGCCTCTCCAAGGCGTTGGAGGGATTCCCTGTCTCCTTGTTGATGGTAGCCATCGATTGTGTCTGGATTATACAACTCTTTGTCTCAGAAGCGTTGATAGGGCTAATCACTCGTTTATCATAGACGTTACCAACTAATGATGCACAAAAATCGTCAGTAAATTGATGGCTCCTGATGGCTTCGATAGGTACCTGAAGAATAAGAAAACAAGAGCCAAAAAGAAGGCATCGGTGGGTTACCGGCCAAAGACCCCCTCCGAAGGTTAAGTCAGTGAATGAGAAATCTCCAAAAACTTTATAGTGAGAGAGCTAGGAATTTTCTATGTACCTGGGAAAGGAAGAGAACTTTTGCTTATATAGTGGTGGAGAAAAGCTCTAGATCCTAAGAATAGGGGGATTTTCCTTATGGGGAGAAGGTGGAATTAATGCTATCGAGATCTTGGGGATACTCTCCATTCTGGGAAGGTGAAAATCATGTGGTAGGGTCTTTGTGCATGATGTGCAAGATATTTCCATATATGAATATGTGTGTAGACCACGTAGGACTCGTCGGTATGCCTCTCCGTCAATTAGGGGTCCTTCGTTAGTTAAGGGATCCTTCGTCAGTTTGGTAGGGAGGCGCACCCGTCAGCTTCGTCTTTGATCTATCCTCATGGTCGTTGGTTCCTTAGGAATCCCATGGTTTCTATGGGGCCGAAGTTTCCTTTGAAGCCATCGGCCTTTTCCTTGATGGGCTCTGTTTGTTTATGGGTCCCAATTTTATTACCAAAAATACCCTTATCAAACTTAATTATAGCTAATGGCAATGACTACAACTCTAGCTAAAAACATTAACAATAATACATATTTTGAAAATTTAACAGTTTGGATTTCATGTTTTTTATATTTTTAACATAGCGATTAATCTTTGATTTTTTGGAAATTTTGCAAGTGCGGAGGATATTAAAAGAAAATGTAATGCAATGATGGATTTGTTAAAATTCCTATCTAACAAAAAAAATATTAAGTGAAGTTGTAGTAATTAGCTAAAAACTAACTTATTTTAATAAAGAATTTTCTAAAATATTCAATTGTTTTTCCCACGTCCGATGATGACTTTTGCTCACATGAATAATCATTAATTAACATGTAATTCCAAATGATTATATGAATTAAAATATTCATTAACAACATGAATATTGCAACTAGAAAATTAAAATAAAATTATTTTTTTCCAATATACATTTACTATTTCACAACCATAATACATTCTATTTCCAATAACACGTAATATATACACACACTATTTCCAACAATCTTGGGTGTGCACATGCATAGTATCATATATTTAGTCCATAACTTGTCTCAAACCCAGGCAATTGAGAATGGTTGTGATAGATTGATGGCTAAACTAAAATTCAATCATTCTCTTATGATATATTAAAGCATATATATATAATCATTAATAAAAAGAGTTAAACTTGCATGCCAAAATTTAAAAACGTTCTCAATTTGCCAGCTTCAATTTTAAAGGAGAAATGGGGGAAAAAAAAAATTTCAATAGTAGCAATAGAGTCAAGACTCAGGTCAGGAGTGTCTTATGCTGTTAAGTGTAAAGTAAACCTTTTGGCATAAAAGGCCTAACTAAACTAAACAGGCCGTCTGTGGGAATCGAACCAACGACCTTAAAAGCCATGCGCTTTACTGGCTGAGCTAGGACGGCTTGCTGCTTGTCTTTCTGCCACCTTTTCTAATCAATCTAAATCTCAGAATAGTCACCGACCTTGAAGCGTCCCCTAGTTTCCTTTGTCCGTACCATCACGGGAACACTCTAATCGAAAACAATGTGTCGTTTTGAGTGCAAAACCCAGTTTCGATTTGCCACAGGGCTACAAACAATAATATAGTACAATTTTTAATACATAATAATTTATAAATGATAATCATTTTTTTTAATCGATCTAAAAAAATATAATTGGAAACAATCATATATGATGATATTGAGGCCACATCAATTATCATTTATCATTTAGTTCCTTAACTTTAGGTGTCATGGCAATTATGGATAGATAGAAAGTAGAAACATTAGATTTTATTTATTTATTTTTGGTGTAGCATGGCTAGTACTTTGCTTCTACAAAGGTCCAAGATTTTTGTTTAAATTTAATTTAGTTCCTTAACTTTTAGTTTAATAGTTAAATTAGTCTTTAAAATTTAACTTGTCAATTTAGCCTTTTATTTTACAAAATGAATTAATTATGTACTTCCACTTGAATTTAGTAGCAAATGAAACTGTAATTTTTTTAAAATTATTACTCACTAAATAACAAGGTCTATTAAATGGCACACATTTGAATAAGCTTTCCACTATTTCTTCTTCTTCTTCTTTTTTTCTTTTTCTTTTTTAAATTAAGTGACATAATTTAGTAACATATTTGAACAAAATGATCACATTAAGTCATTTTCTAAAATATAGAATTAAATTCACAAAAATGAAATCAGAAGTACTAGTTTGAAAATTGAATTTCACCCAAATTTTTTTAATAAAAAAAAATGGTAGTCCTTTTCCATATAATGATGTAGAAGATAGAAGAAACAATTGCTCCAAGACGATGACATATTTGTTGTCCTTGCTATAGCTAGCACTTGTCAATCCCTTCTCAGATGATAGCCACGTTGGGTCCTCTCGTCCTCATGCATGGCTTCTATAGGAAATAAAAACTTGCAGCGGAATATAAGTAATCGATTTTTCAGCATACCTCCCTTGGCCTAAACCGATGATCACACAGGAGCTTTGAAATTGTTCTACGCTGTCTAGAGCTAGCCTCCATGCAGACTAGCTATTCAAACTCGTTCTAAATTCCAGTTTGTATAATCCACAAACCAAAAACGTTTTTCCGACGGTATTACACACTACTAGAGTAATGCAAACATAACCCACAACCTAACAGCCTCACAACACTCTGTAAACACTATGAGAAATGCATAATTCGTTCATTGTTCAATGGGTACCATTCTTGGTGTTTATATACACACCACTCCATTAATATTGAGTGGGATAATGGACTTAGTGGGGTAGAGTAACGATCCAATACCATTACTCCATAACACTTGGATGTTATAATCATTCTAAGGCAAATAGAGGGACATGCTCACTTTGGGTGTCTGTCCATATTCTTTTCAGTTTCTAAGATCTCCCACTTATCCAATGTGGGCATGGCCTTATTATGCATCTCTCAATGTGTTTCTTAGTACGTTCATACTGGAAAATAGGATGTGCGATCGCCGAGCACACCTGAAAAAACATATTTGGGAGCACTATACTAAATCTTATACCAAGACTAGCATAGCAACATCCCTAAAGTGTCTCGTTATGCCTTAGACATATATTAGCACATCAAATCAAGCATCTCTAACCCCTCTTGAGTTTAATACTCAGACTTATGCTTGATCCATCATAATTATCTAGATGTACTCATGATTATTTTGCTACCATAAGCGTTATAACTTGTCGACAGTAAGTACAAATATAAGGATGTGTTACGAAAATAGTCTTCCCTTTGCACTCATGTCCTTTAATTTTGGTCCAATCGCTTTCCCAGCAATGTCCTTTTAGACCGAATCCAACATGGCCATAGATAACAAGCCAAAGTAACAGACATCAAAACCTCAGCTTCATGACATAGTCAAAAGTAACAAGGGCATAAGTAGGATCTTAATGAAAGATCCATGGGACTCACATGGTGAAGAAGTAGGGATTTATTCTCTCACCTCCGTTTTTGGTTAAGCAAGCACATGTAGTATGAAATACATGCTACGGTGGAATTCTCTTAAGTAAGAGCGTATGTCTTAACTCAATACACCGTACAAATCTTATTCTAGTCGCTACTTAAGCACCTTACTCGAGTCCTTTATTTGCTTGCCACCTCAGGCATCAAATTAAGGTCTCAGATCTGGCTAACCACAGGCTACATGGATCATGAACTTTCCATGTACAGTCTAATTAAGATAAATATATTCTAGACCTCATTTTAGTTCCAACTAAGGCGACATCTATTTGTGTCAACCATCTATATATGCTACATAAGCATTAAATGACACAATGTCTCATCTCTGCTCACTACTCAAATGCCAGAGGCGATCGCTCGTGTGAGTGAGCCGATCTAAGCCTGCCGACATACCTTTCATACCACATAACTCATCATATGGTACATGTGTGTGTAAACATACATATTGCTAACTGAATAACATCATATGTATTTAAAACAAAATATCCCAAATAGTACAATAAATGGTAACTAAAAACA